>CM032449.1:2423911-2916411 GCA_019049505.1 Pachyrhynchus sulphureomaculatus
TTTCCTTGGTAGAGAGATATGGGTAAGAGATAATTTTTGCACGTCTTTTTGGAATTATTTTTTCTTATTTTTAAAAAACCTCAGCTGTACGACTTTTGGGCACCATTCATTTTAAAATAGAAAGGATCTAACTTCAGCTAAAAAAATGAAAAAATACTGAAAGGGTGTACAGTTGTTAAATAAAAAAACAGTTTGGTACAGCCGTCATTATCCTGAAAAGTAAGATAGGTATTCAGTGAGACACTAGCTTTAATCAACAAAAAGAAAATTTATTCATGATTTTAAAATAAAAGTTCTAACCTCTGCGGTTTTAAGGATTACAAAAAATTCTAGCCTAACAGGTAGTTATTATTATTAGAGTCCCTAAATCAGACATTTAAATTCTAAAACCTGACTACCCCCGAAAGCGAAGAATCGTGATTTTCACTTCACCTTTTGTCAGTTCAAACTGCTATTAAGACACTTACTTCGGGAATAGGTCTATTGATGAATGTTCTGGTAACTTACGGTTTTTATTTGGGCTTCTAGGCCTTCGATGGAACACAAAACCGATTTTACACTTTGTAGGAAACACTTAGAGCCCACTACGGCTTTACGTTAGAAAAAAAAACTCGTGCTTTACTTGGCTCTCATAATTGTTGCTATGAGCCTCTACTGCGGCTCGGTCAAAGTAAGCCTGGCTGCGGCTCGATGGAAATTAGCCTACTTGGCGGCTCGGTCGAAATAACCTACTTGGCGGCTCGGTGGAAATAAGCCTCTCTTCCTGTCCACCGGACTCTTAAATAAACCGCGGGCACTCTCTCGGTAATATGGCTACGCCGGAACCAAAACTCCGGATACAAATATTTGACCAATCCCGGCGTATCGAGAGATTCGGTCGCAAACCCGCACAGCACACTAATATACCGAGCGGCTAGCAATTTCTGATTAATATACTGCTCGATACAAAAATGAAAAGAAGTACAATTTAAAGTGAAAAATCAGTAACATTACATGGTCTTAAAATCTAAGAAAAAATGAATGTTACAATATGAACTTCTAGGAATGATTCTTAACACTGTTTAGGTAGCCGCAAAAGTGAAAATTTTCCCGAAAAATCTACTTTTTTGAAGTTTTTTGCGATTTTGATCTGGAAGATGAAATTTTTTGGATTTTATATGTTCACAATTTTTGTTCTTTATGACAAGAGCTGCAACTTTGCTTCAGAAAGTAAATCAAAATTCCAAACGGTTTGCAAAATATGAGCCTGAGAATATGATCAGTTTTTTGCAAAAATGACACCGAGGCCCCAAATCCTTGGGGCCTCATAAAAAAAAAGTACATGAATTGGGCCAAAACTGGGAGCCTCGGGTAAAAAAAGACCCGTGTCTCCCAGTTTTGCCCAAGTAATGCATTTTTTTTTTATGAGGCCCCAAAGATTTGGGGCCTCGGTGTCATTTTTGCAAAAAAACTGATCATTTTCTCAGGCTCATATCTTGCAAACCGTTCGGAATTTTGATTTACTTTCTGAGGCAAAGTTGTAGCTCTTGTCATAAAGAACAAAAATTGTGAACATATAAAATCCAAAAAATTTCATCTTCCATATCAAAATCGCAAAAAACTTTAAAAAAGTAGATTTTTCGGGAAAATTTTAACTTTTGCGGCTACCTAAACAGTGTTAAGAATCATTCCTAGGAACTTCATATATGCTAGAAAGTTGTTTACTAAGATCTTAGCTACATTTTTGTAGTTGATTGTTTCTTTGAATTTTGAACGGTTTGCTAGCTATGGGCCTAAACAGGGAAAAAAAGGTAAAAGAAATCGAATTTTTTACAGTTTTTAGCTATTTTGATCTTGAAGATGAAGTTTTTTTTACTTTAAATGTTCACAATTTTTGTTCCTTATGACAAGGGCTACAACTTTGCCACAGAAAGTAAATTAAAATTCCGAACGGTTTGCAAGATATGAGCCTCAGAATATGATGAGTTTTTTGCAAAAAATTACACCCAGGCCTCAAATCTTGGCGGGGGGGGGGGGGGCCCATAAAAAAAAAGCATGACTTTCGGAAAAACTGGGAGACACGGGTCTTTTTTTTTTTTGGTCTACTATCACGTAGTGGTGTCCGTATATGGTTATTTTTGCATAACTTAAAAAATTACACACAGTGTAATTCTGTCTGTAAATAATATAATAAAATGATTAGCATAATCTTAGGTAATTAAGGATAGTTTTAAGCACTATATAACCAGGATTACTACCAAATATTTTTTTTTCTTATTTACTTTTGAAGAAACCATTGTATGGTGAAACAATTGTCAAGTTACTTTAAATACATTGGAAATTAAAACATAGTGTTGTTTTTATATAATTTTATTATGAATTTCCAACAAGTATCGGCTAACACAATCAAAGAATATAATGTTAGACAAATGTATTTAAATAAAAATAACCGATCAAGTGCAAGTTGAACTTGCGCAATTAGTGTTCCGTACGTTGATTGTTTTTAAAATAAAAAAAAATGTTACAGATGTATAAAATGATCAGTGACTTCACAAAACACACCCCAAATGAGTTTTCAATAAAGTTTGTTTCCAATCTTTACTGAAATCTGATGACCTTTAAATTTTTGTTTTTTTTAAATACCAGAAAAATTATTAAAGGTAATGCACTCGTGATAATTTTCGTTCAATCTACACCTCGTGGAGAATATTCCGGAATTTTTTCAAAATTTTTTGATAAGTACTTTTCGAGATAAGGCGCGGGACAGCAATTTTTCGCGATTTTTAAAAAATAATACAAAGAAAAGTGCGCGCAAGTATTACATTATATATACATTTTTACCTCGTGTTTTCACAAGCTTTCATTTGACACCACACTCCATGACCTAGTAAAAAAATTTTTTTTTTCACTTCCGATTTCACCCCCCAAAACTAACCCCTTAAGTCAAAATTTAACTCTCAAAACTACATGGCTCTGATGAGGCCATCAATTTCTATATTATTACCAAATTTCAACTTTCTGTGTCAAATAGTTTCGGAGAAAATCGGGTGTGACAGACTGACACCGAAGTGATCTTATAAGTGTTCCGTACGGAACACTAATTAGTAATTTTGGGTTTGATTTATAAATATATATTTTTTGCGTATATTAAGATTATTTGTTTTTTTTGCCTTTAAATATGTATTTAGGTTCCTGTATGGAATTACCTTTCATATAAACTAAATTTCCAGTTATTTCGCATATAAATATAAATATTTACTGTAAAGGCCTAAAGTTCTGATAGGGTCTCATTTGGACTGCTTATGTCCCTAACTAAATCAAAAAGCCGTTTTAATAAATTTTCGTTTAAATAACCCGACATATGAATCATCTTTTTTGACTCTTTTTATAGGTTATTTAGAACCGAAAATCGCAAAGCTCCTTATGTAGCCATTTTGTCCGTTTATGTCTTGGCCACATTTTGCCTTGAAAGATGGTCTGCTATTATCTTTATTACCTTTCAGTTAGGATTAAAAGGGTCTGTATTTAATTTGGGGGATGTCTTACAATGAATTACTATGCCTAACTTTGTTCTAGTTACTGTATTTAGGATTTGGGTAAATCTTTAATGTTTCGGTGTACAGAGTGGCCTAGATGGAAAAGATAAGGAAGAAGAATGATTAAACATAGAAACTGTTTTCTCAAAATTTTGAATAGAAATGGACGCTATGTGTTTTTAAATCGTAGTTATAGTTCATGTATTTTCGGCAGAAATGTGCACGGAATTTGTCATTCCAGAGTTTGTGAGGAGAGTATCGATAAAAATCCCACTCTTTTAGGAAGTTACAGTTGCACAAAATAGGTAGACAGACTAACAGATCAATGGATATTGGTTAATCATCTATAATTTATATAAAATGCAACGCCTCTCTGTCTGTCTGTCTGTCTGTCCATTAGTGCGCTTATCACTGGAGAACCACTTATCCCATTTTCGTACTTTTTTTTAAAACATACATATGTTCTCTGGCCAGGTTATAGAATATATTTTATTATGATAGGTAGCATAAGGAATGAGCAGTGACAATAATAGTAAATGAAGTCGGACAAAGTTTGCCGCTAGCGCGTTCTCTTGCAATACACAGTCCAAACCATTAAATATGAAACAATATTATGTAGCAGAGAATATCTATAATATATATAAAATGCAATGTCTCTCTGTCCGTCTGTCTGTCTGTCTGTCTGTCTGTCCGTCCGTTAGTGTGCTTATCACTGGAGAACCACTTATCCGATTTACGTGTTTTTTTTTTAAACATACGTTATGTTCTCTGGCCAGGTTATAGGATATATTTTATTAGGTGACATAAGGAATAAGCAGTGACGATATTAGTGAATCAAGTCGGAGAAAAGTTTGCCGCTAGCGCGTTCTCTTGCAATACACTCCCTAAAGCATTAAATATGGAACAATATCATGTAGCAAAGAACACAATATATATAAAATTCAACGTCTCTCTGTCTGTCCGTTAGTGCACTTATCACTCGAGAACCACTTATCCGATTTACGTGTTTTTATAAATTTATACATATGCTCTATATAATTCGATATAAGCCTAGATAATGGGAGATAAGTCGAAATAAGCCTAGATAATGGGAAATAAGGTGAGATAATGGGAGATAAGGAGAAATAATGGGAGATAAGGAGAAATAATGGGAGATGAGCAGAGATAAGCCTAGATAATGGAAATTATGTAGAGATAATGGGAAATAAGGAGAAATATTGAGAGATAAGGAGAAATAATGGGAGATATTTTATTACTTTGGGTAACATAAGGAATAAGCAGTGACGATAGTAGTGAATCAAGTCCACGCGAGCGGAGCCGCGGGCCCGGCTAGTCTATAATACATATAAAATTCATCGTATCTCTGTCTGTCTGTCTGTCTGTCCGTTAGTGCGCTTATCACTGGAGAACCACTTATCCGATTTACGTACTTTTTTTTTAAAACATACATATAGTGAATGAAGTCGAAAAAAAATTTGCCGCTAGCGCATTCCCTTGCAATACACAGCCTAAACCATTAAATATGGAACAGTATTATGTAGCAGAGAATATCTATAATCTATAATGTATATAAAATGCAATGTCTCTCTGTCTGTCTGTTTCTTCATTAGAGCGTTTATCACGCGAGAACCACTTATCCGATTTACGTGACTTTTTTTTTTAAATTTATACATATATTCTTTGGCCAGGTTATATAATAATAATAATAATCTATATCTATAATATATATCAAATGCAACCTCTCTGTCTGCGTGTCTGTCTGTCTCTCTGTTCGTTAGTGCGCTTATCACGCGAGAACCACTTCTCCGATTTACGTCCCTTATTTTTTAAAACATACGTATGTTCTCTGGCCAGGTTATAGGCTATATTTTATTACGTTAGGTGACATGAGGAATAAGCAGTGTCGATAATAGTGAATTAATTCGGAAAAATGTTTCCGCTAACGCGTTCTCTTGCAATACAGTGCCTAAACCACTAAATATGGAACAATATCATATAGCAAAGAATATCTATAATATATATAAAATGTAACGTCTCTCTGTCTGTTTGTTCGTTTGTGCGCTTATCACTTGAGAACCAGTTATCCAATTTACGTGTTTTTATAAATTTATACATACGTTCTATATAATTCGACATAAGCCTAGATAATGGGAGGTAATGTGAGATAATGGGACATAAGTATAAATAATGGGAGATAAGGAGAAATAATGGGAGATAAGCAGAGATAAGTCTAGATAATGAGAGTTATCGTGAGATAATGGGAGATAAGGAGAAATAGTGGGAAATAAGGAGAAATATTGCGAGATAAGTCGAGATAAACCTAGATAATGGGAGATAAGGTGAGATAATGGGAGATAAAGAGAAATAACGGGAGATAAGGAAAAATAATGGGAGATGAGCAGAGATAAGCTTAGATAATGGAAATTGTGTAGAGATAATGGGAGATAAGGAGAAATAATGGGATTTAAGGGGAAATAATAGTAGATATTTTATTACGTTAGGTAACATAGGGAATAAGCAGTGACGATAGTAGCGAATCAAGTCCACACGAGCGGAGCCGCAGGCACGGCTAGTATCTTCATAAACCGAAGTGATGGTCGGCACTGTTTCTACGTTTTCTAGTTTTGAAATATGTTTTAGCCCCATTGACAGATTTTCATTTTTCGTGCTGAGTTTTAGATAAGTTTTGTGTTAAAAGGCAGCCGAGGTCTATAACAGTACAATATCGACAACAATATAGGTTACAGGGTATACTTTTATTTTGTAAACTGACACGTATAAAAAATTACACTAGGCGTGACTGCAGTTTCGTAGTACTACTACATTCTTAAACGCAATGAATAAATTATAATCAAGTGGGGTATAAACAGTCAGTCCAAAAGTCACCATATACCACTTGCTTTCTATACTATTTTTCTGTTATGTTTAACTAATTAATTGGAACTATGAGAAAACATTTTTAAATTAATATTTGAAACTTAAGCAACGAGGATTAGTATTAAAAACAACTACGGAACATTTTATTTAGAAGTTACATCATTATTATAAAAATTTAAACAAAATTAATATCCTAAAAGTCTAAAACTGAGAACGTATAAGGATGTGAATGTTTTCTATGTCTGTGTGTGACCATTTGAAGATACCAAATGAATATGTGAGCATAGGTACAGCGAACGTTTTGATGGCTTTAGTGAGATTATTGGAGTTGAGTTGTGTTTGTAAAAGTTTCGTGAGTTTTTTTTTTAAATTCGGTTCTGAGTTCTGTTTTGATATGAGTGTGGTTGAGTTTGGTACTTTGATGGAAGCCTAGATATTTGTATGTTTCTTTGTCGAGCATGTTATCGAGTGTTTCGTTGTTGATGGTTTCCGTATCATGGTTGCCTTTCCATTTCCCTTTATTGATGTGGAGCACTTTACATTTACTTATACCAAATTTCATATTGATATCTAAGCTGAATGTTTCTGTGATTTTGAGGAGTTCTTTCAGCTGTGTTTTTGTGGCAGCGTAGAGTTTTATGTCATCCATATATAGGAGGTAGTTTATTTTGTGTTGGTTCACTTTTGGTGCTGAGCGAGTCTCCCTGAATTTTGGTTTTCCATTGTTTTCATAATTTGCGCGAGAAATTGCCTGAGGTTTGGGTTGATTTTGTAGATTTCTACTGCTCTGATTAACCAGCTGTGGGATACGGAGGCCAGGATAGTTTATGTAACCGGTGTGAAGGTTTCTATGTTCTTTTCTGGTTTGTCCCATGATTACGTATCCACGATCAGCTGATTTTTGCATCCTCGGCTATTTTTCCTTCTGCTCTTCTGTGAGAATATTGTTGCCTGTTAGGTATTGTTCTATTTTCTTGGAAATTGTGGCTATGATGATCTTGTATCGGATTGGAAGATAGGTAATAGGTCGATGGTTTGTGGTGTCTGAGTTTTCGGGTTTAACGTATGTTATTCCTTGTGTAAGGAAAGTGGGAAATGTGTGTGGTTGTAGGATGGTTTTGTTGACTTGGTGTGTGAGTGCTTCGTGTAAACTGTTTGTACCAGAAATTATGTATATTTTCTATTCCAGGGCATTTCCAGTTGTGTGTGTGTGTCTTGTGTAGTTAATGTGAAACTTTCTTGTTTTGTCACATGTTTATGTTTGTCTTCTTCGACTTTGTTCCAGGGGGTGTTATTATTGGGTAGTTTGAGTTCTGACCAGATACTTTTCTAATAATCTGTGAGTTCTTATTTGTTTGGTGGTTCAATCACTGCTGTCGACTTGTTTTACATAGTTTTTCCGTAGAACTGTTTTTCACTTCTTCAGAAGAGGTTATGGGTGTCTTTCCTCTCGTTTGATTCTTTGTGTCTACAGAGTATGCGGCATATACGGTTAGTTTTTGTTTAAAAGTATCAAGGATTTCTGGCAGTGTTGGGTTGGGAGATTTGGATTTGATCTTATCTACCCCTTGTGTGACACGTTTGGATGCATTCCCGTTCATAAACTGGGTAAGATGTTCTAGATCTCTTTAAAGGTTGTTGATTTTGTTTTCTGTTCTTATTTGCCATTTGAATTTAGGTTCTCTGCTATTGGGGGTTTCTTTGTCGTTGCGGGAATATTTGATTATTTTTGTTAGAGTGGTGATTGCTGTTGCGTATATTATTCTGTGAATGTCTTCGATTGTGACTGTTATGTACTGGGGTATTATGTGTTTGTTTATTGTGTTGAGGATTATTTGTATGCTCTGTTTGAAAATTAAACGGGGGATGGGATTTCTTGTTATGGGGTCGGTGCCTGACCCTCGAGTGATATGTGACTCAATTTCTGCTTGAGTTTTAGTTTAGTTTAGGATTATTATTATTATCTGAAAGATAAAAAAAAGAATCTGACGCGAGAGATGCTGTGGCTCCGACCCACACAGGCTGTCATGCAATGTGGCCCGAAAATGATGATCACGCCTTACGTTCGTTCAGTTAATGACCATCGACTAAATTCATCTGCATGACAAAAATGAGAGAACCAAGAGTAATTACCTTCTACATCTTCATTGCTGGTGAATTAGCCAAGGCACATCAAGTTGGTATCTTCTTAAGGTTCATTAGAAATGCGTTCTAATGATAAGGACCACCATTGTTATTGGATCTCAAGAGAACAAGGAGTGAAGTTTAAATATTTGTACTTAAAACTTTTCCCTTCCTCTTTGATATCTATAATTGTTTCTGTAGGTGCTGAAAACTGAATTATATAAATTCACTTTGCTGCTTTATCGAAAGTAGTATATCAGGTTTGTTGGCTTGCAAACGTCTTGTAGTCGAAACGGCAAAATTCCAGGAATTGAGGCACCTGTCATTTTATATCACCGACTCCAATAGATCAATTAAGTCTGCCTCTTACCACTATTTAAATCAGGTTTTCCGCAACGTTGATGACGGTAATTACGAGACTGGTTTGAAAAGTCCGTGCAAAAATAAAAACTACTTATGTGTTTGGGGTAAACCTTTTTTATTTTTCGACATAGTCTCCTTTTAGGCTTATACACTTCGTCCAACGATGTTCTAGTTTATTGATCCCTTCCGAATAATAGGATTTGTCCAAGTCTGCAAATATCCATTAGTGTCTGCAATCACACGTTTGAATAAAATCTTTGTCCCGCCAGCCATTTCTTCAAATTGGGGAACAAATAGTAGACCGAGGGAGCCAAATCTGGAGAATAGGGGGGATGTGAAACGAGTTGGAATCCTATTTCCATTAATTTTGCGACCACAATTGCTGAGGTGTGTGCTGGTGCGTTGTCGTGATGGAAAAGGACTTTCTTGTGGGCCAATCGCGGGCGTTTTTCTTGCAGCTCGGTTTTCAAACGGTTCAATAACGATGAATAATATTCACCTGTAATAGTTTTTACCCTTTTCCAGATAGTCGATGAGGATTATCCCTTGCGAATCCCAAAAGACAGTCGCCATAACCTTTCCGGCCGAACGGTCTTCGCCTTTTTTGGTGCAGATTCCCCCTTGGTAACCCATTGTTTAGATTGTTGTTTGGTCTCAGGAGTATAGTAATGTATCCATGTTTCATCCACAGTGACGAAACGACGCTTAAAGTCCTCCGGATTCTTCTGGAACAGCTGCAAACCATCCTTGCAACACTTCACACGATTCCGTTTTTGGTCAAGCGTGAGCAATCGCGGCACCCATCTTGCGGATAGCTTTCTCATGTCCAAATGTTTATGCAAAATATTATGTACCTGTTCAGTCGAGATGCCCACAGCACTAGCAATCTCACGCACCTTAACTCTTCTGTCATCCATCACCATATCATGGATTTGATCAATGATTTGTGGAGTCGTAACCTCCACAGGCCGTCCAGAACGTTCAGCGTCACTTGTGCCCATATGGCCAGTCCGAAAATTTTGAAACCACTTATAAACTGTTCTAATCGAAGGTGCAGAGTCACCATAATGTTTATCAAGCTTCTCTTTAGTCTCCTGAGGCGTTTTGCCTTTCATAAAGTAATGTTTAATCACCACACGAAATTCTTTTTCGTCCATTTCTTGAAAATCACTCGACTTCCTTGATTCACACGAATGCCAAACACAAAGAAATAGACCAATATGGCTGAAACTTGGTGTGCGTTCATTCAAGAGATGCTACTAACTAAACATGACCTCGATACGCGCCGGTGGTGCCATCTCTCGGACTTTGCACGGACTTTCCAAACCAGCCTCGTATGTTATAACGCTTTTTTTTACCTTTCTATAGCCTTTGATACGGTAGACAAATCATCGCTGATGAAAAAATTATACAATATTGCCATTCGAGGCAGCCTGCTGGACTGGATAGTGTCATATATGACCGACAAGGAGATGGTGGCGAAATATGATGGCATTGTTTCTGAAAAGAAAGCGGGCGATCTTGGCGTCCCACAGGGATCTGTGTTGGGACCCTTGTTATTTATACTATATGTAAATGACCTGAAATTAAATATTAGAACAGGGCAAGTGATTATGTTTGCAGACGATAACACCATTGTGACAGCCTTGGACACTGTAGATGGTCTTTATGATGATGTTTCATGTATGTGCAGGGATATGGAATCATGATGCAGAAGAAATGGCCTTGTACTAAATGTTGAGAAAACTATCTATATGAATATATTTAATAAAAAATTAGCGTCGATGTTTGCCAATTCCCTTAGTGTAAACTTGAGGAGAAAGTCAAGTTCCTCGGTACGTTTGTGGATCATAGGTTTTCTTTTAGGCACCATATAGATCACATATGTGCTAAATTAAACTCAGTTTATTTTGCAATTTTAAGCTTAAAAAGTACCCTGGATAGTGACGGTCTCTTGGCTGTATATTATTCATTAGGTTTTAGTCACATGTCTAACAATGTTGTATCCTGGGGTACTGCTGGTTTGAAAAGTAAACGTAATTTGTTAACCAAAAGAAAATAATCCGTTTGATTTTTAATCTAAATTTTCGTGAGAGCTGCAGATATACGTTTATAAAACAACGAATCCTAACTTTTCCATGTCTTTACATATTAAGGTGTTTAACTCTTGTAAACAATAATAGACACCTTTTTGAGATCCTGAGAGCAACAAATACATATAACACCAGGAGTAATAGTGTATTACTATTACTATATTCATAGATCAACTTTCTTCAAAGGATCTCCCTTCTATATTTGCATCAGCCTTCATAATGGAATGCCTACAGAACTGCGAAATATGCGTGGTCCAAGATTTATATCTCAGCTAAAGTCCTTCTTACTGGAAAATGCCTTCTACTCGATAGGGGATTTCTACGGGGCCTGATGATCTCTAAGAGTGTGCTGGTTATGAGATTTCTTTCTAGGCATTGCTCTCATGAACCTGAACCTACCTACATTATCTTGTCTTAAACGAAGGTACACCTAAATTCCAATTTTAATTATTTTTGTATTTTTACTGCTTTTATATATTAAGCTTAACATTATTTTGTCCGACTTTGTACAATTTCTTTGTATGTCCATATATTTATGGTATGGTGTGTATGATTTCTGGTAATTCTACACTATTTTTATTTTTTTATTATATTTATAATTATAATTATTATACTATATTTGACGAACCAATGTACACTTTGTTGTATTTAATGGTAATATATATATATATATATATATATATATATATATATATATATATATATATATATATATATATACAGTCTCTGGCCAAATTATTAGACGCACTGCAAGATTTCATGTAAAATATTAATTACCGAGTGATATTGTACCGTTTTATTATTTTAAATTGATTTGTTTTTTATTTTTATATTATCCAATCAATTACCTATTTATTTGACATAAATAAAAACAGCATTAATTTAGAAAAGCATAAGTTTATTAAGTTTTAAAGAAAAGTGAAATTAATGTTAGTAAAAGTCAATATTTAGTTGAGCCACCTTTAGCCGCTATCAAAGCTTTAATTCTGCGCGGCATGCTATCAATGCAAGATTGTACTGTCTCCTGCATTTAAGGATGATGATTCCACACATGAATAATCTTTTCTAGGAGCTGGGTTTTGTTGGTAATCACATCTTTAGCCACTTCTCTTTTCATCAGCTCCCACACATTTTCAATGGGGTTCATATCAGGGCCAATCCAACAGAGGGATATTTTTTTCTGCCAAAAAAGCTTTAACAGACCGAGCAGTGTGGCAGGGAGCTCCATCTTGCATGAAAGTGAATGGTTCCCCATTTGGAAACCATTCTCTGAGCTGCGGAATCAACCGATTTTGTAATACTTCTTTGTACTGATCTTGCCTCATTATTCCTTTGACGACGTACAGACGTCCAGTGTCCTTGCCGCTGATGACTGACCAAATCATCACTTTGGTGGGATGTTTAACCGTCGGGACGACACAATCAGGATGAAACTTTTCTCCATGACGACGATGCACATACTGAGCTTTATTCTGCAAAATTTCGAATGTGCTTTCGTCACTGAAGCAGACCTGTCAAAAATAGGAAAAATATATAAACTTCCATGTTTATTTGCTTTAATTAACTGAAAATGATAATAATGTATCAATTATTGATTAAATTGCTGTATCTTTCCGATCTCCAGAAGTCCACATCTTTGTCTTGCCATTGTTTGGCCCACTTCAGGCGCTTTGCTTTCATTGCAGCTGTTAACTTGGGCTTCCTGGCGGGGGGCGACAGGCCTTAAAATCTAATTCTTTCAATTTTCTTCGAACAGTGCGCTCAGAAGCATTTACGCTAGCATCCTGGAGTTGTGATTTTATTACCTTTGTGGTAGCAAATCTGTTTTCTACACATATTTTCTTCAAACATCTCTCTGACCGTGGAGTGAAAATTGGTTTTCTACCGCATCTTTTCTTTCTTTTCGGGCTTAATTCCTTCCCTGACTCAATTTTCTTTTTTATGCGTCGTACACTAGCTTCAGAAACCTCCAATCTTCTTGATATTTCTCGGTTTGTAAATGTTTTCGCAATCACAAGGGCCTTCACTTCAGCTTTTTTACGTGGTGAAAGATCGCCTTTTCTACCCATAATGAAAATAATCCAATTACTTTTTTAAAACACTGCATACAAAATAAACTAATAACTGAGTAGTATAAAACTGTTAAACAAACAATCACAGTCCATAAAGCCACAGAAACACGTCCGTACCTGACTCGATTCCGATCGCGACTGATACAGGTTTGTACTTATTTACGTTCATGTATCACTTTGTCAACACAGTGTTGCCATATGTTAAAAATAAATACAAATATGTAGTCTACAACAATTCTTTTAAATAAAAATCAATAATATTGTAGTTTAAATAACCATTATTGCATAAAAACTCTTAAGAAACATAAAATTACTAAAAAAAAAAATACAGTGCGTCTAATAATTTGGCCAGGGACTGTATATATATATATATATATATATATATATATATATATATATATATATATATATATATATATATATATATATATATAAAGGATTTTCTATAGCTGACGCTGTCTTCCTTCTCTCAGCCTTTGATTCCATCCATTTCTGTCTTCCCAGTCTCCATCTGTTAGACTCCTGTCCTCCATAGCCTCGTCCACATCGTCTCTCCACGATCGTCTGGGTTTTCCTCTTTTTCTTCTCCCTATAGGGCTCCACTGCGTTATTTTCTTTATCCACCTATTATCTTCGCTCCGTCTTATGTGTCCATACCATTTTAATCGTTTTTCTTCAATGGTGTCTATTGCGTTCTCTTTGATGTTCATTCTGCTTATTATTTCTTCATTTGTTATTCTCTCCATACGTGTCACTCTACAACGTCTTCTCCAATACTCCATCTCTATCGCGTTAATTTTAGATTTATTTCTTTTGTTGATCGTCCATGTTTCTGACCCGTATGTCATTATGCTTTGTATTATTGATTTGTATATGCGTGTTTTGTTTCTCTTTGTAATGTGCTTGTCCCACAGGATCGAATTTAATTGTCTTATGCATATCCGTGTTTGTCCCAATCTAGCTTTAATCTCTTCTTCTGAAGTTGCGTTTTTTGAAATGATGGTTCATAAATATTTAAATCTATCGGTTCCTTTGATTATTGTTTCGTTATCGACTTCTAGATTCTCCACGTTTCCCTCCTTTGTTGTTAGATATTCCGTTTTATCAAAGTTTATTGTTAATCCTGCTTTAGTGTATTCTTCTTTCAGTTTTCTTACCATATAACTGAGGTCTTCCTCATCTTGCGCTATGATTACTTGGTCGTCTGCGAAAATTAGAGTATATAAGTAATCTTCTCGTATTGGGACTCCCATTCCACTACATTTTTGCTTCCATTTTTTTAATGTTTGTTCGAGGTATATTTTGAATAGTGTTGGGGATGTAGAGCATCCTTGTAATAGGCCTTTTGATGTTTGGAGTCTCTTCCCTATTTTATGTCCTATTTTTATGTTCACTGCGTTGTTTTCGTAGAGAGCTTTTACTGCGTATATTAGTGCTTTGTCAATGCCTATTTCTTTCATTGCGTTCCATAATCTTTGTTTTGGTACTGTGTCATAGGCCTTTCTTATGTCTATGAAGGCTAGATCAACTTCTCTATTCTTTGCCAGTTTTTTTCCATTGTTTGTTTTATAATGTATATGTGGTCTATACATGATTTTCCGGCTGTAAAGCCTGCTTGGTCTTCTCCAATTTTTCCTTTTATATTCTCCTCTATGATATTTTTAATAATTTTTCCATACAAACGTCCCATACTCGATATTATGCTTAGGCTTCTATAGTTTGTGCATTTTCTGCGGTCTCCCTTTTAAATATATATATATATATATATATATATATATATATATATATATATATATATATATATATATATATATATATATACTATTATATTATGTTATATTATCTCTCCTGCAAGATACGACAGCGAGGGAACCTCATCAATACCATACGAATGTCTAAGATGGTAACATGGGACACGTAACGCTGCATTATGACGATAAATATAAGATGATATAGCGTGAACAGGATCAGGGACCATGAAACGTAAGAAAATGCAAAAATGTTTCTTTTCCACGAATGTAATACTTCCTTTAGCTAGTAGAGTAAAAATAAATTTCTCTCATCACTTTTATGAAACCTAAAGGAACAAACTGTTTAAAAGTGCAAATTTTAGATGCTTGTTTAAAATTGAACACTTATATTTCTGCTTCAATCGCTTAACTTTAATGGAGTACAAGAATAGTTTTTCGAGGATCGAAAGGAAATTGAATATTTTCCAATATGTCTGTGTCTGACACAACTATTCTTGTATATTTTAATGATCTAAAGCATGCGATGCACCACTTAGTTATAATTATAGGATGATTTTTATTCTTTTGTGTTGTCCTTATTCCACACATGTAAAAAATTGCTATTGTTAATTAATAGTCAGGAAGAGAAGTACGTTTTTAGGCAAAAATAATCAATTTTCATAAGAAAAAATAGCGTTTCTAGAATTATCTTTTAAGACTGCGCCCTTGTTTGTGTTAACTTTATTTTGTACGGTACATATTTATTATATTCGGGTATTTTTGTTAACTCACCATACTCATTTTTATATTCCATCGCACCTCTCTCCCGGAATTGCTTAGTAAATAGTTTACAAATGTTTTTTAAGATAGGCTTTTTCGTTAGGGTCCTCCATCCCTTAGTTTATCAGCGCCCAATCAACCAAAAAGAAGGATAGCTTTAGAGATTAAGAAAAAATAACCGGTCAAGTGCAAGTTAAACTTGCGCAATTAGTGTTCCGTACGTTGATTGCTTTTAAAATAAAAAAATTTTGTTACAGAGGTATAAAATGATCAGTGACTTCACAAAATACATCCCAAATGAGTTTTCAACAAAGTTTGTTTCCAATCTTTACTGAAATCTGATGACCTTGAAATTTTTGTTTTTTTTATATACCATATAAATTATTAAAGGTAATGCACTCGTGATAATTTTCGTTCAATCTACACCCCGTGGAGAATATTCCAGAATTTTTTCAAAATTTTTTGATAAGTACTTTTCGAGATAATGCCCGGGACAGCGATTTTTCGCGAATTTTTAAAAATAATACAAAGAAAAGTGCGCGCAAGTATAATATTATATATATATTTTTTACTCGTGTTTTCACAAGCTTTCATTTGACACCACACTCGATGACCTAGTAAAAAAATTTTTTTTTTCACTTCCGACTTCACCCCCCAAAACTAACCCCTTAAGTCAAAATTTAATTCTCAGAACTATATGGCTCTGATGAGGCCATCAATTCCTATATTATTACCAAATTTCACCTTTCTATGTCAAATAGTTTCGGAGAAAATCGGGTGTGACAGACAGACAGACAGACAGACAGACAGACAGACAGACAGACAGACAGACAGACAGACAGACAGACAGACACCGAAGTGATCTTAGAAGTGTTCCGTACGGAACACTAAAAATGATAGTTCCTGTCGTTTGGTAATCCGAAATCAGCACAAGAAGTATTATATAGTACGTCTTAATGTATTAAAGAGGATTTTTTGGGTTGGTTTGACATAATGCGAAACTGCATCCATCCACACATTTACAATGCAAGAATTTCTAGAGAAAAATAAATCCAGTAGAGCTGAGTCTTCTCACATCATGATGAGGTTACAGTGCTTACAGGTTACCTGGAATACGTGGAAGCTCATGAATGGGCATTCATATTTCTGGTAACACATTAGCAATACATTTATTTTTCATTATACCAAATGATCTTTCTTTATTATAAGAAGATTTGCCGTTAAATAGAAGAAGATAAATAATTTTCCAACAATACGAAACAACACCACACTATACCGTCATGATAAAAAACTATTTACAGGAAACTATTGGTTAAATCTGGATCGGTCATATCAAGTCTCATACCTGACCCTCTTGAAGTCCAGATCTTATCCTATTAGACTTCTCCGTGTAAGAAATTCAGAAATTAGATGTATTTTTAGTGTTCCGTACGGATAAGATGACTTCGGTGTCTGTCCGTCTGTCACACCCGATTTTTCTCCGAAACTATTTGTCATAAAAGTTGAAATTTGGTAATAATATAGGAATTGATGGCCTCATCAGAGTCGTGAAGTTTTGAAAGTGAAATTTTGACTTAAGGGTTAGTTTTGGTGGGTGAAATCGGAAGTGAAAAAAAAAATTTTTACTAGGTCATCGAGTGTGGTGTCAAATGAAAGCTTCTGAAAACAGGAGTAAAAAATATATATATAATGTAATACTTGCGCGCACTTTTCTTTATGTTATTTTTAAAAAATCGCGAAAAATCGCTGTCACCCGCCTTATCTCGAAAAGTACTTATAAAAATTTTTGAAAAAATTCTAGAATATTCTCCACGGGGTGTAGATTGAACGAAAATTATCACGAGTGAATTACCTTTAATAATTCATCTGGTATATAAAAAAAAACAAAAATTTCAAGGTCATCAGTTTTGAGTAAAGATTCGAAACAAACTTTGTTGAAAACTCATTTGGGGTGTGTTTTGTGAAGTCACTGATCATTTTATACCTGCGTAACAAAATGTTTTATTTTAAAAGCAATCAACGTACGGAACACTAATTGCGCAAGTTCAACTTGCACTTGACCGGTTATTTTATTTAAACAATATACGGGAAACCGCATTATTTTACAATAAAATTTTTAAAATTATACAATACAGGTAAAAGATAAAATGATAAGAACAACAAAAAAAAAGTTACAATAAATTCTCGATAAAATTACAATAAGGCATCATCACAGCCGATTTAAGAATTTACTGAGTGAGCCACAAAAGGATCAATATCTGGATGAGAATTTAAATAAGTTAGAGTGCGCGAGATTGGAGAGTGCATATTATAATTTGTACGGGAGTAAGGTATATGAAAGAGCTCATGTTTTCTAAGAGACCTAGAGGGAATCTTCAGATTGATGCTGTTAATAAGTGAGGGGCAATCTATAAGACCATTTATCAACTTGTATATAAAACTTAGATCCCTCTGATCTCTCCTGGACTTCAAAGATTGGAGATTTAGTATTACTGCCACTCCTGCTAGATCATTGTGCATGCTTAACTTAAATGAACAGTATTTTATAAATCTATTTTGTGTTCTCTCAAGTTGTACTTTATGACAGTTGTAGAATGGAGACCAATCTGTAGAGGCATATTCTAGGTGACTTCTGACAAGAGAGCAGTACAATAATTTAAGTGCCGGTAATGACATATCTCTACAGGTGCGAATAATAAAACCCAACCTCAACAAGGTTATAGTGTTCCCTGAACGAAAGTTGGCTGTCAAAGACAACCCCCAAATCCTTTATTGAATTCATAGATTGAAGTTCATGATGCTCAATAGTATAGGACTTGTTTTTTATATCTCTTGTCTTGAAAAGGTTATAGAGGAACATTTATTGATACTCAGAGAGAGGTCATTGGATTTAGTCCAGTTTACAAAGGAGTCCAGATTTTTTTGCAGTATATCAGAGTCATCCTGGGACTTAATGTTACGAAAGATCAGCATATAGGAGGTAATCACAATCCGATAAGCAAGTTATCAGATCAAGCAAAAATAAATTAAATAAAGGTGAGGCACAGTGTCCACCTTAAGGTACCCCAGAAGTTACTCCTACATACTGAGATTCGCTATCACCAATTTTTACAAATTGCACACGATCCATCAGCATACTCCGAAACCACTTCAAAGATTTCTCACCAAAGCCCAGAGACTTAAGTTTTGCCAACAGTATTTCAAGATGTATGTTCTTTGAAATAACCTCAAGAAAATAATTAATACAAATAACCCATCAGTAGCAGAAAAAAACGCTGTAGAACCTCAAGCAATAAATGTCACAAGTGAATTAACCAAACGATTTCATTGCTGTGTTCAGATTAATGGAGGTTATTTTGACGGATTGATAATATTGGTTCTTGAAATAAACGTTTTTGTTCATTTGGTTTCTGCAATCATTGCTAGAAATTTGAGATTAAAAAGAGCTTTATTCATTGTTTAGAAACGATCTATTATTTCTTTTAAGAAATATACTCTATCTTTAAAAGACGTTGAGTAATAAATCACCCAATATGACAAATTCCATAGGCGTACCTACTATCAGACTGCTAGTTTCACTTTTATTACTTTTATTTTGTAATTATGCAGAAATAATAGGCATTAAGATTTATACCTGGGGTAAGGTAATTTAATTTATTCTATACTAGCCGGGCCCGCGGCTCCGCTCGCGTGGTCTTGATTTGCTACTATCGTCACTGCTTATTTCTTATGTTACCCAACGTAATAAAATATCTTCCATTATTTCTCCTTATCTCCCAATATTTGTCCTTATTTCCCATTATCTCTACATAATTTCCATTATCTAGGCTTATCTCTGCTCATCTCCCATTATTTCTCCTTATCTCCCATTATTTCTCCTTATCTCCCATTATCTTACCTTATTTCCCATTATCTAGGCTTATCTCGACTTATCTCCCATCATTTCCCCTAATCTCCCATTATTTCTCTTTATCCCCATTATCTCACCATAACTCCCATTATATAGACTTATCTCTGCTTATCTCGCATTATCTCTCCTTATCTCCCATTATTTATACTTATCTCCCATTATCTCACCTTATCTCCCATTATCGAGGCTTATCTCGACTTATCTCCCATTATTTCTCCTTACCTCCCATTATCTCACCTTATCTCCCATTATCTAGACTTATATCGAATTATATAGAATATATGTATAAATTTATAAAACACGTAAATCGGATAAGTGGTTCTCGAGTGATAAGCGCACTAACGGATTATTCTTTGCTACATGATATTGTTCCATATTTAATGCTTTAGGGAGTATACTGCAAGAGAACGCGTTAGCGGCAAACTTTTCTCCGACTTGATTCGCTATTATCGTCACTGCTTATTCCTTATGTCACCTAATAAAATATATCCTATAACCTGGCCAGAGAACATACGTATGTTTAAAAAAAAAGCACGTAAATCGGATAAGTGGTTCTCCAGCACACTAACGGACGGACAAACAGACACACAGACTGACAGAGAGACATTGCATTTTATATATATTATAGATATTCTCTGCTACATAAGATTGTTCCATATTTAATGGTTTTGACTGTGTATTGCAAGAGAACGCGCTAGCGGCAAACTTTGTCCGACTTCATTTAATATTATTGTCACTGCTGTATGTATGTTTTAAAAAAAAAGTATGAAAATCGGATAAGTGGTTCTCCAGTGATAAGCGCACTAACGGACAGACAGACAGACAGAAATACGTTGCATTTTATATATATTATAGATGTAATAAAATATATATCTATAACCTGATCAGAGAACATATGTATGAATTTAAAAAATCACGTAAATCGGATAAGTAGTTCTCGAGGGATAATAGCATTAACGGACAGACAGACAAACATTGCATTTTATATATATTATAGATATAGATTATTATTATTATATAACTTGGCCAAAGAATATATGTATGAATTTAAAAAAAGACAGGTAAATCGGTTAAGTGGTTCTCGCGTGATAAACGCACTAATGGACAGACAGACAGACAGAGAGACATTGCATTTTTATATATATTATAGATTATACATTACAGATATTCTTTGCTACATAATATTGTTCCATATTTAATGGTTTAGGCTGTGTATTGCAAAGGCTCGCGCTAGCGGCAAACTTATTTCCGACATCATTCACTATTTTACGTCACTGCTCATTCCTTGTGCTACCTATCGTAATAAAATATAACCTATAACCTGGCCAGAGAACATATGTATGTTTTAAAAAAAAAAGTACGTAAATCGGATAAGTGGTTCTTCAGTGATATGCGCACTAACGGACAGACAGACAGACAGACAGAGAGACGTTGCATTTTATATATATTATAGATGGGTTTTTAAGAAATTGTGATAATATTTATAATATATAACAAATAAGCATAAATAATAGGCATTAAGAATGAGGTCAGGTATTTTCGTTTAATCTAGTGGGGGTGATGTGTGTTGTAATAAAGTGTGATATTAACGGTACATAATTTGGCGTTGTCCAGAGTACAAGCTTACAAAGTGAGATTAGATGGAGAATTTGCAATCAATTTCCAAAAGACCTAAATCAGGACCATTATCAGTAAATGAAAAGACAATGATTCTTAATTGTTTTAAATCATGGAAACATAATCATTCCAGTGCGAGTCTTGACGAAACAGTGGAAGAGTGTGCTATAATGCTGAGTGTTGCAAAATCAACTTTATATAAAATAATAAATAAATCCAGAAACGGACCGCTAAAATTGCCGATGAAATTTCCAGGTCAACCAACATTTGAAATTGAAGGAAATTTGAAGCAAGAAATAAGACTTAAAGTAGATGCCTTCTTTTTCAACAAGGAAATTCCAACATTAGATAAAATTTTTATTAGGGTCCAAAAAGATCCGGATTATCCCAAAATAAGCCGAAACACCCCCAACTTGGTTTCCAATGGAAAAAGCATTCTAGAAAATCTACTTTAATAGATAGAAATGATATTGTCTCTTGGAGAAGACATTACTTAAGAAACATCCCAAAAAAGCTAGACAAGAAGAAAAACGAATATTTTCTTTAGATGAAATTTGGTTGAACGAAGGACATACGGTAGCTAATGTTGGCAAGATGAAAATTTTAAAAGTCGAAGACAGGCCCATCAAGTGGGATGGTCAACGGGTTTCAATCCGCTCTCAGGAAAAGGAAGTTGGTTCATTATTGCACACATCGGAATTTCGGAAGGATTTGTTGATGGTGGCTCCTTAAACTTCGAATCTAAACGCAGCTGAGATTATCATGAGGACATGGATGCTTTTCCAGTTTTTCTGTTGGTTTGCCGAAGTAGGTTAAGCATTTAAATGTGGGTTTTATGTCCTTAAAACATGGGTATATTTCTAAGATTGCCTTGTTTCTAAGTTTTTTTCTAACGATGTTATCGATTGAAGTAACTGAAGAATCGTTGTTAACAGCTACTGGTTTTATGTAGTTTAATTCTTTACTAAAATTGTCCTCTGATAAGGGGATATTAGCTAGTCTATGTATGAAGCTATGATAAGCCGCGAGTTTATGATGGTTAGAGTATTGAGAACTATTGTGAATTGTGGGATCTGTATGACAAGGTTTGTAATATATTGCAAATTCATGTTTTCTCATGGTTTTACTGATTGTTAAGTCTAGGAAGTTAATTTTTCCTTCGACTTCTTCTTCCATTGTAAAACTGATATTTCTATGTAAATAATTAATGTACTGTAAAAAGTGAGTTAATTGTCTGTCCGTACCTATAAAGCATACTATTCTATCGCCTATATATCGATACCAGTATAGACAATTATTACTATTGTTATTATGGTTGTTAAATATCATTGTTTAAATACTGTCCATGAAACGTTCCGAAATTTTCATGGACAGTATTGAAACAAAGGTATTTAACAACCATAATAACAATAGTAATAACTATCTATATTGGTATCGATATGTAGACGATATAAGTGTATACTTTACAGGTACAAACAGACAATTAACTAACTTTTTACAGTAGATTAATTCGTTACATAGAAATTTCAGTTTTACAATGGAAGAAGAAGTCGAAGGGAAAATCAACTTCCTAGACTTAACAATCAGTAAAACCATGAAAAACATGAATTTGCAATATATCACAAACCTTGTCATACAGATACCATAATTCATAATAGTTCTCACCACCCCACAGAGTGTCGACTAGTACAATTTAGCTGGACAAAATTATTTTTTCACTTATTTCAATTGTTTATGTATATTCTAGGCATATTAAGTTATTTTAAGAAAAAATTCATCGCGTTGGTTTTTTTTATGGGCGTGGCTAATTTTTTCCCCTAAATTAGTCAGCTACGCAGGCATATTTAACGATAACTCGGGAACAACTTGTCAGATTTTTATAAATAAAACATTAAAAAATGCGTAACAAAAGTTTATTAAAGTTGATTGAATATTATTTTATTCTATCTTTTATCGTTTTGGAGTTATTTAGAAATTAATGGAGAGAAAAAAAATTTTTTCGTGTAAAATTCATTATTTTTTTCGGTAAAAAAGCGCAATAACAAAAGAAAAACAAAATATTATTTTTGTTTTTGTTTATGTTTTATGTTTATGTTTTATTTAATAAGGCTTGCAAATTTATTTCAGCACGAGTTTCTGTTATAGCAATGTGCTCCTCTGCAGGGTAACAGGCCTGTTTGGACTTTTTTAAACTAAAATATGACGGAAACACATTATGCCCCGCCTTCATGGACCACTTCCTAGTTTGTTTGTAAGAATGCGTTGTTGACTTAGAATCTATATAGTAAGCTAAGGCTTCGTCACTACTTAATTGCCTAGGATTAACGGAACTGGTATTTTTAGACTTAATAATATTATCTGGGCTCTCACTAATGTCTCTAATCACATTGGCAATTTTCCTTTGCCCTGCTGAACACACAGCAATTTCGGCAGCAGTCACCAATTCACTGACACTTTTGGATTCTACAAGATCAACGACGCGACGTTTCTTCGTCTTAAACGACGATTCCTCGAAATCTTTGCGAGGTCTTCCTGCAGGAGTCACATTCTCACTTGATGTTGAAGGTTGTGGCGCAAAAGAACTCGCAGTAAACTGTATGTCTGCTTCATCCAACCAATTCTTATTTTTAATTAAAAAACGCTCCTTCGACTTTCCTGAAGCCAAATACCAAACTTATTAGATAAGTTGGATATCTTCAACTTTATTTCTTTTTGGCTGCTTTCAGTAATGTCACCAAAGTGAAATTTTGAAGAAAGAAAGTCATATACACGCGAGTTTTTTTCATTCTTCGTGTGTTTCAACCACTCCTCAAAAAAGGCTACCCTTGAAATAGAGTATACGTAAAAAAAGAAAAAAAAACATGTTGTACTGAAGTGTGCTAAACAATATGTGTATTTTTTCGAAGAATATAGTTATTTCTGTGTAATATCTAAAAACTAGCCCGGATAGAGGTGAATGTCTGTATATTCTGAACTTTCAAAGTTTTTTTTTTTTTTAAAACACGCTAAAATATATAGGCTATTTAAAAAAAATACTAAAAATTCAAATTAATAGATTCTGATTAAAAAAATACATTAAAAAATAGTACTTACCCTCAGTATTAATATTCATCACAAAAACTTTCACAATATTACAATATGTCACTATAAGATGTGCACGAAAGTGTCGCTAAATTGCAACTGATTGATTGAAAGAGCTGCATTAAACTCATTACCTGACTTCTGACGCTTATGACTCGCCACTTGCAAATTTGATAAACAACCTTTTCTCGGAATTCGGGGTTTGGTGGTGTTGTTTACGTTTTGCAAATAAGATTTTCTGGAAATCATAACATGAATTTTGTCCACCTAGCATGTTCTACGCGACACAATGTGCACCCTAACCATCATAAACTCGCAGCTTATCATAGTTTTTATATCGGGTCTTCCATTAAAGACTTGACGACTTTTTTTTGAAATAAAACGCAACCCATTTGAGACATTTCGAATATTTTACTATCGGCTTGAAGTACAATCAAAACATTTATGTATGGAATTCGACTTCATTCATATGTCCACCACGGGCGCGTTTGCAGCGGTCGATTCGTTGAACCCAATTTTCGATGACTCGGCCGCACATTTCGACGGAAACGGCCGCTATCTCTCTTCCAATATTGGCTCTGAGCTCCTCTAACGACGCAGGCTTGTTAGCATAGACCAATGATTTAACGTACCCCCATAAAAAGAAGCCTAGAGGTGTTAAATCACACGATCTAGGCGGCCATTCGACGGGACCATTTCTCGATATAACACATTCACCGAATTTAGATTGCAGTAAGTCGATTGTTACACCCGCTGTGTGGTTTGTGGCGCCGTCTTGTTGAAACCACATATCATTAGTGTCTAGCTCATGCAATTGATCAAAGAAATAACGTTGCGACATGCCTCTGTAGCGATCTCCATTGACTGTAACGTGACGGTTATTTTCATCAACGAAAAAGAACGGCCCAATGACACCACCGGCATGAAAACCGTACCAAACAGTAATTTTTTGTGGATGAAGTGATGTTTCTTCAAGCACATGAGGGTTTTCACCTGACCAATAACGCATATTCTCATTGTTGACGAAGCCGTTTATCCAAAAATGCGCTTCATCACTAAAGATGATTTTGCGATGAAATTGGTCATCTTCTTCCATCATTTCTAGAGCCCAATTCGAGAACGTACGTGGCTTCATATGATTGAATGGCTTTAGTTCTTGAGTTAACTTTAACTTATAAGGGTGCAGGCCAAGATCCTTTCGCAAAATTCGCCATAGTGTGGTCTGAGCGATGCCCAATTCTTGAGAACGCCGTGAAATCGACTGTTTTGGTTCGTTTGAGATGGACGCTTGAACGGCAGCAATATTCTGGCCACTTCGACCAACCCGTTGTCTCACTGGCACGGGAACATCCAGCAGCGAATATATTAACTCAAATTTTTTCACTAGACTATGAATTGCTTGTCTACTGGGACGAGAATTACGACCAAAAATTGACGTTAACGCTCTTAAAGTTGCAGTCACCGACTCCAAATTTTGGTAGTAAATTTTAATTATTTGTAAACGTTGTTCGTTCGTGTACTTCACCATGATGAAAATGTTGACTTTACTGAATGTTTTGACGTTGACAGTTCGGTGATTGGCTTAAGGATTCACAGTGAAATTTCAAAGTTGTCAAGTCCCAAATGGAAGACCCTTTACATAGACTAACTAATATCCCCTTATCAGAGGACAATTTTACTAAAGAATTAAACTACATAAAACAAGTAGCCGTTAACAACGGTTATTCAGTTACTTTAATCGATAACATAGTCAGGAAAAAACTTAGAAACAAGGCAATCTCAGAAATATACCCATGTTTTAAGGACAAAAAAAAACCACATTTAAATTTTTAAATCAAAAAAATATCAACATAGCTTACAAGACCAACAATACTATAGGGAAATTTCTCAAAAACTACAAACCACAAATCAATAAAGATAATAAATCAGGGGTTTATCAATTAACATGTGGGTCATATCCTAAAACATATATATAGGACAAACTGGATGTATATTTATACAAAGAATTACAAAACACGAAAAAAGTTTCATCCAAAAGAGTATAATTCAACATATGCTAATCATCTTTTAAGAGAAAATCAGACGTTTAATAGGAATTTCAAAATTTTACATACCCAACAATAAGGTTTAAAACTAAACCTTTTAGAAACAATGCAAATAAATCGATTAAGGACTACAGGTACTTTACTCAACGATCAGGTAGATTTAAACAATTCACCATTATTGAATTTATTCTCCTAATTCCGTGTCTGTGTGGGTTTTCCAATACTACAAAATATAATTTAATTAGGTGTAATATTATAATTAAGAAATTATATAAAATTCTAAACATTAAACTTAACTTGACAGTATAAAATGTAAATCTGAAGAAGCTGCATCGACAGCGAAACACGTCTTCACAATTTAAATAAACCAGTGGAAATTGACTAAAAACAGTCATTTATTATATATTTATGGAGATTAAATTTATTCTGGACCTTCGACGCCTATTTAGTTCTAGTATTATGCCTTTTATCTCTATTCATAAACGTCCTCTATTGAGGTAAATTAGATGTCTTTGGGTTTGGTACTTGTTAAATTGTGATTAATACGTGAACAATTTTGAAACGTTAGTCAGTCGAAAAATGTATAAAAATGTATTTGAATAAATAACAGACAATTGTAAACAGTACACTGAATTAGGAGCGGAGTATAATGAAAAAAGAAACTACAAAATTGAAAGAAACTGTTTAATTTTAAGTAACTAGTCCGAAAAATTATTTATCTCAATAATTACGTTTTATCTAATTCTGTGGAATAATTGGCGAATTATGCCCCGAGACTAAAGCAAGTAAAAATTGATTGAAACTGAAAATATCCGCTTAAGTTGGTAGTACAATAATTTAAGGAACAAAAATGATTCGCCTTGGCTCCCAGAAGCAGCCTGATTGCGGCACTGTAGAGAGGTATGACAACTTTAAGATTAATTGCTTTTTTAAAAAAAACTTTTACCTTTAAAACATCTCCAGAAACAAGCTTTAATTATGAATTAAACATGAACTTGTTAAAACTATTTAAGTAATTATATTTTTATTTTTAGTAAGCAGATTTTCTCCCTAATATTGAGGTTCAACATAAACCTGAAATTATAATTATAATTTTAATAAAATTATCATATAACAAGATAAAATGCAACGTAAATCAAAATAAAGTATATTTATTAATAATTCCTTATCGCATAATATAATCAAATGCGATAATATATCATACCAAATATCGGCAGGCAGCAAAAAGTCATTCAACTTAACAAAGACCTGGAAGAAAGTCTATCTTGGGGTAACAGTAACCAAGTGGAATTTAACGCTACAAAAACCCAGGCGACAGTTTTTTCTAAAAAAGTTAAAGTTGCTGAACCCGACATAGTTACGTCGGGGCACTCCATTCCTCTAATATCGTCACTCAATTTGTTGGCTGTTAATTTGGGAGCAAATATGTCCTGGCTTCAACATGTTGCAGGCATAGCAAGGAGATCTTCTCAAAAGTTGGGAATATTATTTCAAATCAGAAAGCTTTACACACCACAACAACTGTTAATTTTTGACAAAGCTCAAATTCGACCAGCTATGGAATACTGCTCCTATATTTGGGGCTCGGCTCCTAAACATACCCTGCATTTGGATTTTTGGATTCTATTCAGAGATGAGCTGTTCGTCTGATTGGAGACCCGGAACTGACCGACGGCCTTGATTCGCTGGAACATCGAAGAACGATTGGCGACTTGAGCCTATTCTACAAGTATTTTCATGGAACGTTTTCGAAGGATGTAGCCCGCTTAATTCCTCCCAGAGCGGTGCATGTTAGAAATACACGTCGCGCTAATACTTCACATCCGTATGAGGTTGAGCTTGTTACTCCTCGTACAACGCTTTTCAAGCAGTCATTTATATGGAGAACATCATCCCTTTGGAATAATTTGCCCAGGACTATGTTTTCCACAGAGGACAATTTACAGCGATTCAAGAACAACGTGCTTCAATAAACTTGAGAATATCCAGTAAATGTAAAAAATCGTACAATGTTGTGCCCCATCAACAATTCATAAAGATGACAAATTGGAACTCTTTTATGAAAGTATGATAATTTTGATGAATAAGGAAATAACAACAAATAGCTTTGTGATAGGAAATGTCAATACAAAATTGGGAAGGAAACAAAAAGAAAGCGAAGAATATGTGCACAATTTCAGTTACGATAAGAAAAACGAGAGGCTCGATACTCCTAACATAGAGCATCGATTATCATATACGCAACGAATCCTTTCTTCATAAGAAAATGACAAAGAAAATGGACGTGGCTAAGCCCGAACACCGATATGAGGAATCAAATAGACTATTTCCTCTTCAGTAACAAATCTATCGTAGCAGATATAAAACCAACTTAGAAAATTAGAGGTCGATCTCCTTTCTATCACCGACATCGTTTTGAAAAGTGTTTAGAGTAGTTATCTTGTTAAAAGGTAAAATACTATTGCAACAACACCTGCTGAGAAAGCCAACTTATTGGTTGAACTCTTTGATTCTAATGAACATAAAGATTCTACTGTAGATTTTCAATGAAAAACACCACCCACTATTCCCATAGTGCAGTCAAGAATGCCCGATATCGTCTTCAGACACCGTATCATAAAACATATTCTAATGAAGCTAGACACCAAAAAAGCTTCTGGCACTGGTAGAATACCTGCCCTAGTACTCAAAAAATGCGCGAGCGAACTAACACCAGTTTTCTGGAGATTTTTCAACCTATCCCACAGTTCAGCTAATACCCGAAATAGGCCAGCAGATCTTGTCAAACAAGTATCAGCCAGTCCCACCAATTCCAATAATATCGAAAGTTATGCAAACGGCTATCAATCAGCAGCTTCTAAAATATCTAGAAGGATTAATTCCTTCCAGATCTGTGCGTGATAGGAATACATATCGCGTTAACACATCACATCTGTATAAGTTTTAGCTTGTCTCTCCACTGTGTTCCCCACCGTTTATAATTTACGGCGATTAAAGACCAACGCATTTGATTCTTTTCATTCTATATTGAAGCTTGTGTTTTCATTAAAATAAATCGCCTTTGAAATATTTTGCTAGGAAGGTGGTCCTGGCTCCGTGTACACAGAATGTTGCGTGAAAATCCCTGCAAATCAGTGTACATGTTTATTAGATTATTTAGACAGATTTATTTCAGCCATATATAGAGGGTGTCTCAGTATTCCGTGAACATAGAGTTACTGTGGATTTTTGAGATGAAAATATGACCATTTAACCCAGCTTACCTTAGTCCAAAAATTCGTAATTTTTGCCCCCCCCCCCCCACAAAAAAAATGCAGTATGTTAAAATTATACTTTAATTTTAGTTTTTTCTTAAGTACCTTTCTGAGATGAGAAATCGAAATTAGCTCACAGTTTTATTGTAAATTGTAGGGGGCGCCACTTATTGCAATGTGTATACTTAATAATTTTTTTATATCACTCTGCATCATACTTTTAATTAAATATTCGTATTTTTCGCCTTCTGCTGTTTAAAAAAGCTCTCTTGGCAAATGTTGCTCTGAGCAACAGTTTCTGAGATAATGGGATGTTTGTTTCCATTTTTAATTCCATTGTCAAATTCGCAAACGCTTTACACTTCATCCAGGTTTCAGATCCAACAGAATAGCCTTTGAAATTTGGAGCATGCTTAAAAGCAAACAGGCTAACAACAATAATAAATTTACAGACCAACGGTCCAACAACAGTAAGAAAGTAAAGACCAACTGGCATAAGAGATTACTTACTTAATTCTTAGCCATGATAGCTGTCGGTGTAGGCTGGTGTGTGTGGGTAGGGTTAAGTTGGGGTCTTCCATATTTCTCTCCGTCCTTCTCTATCCCGGGCTAGCCTTGTTGCCTCCTCCCACCTTACTCCCCTCTTCTCTATTGCTCTCCTTACTTCCTCTCCCCATGTTCTTCGTGGTCTTCCTCGATTTCGTTTTCTAGTCTCTCTTGCTTCATATATCTTCTTACTAGTCTTTCCTGTCCCATTCTTTGTATATGTCCAAACCACCTCAACTGATTTTCTTCTATTTTCTCCTGTATCGGCTTCATCTCCAGTGTTTCCCGTATATTAACGTTTCTTGTCCTATCCAGTCTTGTCTTTCCTTCACTCTTTCTGAGGAATCTCATTTCGATGCTTTGTATCTTACTTCTGTGACTTTGTGTTGTTGTCCACACTTCGGATCCGTGTGTAATTAATGGTGCCGCCACCTTTTTGAAGATTTATAGAAATGTGTTCTTGATGCTATTGAAGAGTTTCTGCGCTGCCTCTGTCCTCGCCCTAATCTCCTCATCTAGCCCTCCATCCCTCGTCACCATTGCACCCAAATATTTGAAACTCTCCACCTGCTGTATCTTTTCTTCTCTTAGGTATATTTCATGCGTTTTGTTCTCCTTGCTTATGATCATTGACCTCGTTTCTTTCACGTTTATGCTTATAATCAAGCTTTCGTTATACACCTTTCGTTCAAATTTTTCTCGTTTTTTGCGATCAGTACCATATCGTCAGCGTATGTTATCTCTGTTATTCCAACTCTCTCCATGTTCCGTAACCCTACCCAGTATTTCTTTGCTTGTCTTTTTGCTGTTTTTATGGCCTCGTCTATTACTACCGAAAACGGCAGTGGACCCGGTATACACCTCTGTCTGACGCCTTTAGATGTTTCGCAATTTTCTGATTTTTCATGTCTTCGTCTAACATAATTTGTTGTTTATCTAGATAGACATTTTATACCATTTATTGTCTTTTCATTAATTCCTCCATTCTCCAGGGTCCTCCAGATGTCTTTTTTGTCTATTCTGTCAAAAGCCTTTTCCAGGTCTATGAAACACAGGTGTACTTCTCCTGCTTCTCTTAGCACTTTTCGCTCACTTGCCTAACTATGAAGTTGGCATCGGTCACCCCTCTGTCGGGTTTGAAATCAAATTGTGTGTCTTCTAGTGTTTTCTCCAGTTTTTCTTTCAGCCTTTTTTCCATCACTCATGCGTATGGTTTTCCTACTACGCTGAGTAGTGTGATTCTTCCCAAGTTATTACAGTTTCTTGTGTCTACCTTTTTATATATGGGTACTATGATTCCCACTTGCCGTTTTTTTGGTGCGGTTCCTTCCGTGTATATTTTGTTCATCAATATTTGCAACATTCTTACCATTTCTTCATCTCCGGCTTTTATCATTTCCGCTGTTATGTTGTGCTGTCCTGGCGCTTTGCCGGCTTTCATTTTGTTTATTGCCGCTTCGATTTCTTTTTTGGTTATCTCTTCTTCATGTTCATCTGTCTCTCTCCCCCTTGTCTGCTTCAGGTTGCTTAATCAGTTTATTTGTGGTGTTATATCTCTCCCTTTTAAAAGGTTTTTGAAGTATTGCTTCCATCTTTCCATGATTTCCTCTTCGCCTGTTAAAATTGTCCCTTGTTCATCTTTTATGTTTCTTCGTATGGTTTCCTTGTTTTTTCTTTGATTTCTCATCACTTCATAAAACAATTTTTGATTTTCGTTGTACGCTTTCCTCATTTTTTCTCCAAACGCTATCCACATTGCTTTCTTTCCATCTTTTACTAGGTCCTTAACCACCTTCCTTTCTCTTTTATATACTTCGTAATCCTGTTGCGTCTTCTTGCTTAGGTAGTTATTCCATTTTCTTCTTTTTTTTAGCCTGAGAAATTTCGAGCAGGCTAACAGCAATAATAAATGTAAAGACCAACGGGCCAACAACAGTAAGAATGTAAAAACCAATTGGCTAAGGGCATAAAAGATTACCCACAAATTGATAAATTCGACACAAAACAACCCACTATCTCAGAAACTGTTGCTCGGGGCAACATTTACCAAGATAGCTTTTTGAGACAAGAGAAGGTGGAGAATACGAATATTTGATTAAAAATATCATAGAGAGTGGTATAAACAAGTTATGACAATTTAAAGGTATACACAGTACGCCCCCTACAATTTACAACAAAACTATGAGCTGATTTCGATTTCTCATCTCAGAAAACTCCTTAGCATGGAATCTTGTACAAATAGTACAATTATTGAGACAGCTACTTAAGAAAAAACTAAAATAAAACTATAACTTTGACAACCGGTTTCTCAAAAATTACGAATTTTTGAACTAAGGTAAGTTGGGTTTAATGATCTTATTTGCATCCTAAAATCCACAGTAACTCTATGGACACGGAATAATGGGACATCCTGTGTAGGCAGTAGTTATTACAGAAATATAACGTCTACGGAACTACACCCTCGCTAAAAAAGTACCGTAAAATACAAATGTATGTTTTGACTTTTGGTCAACGCCGACGGGCATTCTTGGAGATATCTGTAGGATAGAGAAAAGGGTAATCCCATCAAAAACATAAAATGTAAAAAAAATGCCAAGTCTCGCAAGGCAGTCCTTCCACCACAAAAAGTTGTGAGATCTCATGTAAAACCAAGTCAGTTATTTTAGTTAGTATCTATGGAAGCACCTATTCAACAACTTTGTCATAAATTGATATCTATTTAGTTACCTACCAACATTTATAGTAACCGTATTAATATTAGACATCTTTATTTCTATAATAAATATAATGACTTGGCAATCGCACGGCAACATAATCACATAAGAATAATCTACTATTTCGATTGCTAAGTAAGTCTAAACAGTGCACTTAAGAATAAAGTATTTTAAATAGTTGATTATTCTTATGTGATTATGTTGCCGTGCCAAGTCATTATATTTATTATAGAAATAAAGATGTCTAATATTGATGCGGTCACTATAAATGTTGATAGGTAACTAAATAGATAACAATTTATGACAAAGTTGTTGAATAGGTGCTTCCATAGTTACTAACTAAAATAACTGACTTGGTTTTACATGAGATCTCACAACTTTTTGTGGTGGAAGGACTGCCTTGCGAGACTTGACATTTTTTTACATTTTATGTTTTTGATGGGATCTCATTTCTTTTTGTAGGTAGTCCTCTTTTTTTTCTTCTCGGGTAATATTTCTTATACATCAGCTATGGATTTTCTTAAAGCTTGTCTCTGTTGGTTTTTCTCAAAGGCTGTGATGTAACAATTTTTGACAAGTCTGGACGATAAGTTCTTCTAAGTCGATTATATTCAACGATTGCGGACTTCTGAGCTTTGATACTACCGAAGTCGACATTAATTAGATGTAATCCGCCCAGACTTGTCACTCTCGAAAGTGCCACGTATGCTTGACCGCGTGTGAACACTGAAGAACCGATGTCCATCAGTGCACTGTTTAGACTTAGCCCCTTACTTTTGTGTATGGTAATAGCATAGCCTATACATATCGGAAACTGTTCGCGATCAACATAAGCTCTATTAATAATTTCAAATTTAGTTTTGACTGGACCAAGCTCGTAAAGATGTCCATTATTAAATGTAATAAGTATTTTTTTTATTTTATTTTTATTTTCAGGATCAACCTTTACTTTTTTTTTATGGGTCTAGCACACGTGCTACAGGGAAGTCCCTAAAACGCTACAGGAGCGACACGTGTGCGGAGAAAGCGATTCACGTTGTTCTTAAATCGCTGTAAATTGTACTCGGTGGGAAACACAGTCCTGGGCAAATTATTCCAAAGAGATGATGTTTTCCATATAAATGACTGCTTGAAAAGCGTTGTACGAGAAGTAACAAGCTGAACCTCATACGGATGTGAAGTATTAGCGTGACATGTACTTCTAACATGCACAGCTCTGGGAGGAATTAAGCGGGCCACATCCTTCGAACACTTTCCATGAAAATACTTGTAGAATAAGCTCAAGTCGCCAACCGTTTCTTCGATGTTCCAGCGAATCAAGGCCACCTGTCAGTTCCGGGTCTCCAATCAGACGAACAGCTCTTCTCTGAATAGAATCCAACAAATGCAGTGTATGTTTGGGAGCAGTATTCCATAGTTGGTCGAATTTGAGCTTTGTAAAGAATTAACAGTTGTTGTGAAGTGTAAAGCTTTCTGGTTCGAAATAATATTCCCAACTTCTGAGAAGCTCTCCTTGCTATGCCTGCATCATGTTCATGCCAGGACATATTTGCTCCCAAATTTACGCCCAACAATTTGAGTGACGATGTTAGGGGAATGGAGTACCCCGACATAACTATGTCGGGTTCAGCAAGGTTAACTTTTTTAGAAAAAACTGCCGCCTGGGTTTTTGTAGCGTTAAATTCCACTTGGTTACTGTCACCCCAAGATAGAATTTCTTCCAAGTCTTTGTTAAGTTGAATGACTTCCTGCCGTCTGCGGATATTCGTCTGAGTAGCCGATATCCGAGCGTTTAAAGTGAATGAATAGATAAGTGTACGTCATCTGCAAAGCTGTAGATTGGATTCTCGGTCTTTTCCAGCAGATCGTTAATATAAATGAGAAAGAGAGTAGGAGACAGTAAGGAGCCTTGGCGGTAGACCGGCGTTGATAGTGAAGGTGTTAGAAAGAAATCCGTCGACTGCCACTCGCAAAGAACGCTCTCTGAGGAAACATGAGAGCCACAAACAGAACTTTTCAGACATACCGTAAGAACGTACCTTAGCCAACAGCTCATCGTGCCAAACACGGTCGAATGCCTTGGATATGTCAAGAGCAACCGCTCGAGATTCTCCAAAGTGTTCAATTGCGTTGTTGTAACATGTGTTACATAAGTCAGGAGATCTTCTGTTGATCTATTTTTACGAAAGCCATATTGGTGATCGCTAATAATGTTGAATCCTTCAAGATATTTTAGAAGATGCTGATTGATAGCTTTTTCCATGACTTTCGATATTATTGAAAGCAGTGCGATTGGTCGATAGTTATTTGGCAAGGTCTTCTTGCCTTTTTTAGGTATTGGCTGATCTGTGGCACATTTCCAGCAGGAAGGAAATATTCCCTTTCTGTAAGATAGGTTGAAAAGTCTACAGAAAACTGGTGTTAGTTCCCTCGCACAGTTTTTGAAAACTATGGCAGGTATTCCGTCAGCGCCAGATGCCTTTTTGGTGTCTAGCTTCATCAAAATACGTTTTTATGAGACGCTGCCTGAAGTCAATATTGGGCATCCTTGACTGCACTATGGGAATATTAGGTGGTGTTTTTCCTTGGAAATCGACAGTAGAATGTGAAGCAGAGAGTTCAGCCAACAAGTTCGCTTTCTCAACAGCTGTGTTTGCAATAGAATTATCTGGCTGTGTGAGTGGTGATATGGTGGATTTGGTGAAATTTTGACTAACTCCCCTTAGCGACTGACCAAAAGGACTTGGAATTGTTGGGACAAGCGAGAAGTTTGTTTCTAATCCGTTGATTGTGCCCCCCCCCCCCCCCTATGCCTCCTTAGTTTCGTCGATAATTGCTTTGCATCTGTTCCTGTCACGAATACTCCCTGTATTATACCGATAGACACGTTGACTAAGCCAAGACTCACGTCAGTATTTCGTCTTAACATGGCTTTTGCTCCTATTTTAATAACTATATTCTCTTCTAGCCTTGCTGTCATGGAAAACATCATTTTCATACTTTTTTATAATTAAAATATACTTAAAGTATTTCACTTAACAATTTTTAATTACACGAAGTAGGTAAGTATTATTAAACGAATATATTTGATAAATGAAAAATATTAAATATAATATATTAATTAATAAATAATACAAATTATTCATAATTATGGATTTTTTTTAATGATTAATTAACTTTATACGACGTATTATTTACCGGGACTTACGGTTGGCTTTGCATTATGCTATGTATGGCTGAGTGCTGCGTGCTCTCTGCGCTCTATCTCAAAAACGGTTAAGCGTATAACAAAATTTGTAGAGAATTTTATGCTCTATAATTTTCATAATATATTCAAATATCATTGAAACCATAGGAAGCGAGATATTTGCGAAAAACCGATTTTTGTGACCTTTGATCTTGAATAACTTAAGACGCGGACACGAGAGTTTATGAGACTTTTGAGACAACTTTTGGAATGCCAAAATAAAGGTTTATACAACTTTATAGCTTATTATCTCTTATTCCGAGATTGACCCTCTTTTTTGGCTTAAGTGACTGTACAATTTAGAAAACGGGACTGAAATTTCGGGATGTTTCAGTTTCTCCTTCCTTTATAGGCTAAATACTAACTAAATTCAAAATTTGAAGTTTGTGTGTCTGCTAGAAGTACCTTAGAGTTTTAATGATCGGTGAGTGTGCCAGTGACAAAATTAAAGAACTTCGACTGGCGATAGTTCGTAAACTATAAGGTATAAATAGTAAGTAATTTAGGAATATAGTTAGTATAGTATGTCCCCTTGGTCACTGAAAATTCAGGCATCTAGCCTTATTCACAACGAAGTTACAAGGGGTCGAAAGCGCCGTGAGTGGCTTCGAGAAAAGGATGGTACGGCTGTGCTTTCTGCTCGACTTGGCGGGGGCACTGCCATGCCCCCAGATTCAGAGGGTGGGGAGATAGATAAAAAAAACTTGATGAAGATCGCATATTAGATACTTTAAGTAATTATTATAATGGCGACATTACATCCAGTAGACATCCAATACACTTAAGACCAATTAATCCAACATCAATTGAAACGTCTCAGTCTTGTCTTATCCTCTCACTAATGAAAGGCTCTATTTGTTTTCACAGCGTTCAGCGTTAAACCCTGCAGGTTTGTCAGACACAAACACGTTGAAATTTTCATGCAATTTCCTTCCTTGAAAATACGCTTGCATTTCAATTTAATTGAATGAATGGGGCGTCTGAAGTGCCATATTTCAGTGTAAATTCGTAATTTGTATTTGAATTTATAGACTGTAATACGGTGCATTATGTTCAATAAGATGGTTATTTTGATGATACGGTTTTAAAAGTTATGGCTAATTGTGTACTAGTCGTTTTAACCGCTTAGTCATCGCACATAAATCGTGGTTCTGCTTAACATTTCTAATAAACAGGTCTGTACAGGGTGAGTCAACGACAGAGTAAAGTTCATTATCACATTTGTTTCGGAATTGACGAAAAATTGTTAAATAGAATAGTTTTAGGGAATGTTAAGGTGCATAGTTAAAATTATTTTTGAGTATACAGGGTACTTCAGAAAAGTGTGGCCGATATAAGATATGTTTTTAGTGTTCCGTACGGAACACTTATAAGATCACTTCGGTGTCTGTCCGTCGGTCTGTCTGTCTGTCTGTCCGTCTGTCTGTCTTTCTGTCTGTCTGTCTATCTGTCTGTCCGTCTGTCACACCCGATTTTCTCCGAAACTATTTATCATGGAAAGTTGAAATTTGGTAATAATAATAGGAATTGATGGCCTCATCAGAGCCATGTAGTTTTGAAAGTTAAATTTTGACTTACGGGGTTAGTTTTGGGGGGGTGAAATCGGAAGTGAAAAAAAATTTTTTTACTAGGTAATCGAGTATGGTGTCAAATGAAAGCTTGTGAAAACGCGAGTAAAAAATACATATATAATGTAATACTTGCACGCACTTTTCTTTGTATTATTTTTTAAAAATCGCGAAAAATCGCTGTCCACCCGCCTTATTTTGAAAAGTGCTTATCTAAAAATTTTGAAAAAATTCTGGAATATTCTTCACGGGGTGTAGATGGAACGAAAATTATCACGAGTGCATTACCTTTAATAATTTATCTGGTATATAAAAAAAAACAGAAATTTCAAGGTCATCAATTTTCAGTAAAGATTGGAAATAAACTTTGTTGAAAATTCATTTGGGGTGTATTTTGTAAAGTCACTGATCATTTTATACTTCCGTTACAACATTTTTTTATTTTAAAAGCAATCAACGTACTGAACACTAATTGCGCAAGTTCAACTTGCACTTGACCGGTTATTATTTTAAATGAAACATCCTATTTTCTCATTTATTTTTAAATTCTGCGTAAAATTTTATAACTTTTTCATTAATAATGTTATATACCTAAACCTAGTAGTTTTTCTAATATTTCAATAAAAAAAAAAAAAATGCTAGTTTTCAGTTTTGTAAAAAATTGTCAGTAGCACCGTTGTTCCATTGAAAGTGGAATACTCATAATTGGTACGAGCGTTTTATAGAGATGAAAAAAAGATATATGTAAAGAAATTTGAGTTAGATGCTACAGGGTGTTCAAAATAAATTTATACATTTCGACTATTTTAAATTGCACACCCTCTATATTATTATTTTTTCTGATACACCCTTACAAAACCCTCCAACTTTTATTAAGTATGTCATATACCTATTTCTAATAGTTTTCGATTTATTTTGAATTTTTCAATTTTTACCCTTGTTTTTAATACACGTACGCTATTGTGAAAACATAAACAAATAGTCAATAATTGTTTTAATATAGTTTAATTTATCTAATGATTAATTATTATGACGTAATAGATTTTCAAAAATATGCCCGTCTACTTGAATACACATGTTTAGTCCTTTTACTATATTTTCCTTCACTTTCTTTAGCATAAAGGGCGTTATTGTCTTGCACGCGTCCCATATCCTATTTTCCATATCTACTGGTGTTGTAGGGGGATTCACATAAACACGATCTTTAATGTAGCCCCACAAAAAAATTCTAAAGATGTTAAAGTCACATGATCGAGGATGCCACTGAATGATTCCATCCCCACCGATATATTTTTGTGGGTAACGATCGTTTAAAAATTCCCGAACTTCCCGGTGGTAATGAGCAGGAGCTCCGTCATGTTGAATCCGCATTTGTTCCCTTTCAAAGTTATCAACTTTTTCAAGAAGCTGGGGTAATTCGTTTTGTAAAAATTTAGATATCTAGGCACGTTAAGTGGTTTGCGGGAAAAATATGGACCAATAATTCGAAAATTTAATATTCCATACCATACGTTAAGCGACCAATAGTTTTGGTTTTGAACTTCCCAGACTCAAAATGGATTAATTGTTTAATAATAATGCATATTATGGCTGTTAACTACTCCATTACTGCGAAAATTAGCTTCATCAGGAAACATTATTTTAGATAAAAAATTTGGTTCGGCCTCTATTGCTCCATTCATGGTGGTACAAAAGTTTACGCGTCGTTCAAAATCACGGTTTTGAAGTTCTTGGTGTAGTTCCATAAGAAAGGGATGATACTTGTATTTTCTCGTGTTGCGATTAGCCGTAGATTAGGATGTGTCAGATAAGTCAGCTAGTTGACTACTGCTGACCTGGGGATTATCTTCAACATGAAGTAAAATCTCCATTTCTTTTTCCTCATTGGTAGCATTCTGGTTGACTACTTTCCGTTTCGTATAAACTCAACGCTAATACTACCATCAAACCGTTCCATTAAGCACTGAAAAGATTTTCTAGATGGTATACGTCTATCAGGGTACTTCGCTCCGTAAAGCCTTACTGCCAAAAGACAATTTTTTCCCGCCTCGCTCAATATATAAACCATATCAATTAATTTATTTTTAGGAAAATCCATAACTATTACCTTTATAGGTCACTTACTACAACAAATTAAACTATTTTTACTTGTTTACTAGACATGTCCAAATTTGACAATGTCTACATTTTTGTTTTGTCTTGGCAAATATGATGTTATAGGGGTAAAAATTGCAAAATTCAAAATAAATCGAAAACTATTGGAAATAGGTATATAACATACTTAATAAAAGTTGGAGGGTCCTGTAAAATCTATCAAAAAAAATTAATATACAGAGTGTACCATTTAAAAAATTTGAGATTTTTCAATTTAAAATAGTCGAAATGCATAAATTTATTTTGAACACCCTGTAGCATCTAACTCAGATTTGTTTACATATATCTTTTTGTCATCTCTATAGAACGCTCGTACCAGTTATGAGTATTCCACCTTCAGAAACAATGGTGCTACTGGCAAATTTTTTACGAAAGTGAAAACTAGTATTTTTTTTTTTTAAATTGAAATATTAGAAAAAGTACTAGGTTTAGGTACATAACATTTTTAATAAAAAATATTTAAATCTATCGGTTCCTTTGATTATTGTTTCGTTATCGACTTCTAGATTCTCCACGTTTCCCTCCTTTGTTGTTAGATATTCCGTTTTATGAAAGTTTATTGCTAATCCTGCTTTAGTGTATTCTTCTTTTAGTTTTCTTACCATATAACTGAGGTCTTCCTCATCTTGCGCTATGATTACTTGGTCATCTACGAAACTTAGAGTATATAAGTAATCTTCTCGTATTGGGACTCCCATTCCACTACATTTTTGCTTCCATTTTTTTAATGTTTGTTCGAGGTATATTTTGAATAGTGTTGGTTATGTAGAGCATCCTTGTAATGGGCCTTTTGACGTTTGGAGTCTCTTCCCTATTTTATGTCCTATTTTTATGTTCACTGTGTTGTTTTCGTAGAGAGCTTTTACTGCGTATATTAGTTCTTTGTCAACTCCCATTTCTTTCATTGCGTTCCATAATCTTTGTCTTGGTACTGAGTCATAGGCCTTTCTTATGAGGGCTAGATGAACTTCTCTATTCTCTGCCAGTTTTTTTTTTTTTTCCATTGTTTGTTTTATAGTGTCTATGTGGTCTATACATGATTTTCCGGCCGTAAAGCCTGCTTGGTCTTCTCCAATTTTTCCTTTTACATTTTCCTCCATGATATTTTTAATAATTTTTCCATACAAACGTCTCATACTCGATATTATGCTTAGGCCTCTATGGTTTGTGCATTTTCTGCGGTCTCCCTTCTTAAATATAGATACTATATAGGCTTTTGACCATTCCTCTGTTTTATTATTTACAGATGTCAAAATAACTGACAATTTTATATTATTTATTATTTACCTACGTGTTCGTGTCAATTCAGTATAATTTTCAAACTTCAGTGGGTACACAGAAAAGGTAGGAAGACCTTGCCAAACAACTATTGACTAATCGCACGGCTTTCGATAATATCGAACGCTATAGAGAAAGTTATTAATCTGAGATATCTAGAAGGATTTAATAGCGACCAAAAATATGACTTTCGTAAGCAAAGATTAACAAATCTTCTAACTTATATAACACATGATGTATCAAAAGCCTTCGGTCATGTTTAGCATGATGCTACTCTGTTATGGTATATCTGAAAAGTTTGATTTATGACTCTCCTGTTTCCGTAGAGAGCATTCTTTACGGCAGTCCATGGATTTCTCTCTATGATCTTCATTATAAATGCCGGTGTGCTCCAAGGCTGCAATACTGTCTCCGACTATCTTCCTCATTTACATTATTGATCTGCTGGGAAGGACCAAGAATCTAATCTACAGGTTTGCAGATGATAGTACGATAAGCGTACTTCATTCGCTTCTAAAGGCTTGAATATTCTCTATTCATCCAAATATCCCCAGACAGCAAGAAATCGTTCAACTTAACAAAGACCTGGAAGAAATTCTATCTTGAGGCGACAGTAACCGAAAGTTTTTGAAGCTGTTTTATTTTATTATAAGAATTGTAAGAATTATATAAACTCTGGTCATTAGATCAACAGGAGATCTTCTGACACATGTTTGGAACAACGCAATTGAACACTTTGGAGAATCTCGAGCGGTTGCTTTTGACATATCCAAGGCATTCGACCGTGTTTGGCTCGATGGACTGTTGGCTAAGCTACGCTCTTATGATATGTCTGAAAGGTTCTGTTTGTGGCTCTCATGTTTCCTCAGGTGGAATAAGATATTTGTTTCTAATGTCTTCATGTATGGGATCCTCGAATAAGTGTTTTACGGTTAGTGGTCCATCACAAAGTTGACATTTTGGTAGAGTTTCGTTTTTTAGTAAATGGACAGACAATCTGCACCATAATGTGTTTTCCCTTCTGGTGAGTGTTTCATTGTGAAAAGGTGGATAAACAAGGGGCTTTACCTCCCAGAGTTTATTTGAAGTGTCTAATAAATCCCACTGTAATTGATGGAGATTTCTATATGTTTGATTTAATAGGTTATAGTATTCAGTGGGATGATTTTCTTCTTTTATGTTCTGCCCGGTTAATGTGGCTCTTTTTGCCAGTGAATCAGCTAATTCGTTGCCTCTGATTCCTGCGTGCCCAGGAATCCATATGAAATCAATTGTGATGTTTTTAATTTTTGCTACGTATAATAGGTCATAGATATGTCTAGTGTACGCGTAGGTAATTTTTCCTGAGTCAATTGCTCTCAATGCACTCTGGGAATCAGATACTATGAGATATCTCCGATTTTTATTGAGTTTGACCACATTTCTTATGCTTTCTTTAATTGCCCACAGTTCAGTAGCAAAGATAGAACAGTGGGATGGTAATCTGAAGATTTTTTGTGAATTTTTGGAATGATAAGCCGCACCAACACCCATATTGGATTTGGAGCCATCAGTGAAAAGTAGAGTATGATTTTGATATTTTTCATTATGATTGACCGAAATTTTGTTGTAATAATGTTTTTGTTGTGATCTGCCGTAGATAATGGCGATAAGGAGAAGTTGATGGATGGGTGTGGTGTTTTCCATGGTGGGAAGGAGGTGAATAAGGGGTAAGAATATGTAGGGATTGGTAAGTTGAGGGAGAGTATAAGTGTTCTGATTCTGTTTTGAATAGAGTTTTTGGGAAAAGGGAGATTTCGGTGTATGTTGGTAAGGTTTATGGAAGATTTCAGGTGTGGACGGTAAAGATTTGAGGCTAGATATTTATTATTTATTTTACTGAATTTAATTTATTTAACTTATTAATTTTAATAAATTTAATTTACGTAACTTATTTATTTTAATGAATTTAATTTATTTAACTTATTTATTTTACTGAATTTAATTTATTTAACTTATTTAATTTACTGAATTTAATTTATTTAACTTATTTATTTTAATAAATTTAATTTATTTAACTTATTTATTTTACTGAATTTAATTTATTTAACTTATTTATTTTAATAAATTTAATTTATTTAACTTATTTAATTTACTGAACTTAATTTATTTAACTTTAAATCAAAGCACCGAGAGTTATTCAGATTCCTAAAACGGGCGGAATTTTACCATTAATACTGATATTTGCTGGACTTAGTGCTTTGGGTGCTTTGAGTGGGGGAGCAGCAGGTATTACAAAAGCCATTAATGATGCTCGATCGGCTAAGCAACAATTGGTAGAAAGTCAACGTCATAATAAAACAATGGAAGCACTTGCCATGGGAAAGGGTCTATATTTAAAACCTTAGAAACATGGAATGGGTCTTTTTTTACACCATTCTCCCAAGATACGCCATTACCGATAGCATTACCCAATCATGCTTTAACAAAGCTAGAGATGGAAATGTATGCAAAAAAATGAAAATTCCATATTTTCGAGGGGTCTATATGAAGGACTGGTTGCCGAGGAAAATTCATAAATATGAATCGGGAGTAATCAATTTGGATAACAACGCTGGACCTGGTACACATTGGACTGCTTACAAGAAATATGGAACTGTAATTTATTATTTCGATAGCTTTGGAAATTTGTTGCCACCCATAGAAACACAACTGTAGTTTCAGTCGAATGAACATTGTAATATTTTTTATAACCACACGTCATATCAATCTTACAACTCTATTATTTGTGGACATTTATGTTTAAACTTTTTATATCACCCCGTATATTTTAACAATAAAAAAACAAGTTGATTCTTTAAAAGTGTTTTTTATTTATTCATAATATTTTGTACCAATCACTCCGTCAGCTTTCAATGAAGTAACAGGTACGCGTACTTAGTACAATTCGTTATATCCTACCATCGTATTCCGTAACTTCTAGGATAAGTACCCCACCAGTAAATTGTTATTTATTCATAATATTTTGAGTAGAGTAGAACTTGCAGTATAAAAAAAAAAATGTCCTACACGTTTACATTGTCAGGACGTGACTCCCTACTGTCATCAAAAATTTATCCTCCGATTGTATTAAACGAAAATGAGGAGTACGTTTTGGGTCTGATTAATTTCGAAAGTTATAATTCAATTCCAAACGTTGACAAAACCAACAATACCTTTTATTATGATGATTATATTCTGTCGGACTAGGTTTAAGGGGGAAAAAGATGAAATACATTGCAGACTATCAACGCCGGTGTGCCGCAAGGCTTCATATTGTCTATTAGAATCTTTATTATTTACATTAACGATCTGCTGAAAAAGACCAGGAATCTAATCTACAGCTTTGCAGATGACAGTACTCTTATCTCTTCAATCACATTGAACGCTCTGACATCGGCTACTCAGGCGAATATCTGCAGACAGCAGGAGGTCGTTCAACTTAACAAAGACCTAAAAGAAATTCTATCTTGGGGTGACAGTAACCAAGTGGAATTTAACGCTACAAAAACCCAGGGGGCAGTTTTTTCTCAAAAGTGTTAATGTTACTGAACCCGACATAGGATGTCGGGGCACTCCGTTCCCCTAGCATCGTCACACAATTTGTTGGGCGTTAATTTGGGAGCAAATATGTCCTGGCAAGAACATGTTGCAGGCATAGCAAAGAGGGCTGCTCAAAAGTTGGGAATATTATTTCGAACCAGAAAGCTTTACACTCCACAACAACTGTTAATTCTTTACAAAGCTCAAATTCGACCAACTATGGAATACTGCTCCCATGTTTGGGGCTCCGCTCTCAAACATACATTGCATTTGTTGGAGTCTATTCAGAGAAGAGTTGTTCGTGTGATTGGAGACCCGGAACTGACCGGCGGCCTTGATTCGCTGGAGCATCGAAGAACGGTTGGCGATTTGAGCTGTATATGTTAGAAATACACGTCGCGCTAATACTTCACATCCGTATGAGGTTCAGCTTGTTACTCCTCGTACAACGATTTTCAAGCAGTCTTTTATATGGAGAACATCATTTCTTTGGAATAATTTGCCCAGGACTATGTTTCCCACCGAGTAAAATTTACAACGATACAAGAACAACGTGAATTGCTTTTTGCGCACACGTGTCGCTCCTGTATCGCTTCCCTGCAGCGTGTATGCTAGACCCATAAAAAAAAATAGACATAAGTTCAGGATAAATTTTCAGAATTCCACCTTTTTTACACGCGAAGAAAATAAGACCAAGTATGTCTCCATACCACATAATATATAGCAGGGGAATCAATAAAATATTTAATAAGGTAGGCCTTACCTTAGTCTATAAGTCATCAGACAATCTGAGGTATCCCAAAGATAAAATTCCTAATTGTGAGAAAAGTGGAATTTATGAAATTAGTTTTAATAATTGCGACAAAAAGTATGTTGGGCAAACTAAAAAGTCAATTAAAACACGATTTAAAGAATATTTAGCACACTTAAAATATAGAACAGAAAAGTCTAGCATTGCCGAACATGCCCTTGAAGCGGATCATACTATAACATTAGATAACACAGGTCTGCAACAAAAATGCTGTCTGAATGTTTTCAACTGATTTCTATGTATTTAGGTGTTCTGAAAACTAAAAAATTACTCAAAAAATTCCAGAACGTCAGGTTATTTTGCTAAACGCAAAATTTTATTATAAAAAAGGGTTTTTTTTTTTTTTTGGGCTAACTTGAAGTCATAAATAAATAGGTACAATTTTATTTTGATTACTGTTTTTAAATGTATACAGGCTATAACTATCATTACTTTCTAAATAAAGAACGCCCTGTGTGAGCTAAATTAACAAACATAAACGTTGTAACCAGAACGTGCGCGTTCCGATAGTGTAGAAAGTGGCGCGGTACAATTATGTGTTAACTCGTCATTGTTTTATAGATCTTGGTTCAATATAGTGCAATGTCATCTGTGCGGAAGTGTGTGAATTCGTCTGACAGTTTCTGTTATATTTGTGGCGAATATATGGTATTAAAGCAACAACTTAATATTACGGACTTTGTAAAAAAAGTATACTTCACGTATTTTGGCTTAAAACTTGGATATCAGTATAAAGTTTGGGCACCTCATAAAGTCTGCAAACGATGAGTTGAAGACCTTCGAAATTGGTTTAAGGGCAAGAAAAAAGCTTTCCGATATGCGATTCGTATAGTATGGCGCGAGCAAAAGAACCATAGTGATGATTGTTACTTTTGTTCGTGTAATGTGAAAGGGTATAATTCAAAATGGAAGCAGTCCATTTCATACCCCAATCTGCAATCAGCTATTCGTCCCATCCCACAGTGTGTCGCGTAGAACATGCTAGGTGGACAAAATTCATGTTATGATTTTCAGGAAATCTTATTTGCAAAACGTAAACGACACCACCAAACCCCGAATTCCGAGAAAAGGTTGTTTATCAAATTTGCAAGTGGCGAGTCATAAGCGTCAGAAGTCAGGTAATGAGTTTAATGCAGCTCTTTCAATCAATCAGTTGCAATTTAGCGACACTTTCGTGCACATCTTATAGTGACATATTGTAATATTGTGAAAGTTTTTGTGATGAATATTAATACTGCGGGTAAGTACTATTTTTTAATGTATTTTTTTAATCAGAATATATTAATTTGAATTTTTAATATTTTTTTTAAATAGCCTATATATTTTAGCGTGTTTTTTTTTAAAAAAAAACTTTGAAAGTTCAGAATATACAGACATTCACCTCTATCCGTGCTAGTTTTTAGATATTACACAGAAATAACTTTATTCTTCGTAAAAATACACATATTGTTTAGCACACTTCAGTACAACATGTTTTTTTTTCTTTTTTTCCAGAACACGTTTACTCTATTTCAAGGGTAGCCTTTTTTGAGGAGTGGTTGAAACACACGAAGAATGAAAAAAACTCGCGTGTATATGACTTTCTTTCTTCAAAATTTCAATTTTGTGACATTACTGAAAGCAGCCAAAAAGAAATAAAGTTGAAGATATCCAACTTGTCTAATAAGTTTGGTGCCAAATGGTTGGCTTTAGGAAAGTCGAAGGAGCGTTTTTTAATTAAAAATAAGAATTGGTTGGATGAAGCAGATATACAGTTTACTGCGAGTTCTTTTGCGCCACAACCTTCAACAGCTAGTGAGAATGTGACTCCTGCAGGAAGACCTCGCAAAGATTTCGAGGAATCGTCGTTTAAGACGAAGAAACGTCGCGTCGTGGATCTCGTAGAATCCCGAAGTGTCAGTGAATTGGTGACTGCTGCCGAAATTGCTGTGCGTTCAGCAGGGCAAAGGAAAATTGCCAATGTGATTAGAGACATTAGTGAGAGCCCAGATAATATTATTAAGTCTAAGAATACCAGTTCCGTTAATCCTAGGCAATTAAGTAGTGACGAAGCCTTAGCTTACTATATAGATTCTAAGTCAACAACGCATTCTTACAAACAAACTAGGAAGTGGTCCATGAAGGCGGGGCATAATGTGTTTCCGTCATATTTTAGTTTAAAAAAGTCCAAACAGGCCTGTTACCCTGCAGAGGAGCACATTGCTATAACAGAAACTCGTGCTGAAATAAATTTGCAAGCCTTATTAAATAAAACAGTGGAACGTCTAGTATTAGCACAGAATGAAGTTATCAGCAGTGTGCTCCCAACAAGTTTATCGTTTACACTTGTTAGTAAATGGGGATGTGATGGAAGTTCTGGGCACAGCAGATATAAACAGAGATTTGAGAACACTGAATATACGGACGAGTTTCTTTTCGCATTTTCTTTAGTTCCCCTTAAGTTATATGATGGGTCCAAAATTATTTGGCAAAATCCTCGGCCTTCATCAACTTTGTATTGTCGCCCAATCAAATTTATATTTGCCAAAGAAACGAACGACTTCACGTTAGTGGAGACAAATGGATTGTGGGAAATGCAGCTAAATGAAAGACACTGTATTATAATTTTTAATTCTAATAACCATACAAAATACCGTTGCCCTTTAGTTCCGTTATCTACCTGCTAAGCTGATGTAATCCTACCGCGATATGCAAGGGTGGCTGTATTACACAAATTTTATCGATATTGAGTACCTGCGGTAAATTGTGAATAAAACCCACATTTATTAACAGATTTTCATGATTAATACCTTATTTTATTTTCCAGATACGCAGCTGTCAGAAAAATGTATAATATTTTGTTTTTCTTTTGTTATTGCGCTTTTTTACCGAAAAAAAATAATGAATTTTACACGAAAAAAATTTTTTTCTCTCCATTAATTTCTAAATAACTCCAAAACGATAAAAGATAGAATAAAATAATATTCAATCAACTTTAATAAAATTTTGTTACGCATTTTTTAATGTTCTATTTATAAAAATCTGACAAGTTGTTCCCGAGTTATCGTTAAATATGTCTGCGTAGCTGACTAATTTAGGGGAAAAAATTAGCCACGCCCATAAAAAAAACCAACGCGATGAATTTTTTCTTAAAATAACTTAATATGCCTAGAATATACATAAATAATTGAAATAAGTGAAAAAATAATTTTGTCCAGCTAACTTGTACTTGTCGACACACTGTGCATCCCTCATGGGACCGAAATACCAGTGCCCAAGGCCCCTGCTACCTTGGAAGAGATTCCAAGTTCTGACGAAGATGGTGCTGTACCTGAACCCGATGACAAGTCAAGTTTTCAATTTGAAGATGACAGCAGTCCGAAATTGTTTTCCCAGGGCGAGCTAAATGATTTGGTAAGAGACTTGAATCTTCCCAAAAACGCTGCTGAGTTACTTGGATCAAGGATCAAAAGCAGGAACTTACTTTTGCCGGGAGTGTCTTCCTCCTGGTTTAGATATCGTGAGAAGCAGTTCACTTCCTACTTTGCCCAAGAGGACGAGTTGGTTTATTGTACCAATATTGAAGATTTGATGGATACATTTAAGATCTCATACGACCTAGCGCAGTGGCGTATTTTCATAGATTCTTCAAAAAGAAGCTTTAAAGCAGTTCTGCTTCACAATGGCGGTTTCTATGCTTCCATTCCTGTCGGTCATTCCGTACACCTCAAGGAAACCTACAAGAAATTAAAATATAAATACCACGGTTGGCAAGTGTGCGGTGATTTAAAAATCTTGAGCATGTTGCTCGGACAACAATCTGGGTTTACCAAATTCCCTTGCTTTTTGTGTCTATGGGATAGTAGAGACCGAGCAAATCACTGGACCAAAAAGTGTTGGCCTCCGAGGGAGCTTAAAGTTGACGAAAAGAACGTCCTGCATGAAACTTTGGTGCCTCCTCATAAAGTTCTTCTACCAACGCTTCACATAAAGGTGGGATTGATGAAGCAATTTGTAAAGTCACTTCCAAGAGATGGAAATTGCTTCAAATACTTAATATCAAAGTTTCCAGGCCTCTCGGAGGCAAAGTTGAAGGAAGGTGTTTTCGTTGGACCAGATATTAGACGGCTTATGGCTGATCCACAATTCATCACAACCGTGAGGGATCCTCAAAGAGAAGGGTGGATTGCCTTTAAAGAGGTCATAGAGAAATTTTTAGGCAATAACAAAACCCTAACTACAAACAAATCGTCAAAAGAATGTTAAAAGCATTTCAAGCTTTAGGTTGCCTAATGAGTTTAAAAGTACATTTTCTTCATTCCCACCTCGACTACTTTCCAGAAAATTTAGGAGATCTGAGTGAAGAGCAAGGTGAACGATTTCACCAAGATATTAAGGAGATGGAAAAAAGATAGCGGGGAAGATGGAGCGTCTCAATGATGGCAGACTACTGTTGGACGCTTCAGAGAGACCTTCCAGATGCTTCCTACAAGCGAAAATGTACCAAAAAGAGTCTCACTGGGAAAAAGAAATGTGTTTTAGTGCTTACTAATGAATGTATTTTAGATAAAAAAATAAGTTTTGTTACGCAATTATAAATTTAAAAAAAATTTTTTAGTCTTTTATCTTTTATTTTAAGATGATAACTTGTTTAACATAGATACCTACATTGTCAGAAAACGTGACGTTCTATGACAAAATGAAACTCATTTTCAGATTCAGTACACCCAAAAACATAAGAATTACGCAAAAAAACCAAAACAGCTCTCATTTTTTTTTGCAGACTTGTGTAATCTAAGATTAATTAAAAACGTATCTGATAGGAGAATATTAAATGCATACGAAAGTATGGAAATTATAAAATGTAAAAGTAGTTTAAATAAAGACAGAGGGCCTACTCCTTATAGTCCCCTCTACTGGTTACTTGATCGGAACTGATGGCCTTGCCTATGTCATTAGTTTCTCTTGAGTAATTCAAGAGTTAAGCTAAGTATAGTGCAAAAATAAAGTGTTTGGTGTAGTGGTGATACATATTGTGTAGTGTCGTTGTGCCAAAGATTCCACATTCCCAACTTAGTAAGCGTTTGTTAGAAACAGATTAAAAATCTGCAAAATTAGAACACCTTGACTCATAATTAATTTTATAATTTGCTGCCTTTATTTTAAAAATAATTACCTCTAAAACTCTACTTGATTCCATTCCAATTAGTACAAGCAAACCGAGATCCAATTAATTTCGCATTTGTTTTCATAGCACTTAACGTTATGCACGCTGCATCATTGACTCCAAATAGGATTTTGTCAGGAGCAGACTGAAATTCTACAAAATTAAGCAACCACGACTCGTACAACTAACCTTATAATTTGCTAATATCGTTCTAAAAACAAGTGCCTCCTAAGCCCTATTTTATTTCGTTCCAATTAAAGCAGGCCTAGTTTTATAACGATTCAATTAGTTTCGCATTTGTTTTCATAGCACTTTACATTGCATGCGCTGCATCAGTGAAACTAAATAGAACTCTGTCAGAAACAGTTGAAAATTTGCAATTTCCTTACGACGTGCGAATGTTTTTACAATCCAATTATCTTGAATGAGTGAAGTAAAAGGCTTGTTATTCTGTGCTAAATAAGCGTCAAAATTTACAGTTTAATCTTATGGTGGTTTTGATAATTTTACGCGGGGCTAAAAGTGATATTACAGGGTGTCGATTGAATAAAATTAGTATTAATACTTCGTTTTTATTTTTACTTATTTGGTGGTGCTTAGAACGTTTTTCCCTGGAGTGGAGTGGAGTGTATCAGTTGAATTGTGGTTCTTGTCATAAAAGTTACATAGGTCAGACAGGCCGCTCATTCGAAACTCGGATTTTAGAACATAAAAGAAGCTATTTAAAAAATAAAACTGACTCAATTTACAGTAATCATTTAACAGAATCAAATCATCTTTTTGACGATAAATTTAAAATTCTACACATACACAACAAAGGCGTAAAATTAAACCTATTAGAAAATTTAGAAATAAATAGAATTAAAAATTCAGACATCATCTTAAACGAACAAAAAGATACCTGTCTGACCCATGGTAACTCCCCTTTACTTAATTTATACAATTAATATTCAGAATGGATTTCCCAGCAATATTCATTATCATACAGTATTAATTTTATTACCTATCTACCTTAGGGTATTTGTATAAATGTAACAACACTAATACTCAAATATCATTTTGTATCATAAGAAGCTATAGTATAGTGAAACGCGTCATACAGTTTCAGTGAAACTAAATAGAGTGGAAATTTGACAATATCATTACATAACAATCTCTTATCTCATTTTATCGAAAAATTACTATGCCAAGTTTGTTATAGCTGAAAAGGCACATTTCTAGTGAATGCAGTATCTGACATAGTCTCTAACTGATCATAGCTCTTTCTAAAAATACAGCAGATAGGAAATGTCATCGTTACCGTACATACAACTACAGAAAATATAACTACCGCTACAGAAAGACAAACACGTGTAACAAACGTCGCTTACTACGGCCATATCGATAAAATGTGCCCCATAGTGTTTTTTAGAGATTCCACTCATATGTTTCACTATTATTGTTAGACGTAATATATTAGCCGTGCCCGCGGCTCCGCCGCGTGGACTTGATTCACTATTGTCGTCACTGCTTATTCCTTATATTACCTAACGTAATAAAATATATCCTATAATCTGGTCAAAGACCATATGTATTTTATAAAAAAAAAAACATAAATCAGATAAGTGGTTCTTGAGTGCTAAGCGCACTAACGAACATACAGATAGAGAGACGTTACGTTTTACTTATATTATAGATTTCTTTTGATAAATATTAAGTTAAGAATTAAAAAAAAAAAACACGTAAATCGGATAAGTGGTTCTCGAATGATAAGCACACTAACGAACGGACAGACAGACAGAAAGACGTTGCATTATATATATTGCATTCTTTGACAAACAGATGCTCATACTGCACTCTGTCGGCGACTTACAAAGTCTATTCAAGCAGAGCGGCACAGCACGACTGGCATTTATTGCAGAAAAGCACCTTTCTCGAGCTTACCGCTCGAAAGTATAGATGGCAGCATTAGTATAACAACTAAAGACGAATCGAAAGACTCGCTTTTTTAGAAGTCACCAAAAGTGTTCTTCGTATTTACCGAACCATCCCAAGACGCGTTTCGCCGTATAACGGGTCATCAGCTGGGCTAGGTTCAGCAAATACGAGAACACATTTTTAGTCCTTATCCAGGTACTAACGGAAACACTTTTGGGGACTTCTAAAAATGCGAGTCTTTCGAGAGTTATACCAATGCTGCCATCTATGCTTTCGAGCGGTAAGCTCGAGAAAGGTGCGTTTCTGCAATAAGTGCCAGCCGTGCTGTGCCGCTCTGCTTGAATAGACTTTGTAAGTCGCCGACAGAGTGCAGTATGAGCATTTATTTGTCATAGTTTTCCGTTAGTACCTGGATAAGGACTAAAAATGTGTTCTCGTATTTGCTGAACCTAGCCCACCTGATGAGCCGTGATACGGCGAAACGCGTCTTTGGGATGGTTCAGCAAATACGAAGAACACTTTTGGTGACTTCTAAAAATGCGAGTCTTTCGATTCGTCTTTAGTTGTTATACCAATGCTGCCATCTATGCCTTCGAGCGGTAAGCTCGAGAAAGGTGCGTTTCTGCAATAAGTGGCAGCTGTGCTGTGCCGCTCTGCTTGAATAGACTTTGTAAGTCGCCGACAGAGTGCAGTATGAGCATTTATTTGTCATAGTTTTCCGTTAGTACCTGGATAAGGACTAAAAATGTGTTCTCGTATTTGCTGAACCTTGCCCAGCTGATGAGCCGTGATACGGCGAAACGCGTCTTGGGATGGTTTAGCAAATACGAAGAACACTTTTGGTGACTTCTAAAAATGCGAGTCTTTCGATTCGTCTTTAGTTGTTATACCAATGCTGCCATATTGTATTCTTTGTTACATGATATTGTTCTATATTTAACGGTTAAGCGTATTGCAAGAGAATGCGCTAGCAGCAAACTTTTTTCCGACTTGATTTATTATTACCGTCACTACTTATTTCTTATATTACCTAATGTAATAAAATATATCCTATAACCTGGCCAGAGAATATATGTATAAACATAAAAAAAAAACACGCAAATCAGCTAAGTGGTTCTCGAGTAATAAGCGCACACTAACGGACAGACAGACAGAGAGACGTGGCATTTTATATATATTATATGCTTTGCTACATGATATTGTTCCATATTTAATGGTTTAGGCAGTGTATTGCAAGAGAACGCGTTACCGGCACACTTTTTACCGACTTGATTCACTATTATCGTCACTGCTTATTCCTTATGTTACCTAACGTAATAAAATATATCCTATAACCTGGCCAGAGAACATATGTTTGTTTAAAAAAAAAAGTACGTAAATCGAATAAGTGGTTCTCGAGTGATAAGCGCGCTAACGAACAGAGAGACAGACAGACTCAGAGAGGTTGCATTTTCTATATATTGTAGATAATACAACTTGCATGGCATCTCTGAGAAACTCGACGAGGTACATCTTAAGGATCCAGCGATAGCCAGCCCGCTTTGTTTTGCGGCGTCACTTTGTTCCACCTATTTATCTTTTTGTAGCGAAAGCAGATATTTTCTCTGATACAACGCAGTATTATGATGATGGATGTAAGAGAATGTGTGCAATTAGCATGCTGAAAGTAAATGCGTAAGTGGGTTTTTTTTGTTGGCGCTACACTTAATGTCCGTCAGATCGGTAAATCGCTTAGGATACAACAAAAAATTAATCACACTATCCTAATAAGCAAGTACAAATCCTTTTATCTCGGACTGAAAACATGTCGACTGTAGAAAACTAAAACACACCATTATGGGGATTTTTTATATGCTGCCTATAAAATTGTTGCTGTTCTCCTGTTTCAGTAACTGTTCCAATTCTAGAAGTTTAATCTCACTATTTTATTGTTCGATGATGTCGCTAAACTTTACTACCAGACCAATTTTTTCCAATCCGCTTTCGGCAGCTCTACTTCTATCTGTTTATCTGTATCAGACTATCTCCAGAAGAGTGTAAAATTCATTTTTTCCTAGATTTTAAGATCATGTTATGTTACTGTTTTTCGCCTTATAATTTACATTTTTTTTTTTCATTTTTATATCGAGCAGTGTTTACTAACTTTTAAGCAGTGTAGTTCACTCGGATTTCTAAGCCGCTTATATTGCAATGTGCATTACGGGTTTTCTACCGGATTTATTTAATTCGTTTCTAATGCGTCGATTGGCTGGACATTTGTTTCCGGGAAGTAGCCATCTTGAAGACGTGATTTATGCGGAAGGGAGAATGATATTTAAGAGTCCGTACGTCAAACCGTAAGTCACCAGAATATCCATCCGTAGACCTATTTTCCCGCAGATAAGTGTATTTAACATCGTATAGAACTGATAACTCGTGAAGTGAATCTCACGAACCTCCAATATCGGGTGTAGCAAAGTTTTAAAAGTAAAAATCCTGATTTAAGGACTCTGTTTAGCAATACCACTAATTAGGCTAAGGTTTTTTGTAATAACAGAACCGCAAAAGTTAGAACTTTTAGTTAAGTCATTAATAAACCTTTTTTTTTCTTATTTGAGGCTAATGTTTCACTGTACCACCTATTTTACTTTTCAGGACAAAAGGGTTGTACCATATCAAAATTTTCCTTAACAACTACATAACCCTTCAGTGTTTTTTCATTTTCTTAGTGTTCCGTACGGAACACTTAAAGATCACTTTCGGTGTCTGTCTGTCACACCCGATTTTCTCCGAAACTATTTGACATAGAAAGTTGAAATTTGGTAATAATATAGGAACTGACGGCCTCATCAGAGCCATGTAGTTTTGAGAGTTAAATTTTGACTTAAGGGGTTACTTTTGGGGGGTGAAGTCGGAAGTGAAAAAAAAAATTTTTTACTAGGTCATCGAGTGTGGTGTCAAATGAAAGCTTGTGAAAACACGAGTAAAAAATGTATATATAATGTAATACTTGCGCGCACTTTTCTTTGTATTATTTTTAAAAAATTGCGAAAAATCGCTGTCCCCCGCCTTATCTCGAAAAGTACTTATCAAAAAATTTTGAAAAAATTCTGGAATATTCTCCACGGGGAGATTGAACAAAAATTATCCCTCGTGGATTACCTTTAATAATTTTTCTGATATTCAAAAAAAAACAAAAAAATTCAAGGTTATCAGATTTCAGTAAAGATTGGAAACAAACTTTGTTGAAAATTCATTTGGGGTATGTTTTGTGAAGTCACTGATCATTTTATACCACCGTAACAAAATTTTTTATTTTAAAAGTAATCAACGTTTTTTTTTTTTTATTGGTCTAGCACACGTGCTGCAGGGAAGTCCCTAAAGCGCTCCAGGAGCGGCACGAGTGCGGAAAAAGCGATTCACGTTGTTCTTGAATCGCTGTAAATTGTACTCGGTGGGAAACACAGCGCTGGGCAAATTATTCCAAAGGGATGACGTTCTCCATATAAAAGATTGCTTGAAAAGCGTTGTACGCGGAGTAACAAGCTGAACCTCATACGGATGCGAAGCACCAGCGCGACGTGTATTTCTAACATGCACCGCTTTGGGAGGAATTAAGCGGGCTACATCCTTCGAACACTTTCCATGAAAATACTTGTAGAACAGACTCAAGTCGCCAACCGTTCTTCGATGTTCCAGCGAATCAAGGCCGCCGGTCCATTCCGGGTCTCCAATCAGACGGACCGCTCTTCTCTGAACAGAATCCAACAAATGCAGTGTATGTTTGGGAGCGGAGCCCCAAACGTGGGAGCAGTATTCCATAGTTGGTCGAATTTGGGCTTTGTAAAGAATTAACAGTTGTTGTGGGGTGTAAAGCTTTCTGGTTCTAAATAATATTCCCAACTTTTGAGAAGCTCTCCTTGCTATGCCTGCAACATGTTCATGCCAAGACATATTTGCTCCCAAACTAACGCCCAACAAATTGAGCGACGATGCTAGGGGAATGGAGTGCCCCGACATAACTATGTCGGGTTCAGCAACGTTAACTTTTTTAGAAAAAACTGCCGCTTGGGTTTTTGTAGCGTTAAATTCCACTTGGTTACTGTCACCCCAAGATAGAATTTCTTCCAGGTCTTTGTTAAGTTGAACGACCTCCTGCTGTCTGCGGATATTCGCCTGAGCAGCCGATGTCCGAGCGTTCAAGGTGAATGAAGAGACAAGCGTACTGTCATCTGCAAAGCTATAGATTGGATTCCCGGTCTTTTTCAGCAGATCGTTAATGTAAATGAGAAAGAGAGTAGGAGACAGTATGGAGCCCTGGGGCACACCGGCGTTGATAGTGAGGGTGTTAGAAACAAATCCGTCGACCGCTACTCGTAAAGAACGCTCTCTGAGGAAACATGAGAGCCACAAACAGAACCTTTCAGACATACCATAAGAGCGCAACTTAGCCAACAGTCCATCGTGCCAAACACGGTCGAATGCCTTGGATATGTCAAGAGCAATCGCTCGAGATTCTCTAAAGTGTTCAATTGCGTTGTTCCAAACATGTGTTACATAAGTCAGAAGATCTTCTGTTGATCTATGTTTTACGAAAACCATATTGGTGATCGCTAATAATATTGAATCGTTCAAGATATTTTAGAAGATGCTCATTGATAACCTTTTCCATGACTTTCGATATTATTGAAAGCAGTGCAACTGGTCGGTAGTTATTTGGTAAGGTCTTCTTACCTTTTTTAGGTATCGGCTGAATCGTGGCACATTTCCAGCAGGACGGAAATACTCCCTTTCTGTAGGATAGGTTAAAAAGTCTACAGAAAACTGGTGTTAGTTCCCTTGCACAGTTTTTGAGAACTATGGCAGGTATTCCGTCAGCGCCAGAAGCCTTCTTGGTGTCTAGCTTCATTAAAATACGCTTTATGATGCGCTGTCTGAAGACAACCTCGGGCATCCTTGACTGCAATATGGGAATAGTAGGTGGTGTTTTTCCTTGGAAATCGACAGTAGAATGTGAAGCAAAGAGTTCAGCCAACAAGTTCGCTCTCTCAACAGGTGTGGTTGCAATGGAATTATCTGGCCGTGTGAGTGGTAAAATTTTGACTAACTGCCTTAGCGACTGCAAGTTCAACTTGCTCTTGACCGGTTTTTTTTAGCTGAAGTTAGATCCTTTTTATTTTAAAATGAAGGGTACCCATAATTTGTACAACCAAAAATTTTAAACAACTGTAGAGAATATTTCCAAAAGACCTTCAAAAATTATCTCTTACCCATATTACTCTACCAAGAAAAACTGAGCTAGTGTATGTCTAATTTCTTTAAATCTTTTAGTATTAATATCCACTCAATCCATTCTCAGAAATTATGAAAGGGGAACCCCACAAGTAGCGCCTCAATATGCGGGCGAAGTGACAAGTCACAAGAGGATGGGAACTCTTTGCAACTTTGCACGCTAGTCCCAAAGCAATTCGATTATAGAGACATTCTAAGCTCAAAACCCCTCTTTCACTACGTAACGGGTATATTCCAGGACCAGAGGATCGAAGATGAGGACTTCAATTCTTTTTCATAATCTTTCATAAGCTCACATAAAAATTTCGTAATTTTTGTTTCGTCCATTCGTCCCAAAAAGGCGATACCCGTTGGTTTTGAATCGCTGTAAATTGTACTCGATGGGAAACACGCTAGTTGAGGTTCTCCATATAAATGAATGCTTGAAAAGGGTTGACAAGTGGAACCTCATACTGAAGTGAAGTACTAGCGCGAGGTGTATTTCTAGAATGCACCGCTCTGACAGAAATTAAGCGGGCTACATCCATTGAACACTTTCCATGAAAATATTTGAAGGAGAGACTCAAGTCGCCAACTGTTCTTCGACGTTTATGGTTACTGGTGAGTTTTTGGTCTCTAATCAGGCAAACAGCTCTCTTTTTCAATGTCGATGGTCTTCAATAATATTAAATCCTCCTAGATATTTTAAATACGGATTGATAGCCTTTTTTATTACGATGTAACTTCTAATTAAAATATTCCGTAGTTGTTTTTAATACTAATCTTTGTTGCTACTCAGTCCAAAAGTGCCGAAATGATATACACTAGTAATATAATACGACCGTCAAAAAATACTCGGTCAAACACAATTTAAACTTCACATAAACATACATAAGTAATATTTTCTTCTAACCTGAACCTAGCTCAGCTGATGAGCCGTGATACGACGAAACGCATCTTGAGATGGTCTAGTAAATACAGAGAACACTTTTAGGAACTTCCAAAGTGCGGATCTTTCGATTCGCCTTTGGTTGCTTCACCAACGCCATCTATGCCTTCGAGCGGGAAGCTCGAGAAGGTGCGCTTCTGCAATTAAGTGTCAGCTGTGGTCTGGCCACTTTGTTCGAAAAGACTTTAATTAAGTCACCAAAAGAGTGCAGTAGAAGCATCTATTTTGTCAAGATTTTTCGTATTAAAGAAGTATAGAGAGGGGAGATGTTTGCCAGGGCTATGTATTGTTGCCTTTATTGTTTAATGTTTACTCGGAACGACTATTTAGAGAGGTACTGCATAACTCCCGGAAAAGTCTGGTAGTAAACCGCGAAATAATAAATAACTTAAGATATGCCGACGACACTGTCCTTATAGCCGACACTACTGAGGGACATCAGAGACTTATAGACCAGATAGCAACTGTGAGCGATATATAAGATATGAAGCTTAACTGCAAGGAAACGCATACTCCAATAATTAGCGAACAGCATCAATAACCAACAGTTTAACGTTAACAACGTATCTCTTACCACTGCCGAGACCATTACATACATGGGCTACACCCTGGATAAGGATTGGGATCACTCTCGAGAAATAAAATATCGAATCGAAAACGCATAAGGCGCATTTAATGAGAGGCGAAGTATATTATGTAATCTGACCCTCAGCATTCTTCCCGAGTCAGGGTAGAGCGGATTAGGTCATTTCAGTCCTTCTGTATCAAGCTGAGGCGTGAACTCTTACCAATACCTTCTTCACGGTGCTAGGTACCGATGCTTTTGAGATGGGGTGTTACCATCGCATACTCAGGATCTCATAGGTTCATCGCGTGACAAATGAAATAGAATTGCAACGCGAATTCCTAACAATTATAAAACGCGGGAAAATAGAGTACTTTGGGCACATGCCAAATGAGAAACACCGCCTCATTATCATTATTATTACATTTGTATTACGAAATTTCACAGCTGCTAGGTTCATTGAACATAATAACAAAATTAAAACATCATTAAATAACCAATTTGAATTTAGTGATCGCTATTACGAGTATATTCTATTAAAATTCATTTAAATGAATATGAATACAACATCAAATTAATTTTCAAATATTGATAATTTTCGATATTAATTTAGGTGAATTCTGACGTATAATAGGACGCATCATTATTTTATTGTTAATATACATTTGATTACATATTAATTCAAATGAGCCGCAAATATAGATCGACATACAGTCAGTCCAAAAAGCCTCCATATACAACCTGCTTTCTATACTATGACCATGTTAGCTTCATCAGGAGCGATGATCGCTCCTGATGAAGCTAACATGGTTAGCGAAACGCGCGTCGAGTGCAAAAATAAAGTGTTTGGTGTAGTGGTGATATATACTGAGTAGTATCATTGTGCCAAGATTCCACATTCCCAACTTAATCTTTGTTGGTTAAGTTTCGAATATTAATTTAAACATGTTTTCTCATAGTTCCAATTAATTACATTGTGCAACATTTTCGAGGTCATCGAATGTAAACTAAATTCTGACTTCAGTTTACGGAAGTGCCCACCCAAACTACCAAAACCTTATTTGGATTTTAATAGTTTAGTTCGAATTTTTTTTTCTTGCCATCATCAATTTTTTCGCTCGAGCTTTGGTTTTGCACGGCTATATCTCGTAAATTATTGGGAATTTCTCAATGCAATCTCCAGACGAAATATTCTTCACACTAAAATACATAATTTTTGTGGACATGTCGAGGCCAGTTTTTCCCTCTTTCGGGGTGATTTTAGTGCAGAAAGCCCGAAAAAATGCAATTTTTTCACATTTTCGACCATAACTCACAAACCGTGCATATTTTAGCATAACTGTCTTCGACAAAAATGTTCTTTGCATAAACACGAGTAACTTTACTAAAAATTGCAATAACCTACAATCGATCCTTATAGTGCTGTTGTCCGTTGTAAGGAATTTCACACCAAAATTTCAGCTTTTTTCAGTTTTTATGTCCAAGAAACTGGTTTTTAGCTCACTTTTGAATGTTTACTAACCATTAGCATCTATTTTTGGAAAATAAATTGAAAAAAAAAAATTGTTTGTAAACTGATACACACACGCGCGCTGGACTAAATACACACACATTTGAACGGGGAATCGCTTGTGTGTAGTGTAGAATTGACGCGCACTGTGCTAGTATTGGTACAGTACCATATATCTGTGCGCATGTTAAGTATATGGCACTGTACCAATATTAGCACAGTGCGCGCCAATTCCATACTAGTGTTGGTATGGATTGTTGCACAGTATTTTCAATAGCTCTATAAAATGGATAAAAATTTGCGAAATAAACTTTAACACAAAAAATATATATTTGCTGAGTAAGTTGGGAATGTGGAATTTTTGGCACAATGATACTACTCAGTATACGAGGCTGGTTTGAAAAGTCCGTGCAAAGTCCGAGAGATGGCACCACCGGCGCGTATCGAGGTCATGTTTAGTTAGTAGCATCTCTTGAATGAACGTACACCAAATTTCAGCCATATTGGTCTATTTCTTTGTGTTTGGCATTCGTGTGAATCAAGGAAGTCGAGTGATTTTCAAGAAATGGACGAAAAAGAATTTCGTGTGGTGATTAAACATTACTTTATGAAAGGCAAAACGCCTCAGGAGACTAAAGAGAAGCTTGATAAACATTATAGTGACTCTGCACCTTCGATTAGAACAGTTTATAAGTGGTTTCAAAATTTTCGGACTGGCCATATGGGCACAAGTGACGCTGAACGTTCTGGACGGCCTGTGGACGTTACGACTCCAGAAATCATTGATCAAATCCATGATATGGTGATGGATGTCAGAAGAGTTAAGGTGCGTGAGATTGCTAGTGCTGTGGGCATCTCGACTGAACGGGTACATAATATTCTGCATAAACATTTGGACATGAGAAAGCTATCCGCAAGATGGGTGCCGCGATTGCTCACGCTTGACCAAAAACAGAATCGTGTGAAGTGTTGCAAGGATGGTTTGCAGCTGTTCCAGAAGAATCCGGAGGACTTTAAGCGTCGTTTCGTCACATGGATACATTACTATACTCCTGAGACCAAACAACAATCTAAACAATGGGTTACCAAGGGGGAATCTGCACCAAAAAAGGCGAAGACCGTTCCTTTGGCCGAAAGGTTATGGCGACTGTCTTTTGGGATTCGCAAGGGATAATCCTCATCGACTATCTGGAAAAGGGTAAAACTATTACAGGTGAATATTATTCATCGTTATTGGACCGTTTGAAAACCGAGCTGCAAGAAAAACGCCCGCGATTGGCCCACAAGAAAGTCCTTTTCCATCACGACAACGCACCAGCACACACCTCAGCAGTTGTGGTCGCAAAATTAATGGAAATAGGATTCCAACTCGTTTCATATCCCCCCTATTCTCCAGACTTGACTCCCTCGGACTACTATTTGTTCCCCAATTTGAAGAAATGGCTGGCGGAACAAAGATTTTATTCAAACGAGGAGGTGATTGCTGACACTAATGGATATTTTGCAGACTTGGACAAATCCTATTATTCGGAAGGGATCAACAAACTAGAACATCGTCGGACGAAGTGTATAAGCCTAAAAGGAGACTATGTCGAAAAATAAAAAAGGTTTACCCCAAACACATAAGTAGTTTTTATTTTTGCACGGACTTTTCAAACCAGCCTCGTATATCACCACTACACCAAACACTTTATTTTTGCACTTGACGCGCGTTTCGCTAACCATGTTAGCTTCATCAGGAGCGATGATTGTCTAAAGCTGAACTACAAATCTACCATCAGTTCCGGTCAAGTAACCAGTAGAGGGAACTATAAGGAATAGGCCCTCTGTCTTTATTTAAACTACTTTTACATTTTATGATTTCCATACTTTCGTATGCGTTCAACAATCTCCTATCAGATACATTTTTTATTAATCTTAGATTATCTAATGTTACAGTATGATCAGCTTCAAGGGCATGTTTAGCAATGCTAGACTTTTCTGTTCTATTGTATTTTAAGTGTGCTAAGTGTTCTTTAAATCTTGTTTTAATTGATCTTTTAGTTTGCCCAACATACTTTTTGTCACAATCATTACAACTAATTTCATACATTCCACTTTTCTCACAATTAGGAATCTTATCTTTGGGATTTCCTAAGATATTCCTCAGATTGTCTGATGACTTATAGACTAAGGTGAGGCTTACTTTATTAAATATCTTATTGAGTCCCTTGCTATATTTCGGATTATATGGTATGGAGACATACTTGGTGTTATTTTCTTCGCGTGTAAAAAAGGTGGAATTCTGAATATTAAACCTAAACTTATGCCTATTGATTAGCTTATTTACTAAGTCATCGTCATAACCATTAACTCTAGTTATATTTCTAATACGATTCCTTTCTTTATTAAAGTTTACTCTATTCAGAGGAAAAGTGACCAAACGATGAACTAAAAAATGTAATGAGGCTAATTTATGTTGTTTGCAATGAAATGAATCATTAGGAATATATCTATCTGTTACTGTGTCCTTCCTATAGATATCAAATTCTAATCTATTATTATTATTAATAATTAAAATATCTAGAAAAGAAGAATAGTCCTCAGGAACTCGTAAATATTGTAGAAAATCATTCATCTCAATCCTTTACACGAAATGAAATTCACATTTTAAACAAAGGTCTTAACTTTGCAGTACCCCCTCCTAGAGATAATTTATCAGAAATAGTTGCTCACATTGAAAGTTCCATTAGTACACTTCCAGAAAATAGTAAATCATTTGTTAGGGAAGCATGTCGCAATCAAATATCGAAAAACATAGTTAACAACACAAACTCTAATTCACGAAAAAACATAAAAGTAGTTAAAGGATTGAAAAAGAAAGATGTCTTCTACTTAAAAGCGGATAAAGGAAATAAGGTTGTTATATTGGATAAGAAAGATTACTTTGAACGCGTAGATAATCTTATCGAATCTGGCCCTTATGAAAAAGTAATAAGAAATCCATTACCGAGAATGATATCAGAGGTTAAAAATTCTTTGAAAAAATGTAAGAACCTTGTCTCCGATTCGCTAAAATTTAAATTAAATGTGAGTAATCCGACCATACCAAAATTGTATTGCTTACCCAAAATTCACAAACCTGGAAAAGCAATGCGACCCATTGTTTCATCGGTCGGATCACCCACATATTTAATATTCAAATGGTTATCAAAAGAACTTGAGAAGTTACCATTAAATACTTTCGCAGTGAAGAATTCGTTAGAATTCATTAATAAAACAAAAAATCTAGTTCTTAATGAAGGTGAAGTCTTAATTTCTTTTGATGTTAGTTCTTTGTTCCCAAGTGTGCCAATTCCACAAACTTTGCAATATCTCGAAGAATTACTTAGAATGAATGACTTTGAAGACAAAATTATTCGTGAATACTTAATATTATCTAAACTCTGTATGGAACAAAATTATTTCCAATATAACAATCAATTTTATGTTCAGAAAGAAGGAACAGCTATGGGTAATTGCTTGTCACCTTTCATAGCCAATTTATTCATGAGTAAGTTTGAAATCGAAGCCAGTCAAGGATTCGAATATTTCCCAAGGATATGGTATAGGTATGTGGATGATATTTTCGCGATTTTTGATACAAAGAAAGCAAATATTGATGATTTTGTTTCCAAATTAAATAGCCGGTATGATTCCATTAAATTCACTTACGAAGTTGAGAACAAAGGACAATTGCCTTTTCTAGATATTTTAATTATTAAAAATAATAATAGATTAGAATTTGATATCTATAGGAAGGACACAGTAACAGATAGATATATTCCTAATGATTCATTTCATTGCAAACAACATAAATTAGCCTAATTACATTTTTTAGTTCATCGTTTGGTCACTTTTCCTCTGAATAGAGTAAACTTTAATAAAGAAAGGAATCGTATTAGAAATATAACTAGAGTTAATGGTTATGACGATGACTTAGTAAATAAGCTAATCAATAGGCATAAGTTTAGGTTTAATATTCAGAAGTAACCAGTAGAGGGGACTATAAGGAATAGGCCCTCTGTCTTTGTTTAAACTACTTTTACATTTTATGATTTCCATACTTTCGTATGCGTTTAACAATCTCCTATCAGATACATTTTTTATTAATCTTAGATTATCTAATGTTACAGTATGATCAGCTTCAAGAGCATGTTCGGCAATGCTAGACTTTTCTGTTCTGTTGTATTTTAAGTGTGCTAAATGTTCTTTAAATCGTGTTCTAATTGACCTTTTAGTTTGCCCAACATACTTTTTGTCACAATCATTACAACTAATTTCATAAATTCCACTTTTCTCGCAATTAGGAATCTTATCTTTGGGATTTCCTAAGATATTCCTCAGATTGTCTGATGACTTATAGACTAAGGTGAGGCTTACTTTATTAAACACCTTACTGAGTCCCTTGCTATATTTCGGATTATATGGTATGGAGACATACTTGGTGTTATTTTCTTCGCGTGTAAAAAAGGTGGAATTCTGAATATTAAACCTAAACTTATATCTATTTATTAGCTTATTTACTAAGTCATCGTCATAACCATTAACTCTAGTTATATTTCTAATACGATTCCTTTCTTTATTAAAGTTTACTCTATTCAGAGGGAAAGTGACCAAACGATGGACTAAAAAATGTAATGAGGCTAATTTATGTTGTTTGCAATGAAGTGAATCATTAGAAATATATCTAATCTAATCTGTTACTGTGTCCTTCCTATAGATATCTAATTCTAATCAGTTATTATTTTTAATAATTAAAATATCTACAAAAAGGCAATTGTCCTTTGTTCTCAACTTCGTAAGTGAATTTAATGGAATCATACCGGCTATTTAATTTAGAAACAAAATCATCAATATTTGCTTTCTTTATATCAAAAATCGCGAAAATATCATCCACATACCTATACCATACCCTTGGGAAATATTCGAATTCTTGACTGGCTTCGATTTCAAACTTACTCATGAATAAATTGGCTATGAAAGGTGATAAGCAATTACCCATAGCTGTTGCTTCTTTCTGAACATAAAATTGATTATGCCGTGTGTCATTAGTTCCGCTTGAGTAATTCAAGAGTTAGGCTAAGTATAAATAGAGTAGATTTGTAGTTTAGTTTTAGTCAATCATCGCTCCTGATGAAGCTAACATGGTTAGTGAAACGTGCGTCGAGTGCAAAAATAAAGTGTTTGGTGTAGTGGTGATATATACTGAATAGTTGCTGATGAAAGCTGAAATTTTGGTGTGAAATGTACTATTTGGTGGCGAAATTCCTTACAAGGGCCAAAAGAACTATAAGGAGCGATTGTAGGTTATTGCAATGTTCAGCAAAGTTATGCTAAAATATGCACGGTTTGTGAGTTATGGTCGAAAATGTGAAAAAATGGCATTTTTTCGGGCTTTCTGCACTAAAAACACTCCGAAAGAGTGAAAATCTGGCCTCGACATGTTCACAAAAATTGTGTATTTTGGTGTGAAAAATATTTCGTCTGAAGATTCCATTGAGAAATTCCCAATAATTTACGAGATATAGTCGTGCAAAACCAAAGCTCAAGCAAAAAAATTGATGATGGCAAAAAAAAAAAATTCGAACTAAACTATCAAAACCCAAATAGGGTTTTGCTAGTTTGGGTGGGCACTTCCAGAAACTGAAGTCAGAATTTAGTTTACATTTTATGTGTTGCACTGTGTTAGTTAAACATAACAGAAAAATAGGATAGAAAGCAGGTGGTGTATGGAGACTTTTTGGACTGACTGTATGTCGATCTATATTTGCGGCTCATTTGAATTAATATGTAATCAAATGTATATTAACAATAAAATAATGAGGCGTCCTATTACACATTAGAATTCACCTAAATTAATATCGAAAATTATCAATATTTGAAAATTAATTTGATGTTGTATTCATATTCATTTAAATGAATTTTAATAGAATATACTCGTAATAGCGATCACTAAATTCAAATTGGTTATTTAATGATGTTTTAATTTTGTTATTATGTTCAATGAACCTAGCAGCTGTGAAATTTCGTAATACAAATGTAATAATAATGATAATGAGGCGGTGTTTCTCATTTGGCATGTGCCCAAAGTACTCTATTTTCCCGCGTTTTATAATTGTTAGGAATTCGCGTTGCAATTCTATTTCATTTGTCACGCGATGAACCTATGAGATCCTGAGTATGCGATGGTATCACCCCATCTCAAAAGCATCGGTACCTAGCACCGTGAAGAAGGTATTGGTAAGAGTTCACGCCTCAGCTTGATACAGAAGGATTGAAATGCCCTAATCCGCTCTACCCTGACTCGGGAAGAATGCTGAGGATCAGATTGCATAATATACTTCGCCTCTCATTAAATGCGCCTCATGCGTTTTCGATTCGATATTTTATTTCTCGAGAGTGATCCCAATCCTTATCCAGGGTGTAGCCCATGTATGTAATGGTCTCGGCAGTGGTAAGAGATACGTTGTTAACGTTAAACTGTTGGTTATTGATGCTGTTCGCTAATTATTGGAGTATGCGTTTCCTTGCAGTTAAGCTTCATATCTTATCTATCGCTCACAGTTGCTATCTAGTCTATAAGTCTGTGAAGTCCCTCAGGAGTGTCGGCTATAAGAACAGTGTCGTCGGCATATCTTAAGTTATTTATTATTTCGCGGTTTACTACCAGACTTTTCCGGGAGTTATGCAGTACCTCTCTAAATAGTCGTTCCGAGTAAACATTAAACAATAGAGGCAACAATACATAGCCCTGGCAAACATCTCCCCTCTCTATACTTCTTTAATACGAAAAATCATGACAAAATAGATGCTTCTACTGTACTCTTTTGGTGACTTAATTAAAGTCTTTTCGAACAAAGTGGCCAGACCACAGCTGACACTTAATTGCAGAAGCGCACCTTCTCGAGCTTCCCGCTCGAAGGCATAGATGGCGTTGGTGAAGCAACCAAAGGCGAATCGAGAGATCCGCACTTTGGAAGTTCCTAAAAGTGTTCTCTGTATTTGCTAGACCATCTCAAGACGCGTTTCGTCGTATCACGGCTCATCAGCTGAGCCAGGTTCAGGTTAGAAGAAAATATTACTTATGTATGTTTATGTGAAGTTTAAATTGTGTTTGACCGAGTATTTTTTGACGGTCGTATTATATTACTAGTGTATATCATTTCGGCACTTTTGGACGTGTTCCTCGATATAAAAAAAAACATAAAAATACGTAATATTAATACCTTTTTCTTTCTAAACCGAAATCTTAAACTGATTAATAATCCTGAAAGAAGAGAAAATGTTCTAAACTAGCTATACAATCAAATCTCCTCCAATCTCATTAGAGATCCGGTATAAAATTTGCGGCCAGCTTTTTACAAAATTAGAGGGTATTGAGATTGATAGACATATTCTGGTGGAAGACGAATTTTGCGTGATTCTCATCCGTGGTCAGGGACGGTTTCAGGAAAAATCTTTTACTTTTTTCCAGTTTAAGCATAGATATTTAATATATTTAAAATTGTAGTTTCTGCTTTAATATCTCCATAATTTTTTTAAACTTTTTTAAGAATTTCAAGCCAAAAAATTGAACCTTATTTTTATGTAATTATGCCACTACTGTAATAAAATATTCTTAAGAGATTATCATATCTTTATTGACCTAGTTAAATTGGAATTTATTTCCAACATTGAACCTACGATTTTCCGAGGTAGTTTTGACGATCCTTATTCTTCCAAACAGATTAAAGGGAACCAATATATTTCATTGGTGATTAGAGTAAATTTCACTTATTAATAAATTATACCTTCGGAACAAGTTACGTTGGTTTTAGGTAACTGCAATTTTTACACTCGAGAGGAAACTAAATCCAAGGCTGTTAATTTCATTGCCAACAACATAAATTAGCCGCATTACATTTTATAGGCGTGTGGTTACTCTTCTTCTTAGTGGAGTAAACTTCAATAATGAAAGGAATTGTATTAGGAATATAACTAGACTTAATGGTTATGACTAGAGACCGGATTATATGCATTTGCATATTTGGACCATTCTCAATGATTATTGCATATTTTACACAAAATCTAGTAATGATGCATATTTTCCCTATATTTACAATATTTCTCGGTATTACTAGGCAATTGAATTGCTCAGGGTATTGTTAATGTCGCCGTCTAGAACCGATCTTATCGCCGGAACATTAGATGCAATAGTCTAAACATCCATCAGGTTATAGTGCCAAGGGAATACCCAAAATTACGACGGTATTTAATTCCTTTGTTTCTTGGTCGGGACATTAAGTGATAAGTAGTTAGTTTCTAAGAATATTTGTTTGAGCGTGGATCAAATATACAATTTTCTCGAAGACGAATTTTTATTTTAATACAAGATATCAGTTTTAACATTATTGCTGACGCGCTTGCATCAGTGTCTTTTTGCAATTTTTAACGTGTTTTGTTAAAGTTTAACGTATACCATGCCACCCGCAAAAAAAAGTGTCTCTTCGTGTGTAGCTGATTATCCTGGAACATTTACATACGACGGAAATGTTTTATATTGTCGAGTTTGCGAGAAAAATGTTTCGTGCACAAAAAAGTTTCAAATTGACCAGCAGGTCAAGACAAGTCTTCATATCGCAGGATTGCAAAAAAAGGCCCACGACAACAACTTATAACAGCAGCAAATAGCAGTGATTCCACTTCTATAGGCAAACACAAAAATCACTTTAGCATGGATTTATGTGAAGCATTGCTTGTAAGTAATATTCCTCTCCACAAACTTACAAATCCTACATTCAAAGATTTTCTGCGAAAATATTGCTTGAATCAAAAAATACCAGACGAATCAACACTGCGTAAAAATTGTTCTGGAAGAAATACGTAATGAACTTAAGGATGACATTATTTGGATTTCAGCTGATGAAACCACCGACAGTTGTGGTCGCTATATTGCAAATTTAATTGTGGGTGCATTAAGATTAGAGCCTTCTTCTTCCTATTTGGTGGCCTGCAAAGAACTTGACAAGACAAATCATTCTACGATCGCCAGATTTCTGAATGGGGGTATTAAAAAAATATTTCCTGAATCTTCTGCAGATGGAAGAGTGTTTATATTTCTCTCAGATGCTACTCCCTATATGATCAAGGCAGCCAAAGTCCTCCAAGTATTTTATCCAAATTTAATTCATGTGACGTGCTTTGCTCACGGAGTCCATCGACTCGCTGAAGAAGTACGATCCACGTTTGGAAATGTAAATAAACTAATTTCATCAGCAAATCAAGTGTTTCTTAAGGCACCTGCTCGCAATAACATCTATAAAGAAAAACTGCCAAATGTGCCTTTACCTCCCGAACCAGTGAAAACTCGATGGGGAACATGGATTGAAGCTGTACTATTTTACAATGAACATTTCGAGGTCATCAAAGGTGTAGTAAATGACTTCGATAGTGCAGATGCTAAAGCAGTTCGTCAATCCAAGGAAGCATTTAACGATTCTAATATTAAAAAAACATAGCTTTGATTAGCACTCACTTTTCCCACATACCTGCGGGTATTAAAAAGCTTGAAACTCGAGGTTGGGCGTTGACCGAATCAATTCGGTTAATGAATAAAATCCGTCAAATAAACTCCACATTGCCAGATGTATTCCCGCGTAGAGTTAAAGAAAAGTATGAAAACATTTTGTGCAATAACCCAGGCTTTGAACCTTTGTGTCAAATTGATAGTTTTATTAATGGGAGGGGTGAACTTTTGCCAGAAACAATAAGTGCTAACATAGCACCCAAATTCAAATAATGCCAACTTACCTCGGTGAATGTGGAACGGTCTTTTTCCACTTATAAAAATATTTTAAGTGATCGAAAACACAATCTTACTACCCAACATTTGGAACAATACCTTATTCTTTACGTTGTAACATTCATTTTTTCCTAGATTTTAAGACCATATAATGTTACTGATTTTTCTCTTAATAATGTACTTCTTTTCATTTTTGTATCGAGCGGTATATTAATCAGAAATTCCTAGCCGCTCGTTATATAGTGTGCTGTGCGGGTTTGCGACCGAATCTATCGATACGCCGGGATTGGTCAAATGTTTGTATCCGGAGTTTTGGTTCCGGTCGCCATATTACAGAGAGAGTGCCCACGGCTTATTTAAGGGTCCGGAGGACGCGAATCGAGGCTTAGAACACCGAGCCGCCGCCAGGCTTAGAACACCGAGCCGCCGCCAGGCTTAGTAACATCAAGCTGCAGGGGCTAATTTCCACCGAGCCGCAGTAGAGGCTTACGACAATATCTACGAGAGCCAAGTTAAGCACGAGTTTTTTATCATAAAGCCGTAGTGGGTTTTGTGTGTTTTCTAAATGGAGTAGTTAAAGTAGGCTCTTCTCAAAAGTGTGAAATCGGTTTTGTGTTGCATTGAAGGCCTAGAAGCCCATTGGAAGACCGTAAGTTACCAGAACATACATCAATAAATATATTCCCCGCAAATAAGTGTTTTAACAGCAATTTGAACTGAAAAATCGCGAAGTGAAAATCACGACTCTTCGATTTCGGGTGTAGTCAAGATTTAGAAGTAAAATCTCTGATTTAGAGACTCTAATTTATAAAACTACTTTTAGGCTAGAATTTTTTTTGTATTCCTTAAAACTGCAAAGGTTAGAACTTTTATTTCAAATCATGAATAAATTTTCTTTTTTGTTGATTAAAGCTAGTGTCTCACTGAATACCTATTTTTCTTTTCAGGATTAGAAAAGTTGTACTAGAATAATTCTTTTTAGTAATAACCGTAAAACACTTCAGTATTTTTTCATTTTTTTAACTGAAGTTAGATCCTTTCTATTTTAAAATGAATGGTGCCCAAAAATTTGTACAACGGAAGCTTTTTAAAAATAGAAAATAATTCCAAAAAGACGTATAACAATTATCTCTTACCGATATTTCTCTACCAAGGAAAACTGAGCTAGTGTTTGTTTAATTTCTTTAGTTCTTTTCAAATCATTATTCACTCAATTCATTCTCAGAAATTAAAAAGAGGTTGCAAGAAAATTGCGCCCAAGCGTGGGAAAAACAATTTTCACAGGGTTCAAAAAGACGCCGCAAAGTGCGGGCAGTTTACACGTTACAACGTGTATAAGAATACAAATGTTAAATAATTTTAAAAAATGTTAAATAATTGTTAATTAAATTTAAACGTCGTCGATAATTTGTTAATTTTATGCTGATTTTGAGATAAAAAACTAAAAATTACTACTCTTATTATTTAATATTGCATATTTTGACCCGTTTCATGCATATTTTAAGCATTTTTCATGCATATTTCAAGATTTTTATGTTGCATATAATCCGGTCTCTAGTTATGACTTAATAAACAAATTAATAAATAGACATAAGTTTAGGTTAAATATTCAGATTTCTACATTTTTTACATGTGATGTAAAGAAGACCAAGTACGAGTATATTTCCTTACCATATCATCCGACATATAGCAGGGGACTCAATAAGGTATTTAATAAGGTAGGCCTCACCTTAGTCTATAAGTCATCAGACAGTTTGAGGAATATCGTAGCAAATCCAAAAACAAGATTCCTAATTGTAATAAACGTAGCATTTATGTAATTAGTTGTAATAATTCCGATAAAAAGTATGTTGGGCAAACTAGAAGGTCAATTAAAACACGATTTAAAAAACATTTAGCCCATTTAAAATACGGTAGAACGAAAAAGTCTACCATTGCCGAACATGCCCTTGAAGCTGATCATACTATAAATGATAAAAATGGATCTGACAAGAGATTGTTGTAATGACACAAAAAGTATGTTGGGCAAACTAAAATCAATTAAAACAAGATTTAAAAAACACTTAGCACACTTAAAAACAATAGAACAGAAAATCTGACAAGAGATTGTTGAACGCATACGAAAGTATGGAAATTATAAAATGTAAAACTAGTTTAAATAAAGACAGAGGGCCTATTCCTTCTAGTCCCCTTTACTGGTCACTTGACCAGGACTGATGGTCTCGCCCATGTAATTAGTTTAAATAAGGCAGATTTGTAGTTTAACTTTAGCCAATCATTGCTCCTGATGGAACTAACATAGTCAGCGAAACGCTCGTCGAGGGCAAAAATAAAGTATTTAGTGTAGTGATGATATATACTGAGTAGTGTCATTGTGCCAAAGATTCCACATTCCCAATATAGTTGATCGTTATAAAATAAATAACCGGTCAAGTGCAAGTTGAACTTGCGCAATTAGTGTTCCGTACGTTGATTGCTTTTAAAATAAAAAATGTTGTAACGGAAGTATAAAATGATCAGTGACTTCACAAAACACACCCCAAATGAGTTTCCAACAAAGTTTATTTCCAATCTTTACTGAAAATTGATGACCTTGAATTTGTTTTTTTTTATATACCAGATAAATTATTACAGATAATGCACTCGTGATAATTTTCGTTCAACCTACACCCCGTGAAGAATATTCCAGGATTTTTTCAAAATTTTTTGATAAGTACTTTTCGAGATGAGGCGGGTGGACAGCGAGTTTTCGCGATTTTTTAAAAATAATACGAAGAAAAGTGCGCGCAAGTATTTCATTATATATGTATATATATATATATATATATATATATATATATATATATATATATATATATATATATATATATATATAATACATATATATATATATATATATATATATATATATATATATATATATATATATATATATATATATATATATATATTACTCGTGTTTTCACAAGCTTTCATTGGACACCACACTCGATTACCTAGTAAAAAAAATTTTTTTTCACTTCCGATTTCACCCCCCAAAACTAACCCCTTAAATCAAAGTTTAACTTTCGAAACTATATAGCTCTAATGAAGCCATCAATTCCTATATTATTACCAAATTTCAACTTTCTACGTCAAATAGTTTCGGAGAAAATCGGTTGTGACAGACGGACAGACAGACACTGAAGTGATCTTATAAGTGTTCCGTACGGAACACTAAAAAACGGCCAAGTGCAAGTCGGACTTGTGGAATTAGTGTTCCGATCGTGAATATAAACAAAAGTTTTCGCGAGTATTGCATCACATATATTTTAGAACTCCCTTTCATTGACACCCCGCTCGATAACCTTACAATTTTTTTTCTTCACTTTGGTCTGTGCAAAATATATTATATTATCTAATAATATTAATTTAAAATAAAACTACATGATGTTATATCAGCATATAATAAAATAAAATAAACCCAGAGCTATACTACCAAAAATACGTTGACGTTCTTAATCTAAACCAAATAAAAATAATAATAATATAAAAAAAAATGGTCAAGTGCAAGTTGAACTTGCACAATTAGTGTTCTTTACGATTGTTTTTAAAATAGAAAATTTTGTTAGGGTGGTATAAAATGATCAGTGACTTCACAAAACACACCCCAAATGAGTTTTCAATAAAGTTTGCTTCCAATCTTTACTGAAAACTGGTGACCTTGAAATTTTGTTTTTTTTCTATACCAGATAAATTATTAAAGGTAATGATAATTTTCGTTCAATTTATACCCCGTGGAGAATATTCCAGGATTTTTTCAAAATTTTTTGATAAGTACTTTCCGAGATAAGGCGGGTGGACAGCGATTTTTCGCGATTTTTTAAAAATAATACAAAGAAAAGTGCGTGCAAGTATTACATCATATATACATTTTTTACTCGTGTTTTCACGAGCTTTCATTTGACATCACACTCCGATTTCACCCCCCAAAACTAACCCCTTGAGTCAAAATTTAACTTTCAAAACTACATGGCTCTGATGAGGCCATCAATTCCTATATTACTACCAAATTTCAACTTTCTATGACAAATAGTTTCATAGAAAATCGGGTGTGACAGACGGACAGACAAACGGACAGACACCGATCTTATAAGTGTTCCATACGGAACACTAAAAAGGAACAAAATCTAAGGAAAGAGAACAAACGAAACAGATCTCATATAAAGAATTTTGTATCACCTTAGTGCTAATACCATTACCATTTAAATAAAAATGTCTATGTGAAATGTTCCATGTGACGTTCTCACGCATAGTTTTAGTTTATTTTAATTTGTATGTGTACAGTATTTTGGAATAAATAACAGAGTAAACAACTGATGAAGACCGGAGTGCATGGTTGAAACGTTTTCACAAAAATATATACTATAAATATAAAATAAGTCTTTAAATATTATAGGCCAGAAAATTGGGGAAAATTTCGGTACGCGGGCTTTTCAGAAAAAGGAAGGTTTTTTTTTGAAATAGGCCTAAAATGGTTTATTAAAAATTTATGAGAAAAAATCTGGGGGAGGCGTTCTTGCTAACCTGAGCTAACTTTGATCTCCAGTCACTAATATAGCACGTACATCATATTTTCACATTAAGCTAGGACTTTTTTAGTGTTCCGATTCCGTCCGGAACACTTATAAGATCACTTCGGTGTCTATCCGTCTGTCACACCCGATTTTCTCCGAAGCTATTTGACGTAGAAAGTTGAAATTTGGTACTAATATAGAAATTAATAGCCTCATCAGAGCAGTGTAGTTTTGAAAGATAAATTTTGATTTAAAGGGTTAGTTTTATGGGGTGAAATCGGAAGTGAAATAGAAATTTTTTTACTAGGTCATCGAGTGGGGTGCCAAATGAAAAAACACGAGTTCAATATATATATATATATATATATATATATATATATATATATATATATAATGTCTTACAGGCGCACACTTTTCTTTGCATTATTTTGAAAAAATCGCGAAAAATTGCTGTCCCCTCTTTAACTTGAAAAGTACTATTCCAAAAATTTTGAAAAAATTCTGGAATATTCCCCACGCGATGTAGATTGAACGAAAATTATCACGAGTGCATTACCTTTAATAATTTAGCTGGTATTTAAAAAAAAACAAAAATTTCAAGGTCATCAGAACAAGATCGGAAACAAACTTTGTCGAAAACTCATTTGGGATGTGTTTTGTGAAGTCACTGATCATTTTATACCCCCGTAACAAAAAATTTAGAAGCAATCAACGTGCGGAACACTAATTGCGCAAATTCAACTTGCACTTGACCGGTTATTTTAGTATTTAATGTATTTTGTAATTACTGATTATATAGTTCAGGTTAGCAAAAATAGCCTCTCTCCTATTTTTTCTCTTAAGTTTTTCAAAATTAGGCCATTTTAAGCCCTTTTCAAAAAAAACCTTCCTTTTTCTGAAAAGTTCGCGTATTGAAATTTTACCGAAAATTGTAAAAAGAATATAGTTGTTACATGTGTTACAAACTAAAAAAAAGGATAATATATATATATATATATATATATATATATACATATATATATATATATATATATATATATATATATATATATATATATATATATATATATACATATATATATATATATATATATATATATATATATATATATATATATATATACATATATATATATATATATATATATATATATACATATATATACATATATATATATATATATATATATATATATATATATATATATATATATATATATATATATATATATATATATGTATATATACATATATATATACATATATATATGTATATATATATATATATATATATATATATATATATATATATATATATATATATATATATATATATATATATATATATATATATATATATATATATATATATATATATATATATATATATATATATATATATATATATATATATATATATATATATATATATATATATATATATATATATATATATATATATATATATATACATATACATATAAGATATGAAACTATTTGGGGAACTCGGCAATGGGCAACAACAGATGTTCACACTATATTCATTTAGCCAATATTTCGGTCCTAGGTTGGGGCCTTCATCAGGGCACAAACTGAAAAAGAGGTAACGAAGCAACCAATAAGGAAAATTAGGCATGGAGAATTATTATTATTAAGTCTAATTTTTAATTATTATTTTTTTAATTTGTAATTTTTAATTTTAATCTTAAAATTATTGATAAAAACTTATTGTCGTTTAAAAGTATTGTTGTTCTGAAGAAACGTAAATTATTATAATTATTATTATGAAGAGATGTCAAAACAAAATTGCAAGTGACTCACATGCAGTGTGCGAATTAATCTAACAAGAATGACCATAAATAACAATTCCCATAACAAAGACCAACACTGAAAAAAATTATTTCTATATAATATCTATTTTAGAACTCGCTTTCATTGTCACCCCGCTCGATTACCTTACAATTTTTTTTTTTCACTTCGGTCTGTGCAAAATATATTATATTATGACCATAAATAACAATTACCAAAACAAAGACCAACACTGAAAAAAATTATTTCAGTGTTGGTCTTTGTTATGGCAATTGTTATTTATGGTCATCCTCGTTAGATTAATTCGCACACTTCATGTGAGTCACTTGCAATTTTGTTTTGACATCTCGTCATAATAATAATAATAATAATTTACGTTTCTTCAGAACAACAATACTTTTAAACGACAATAAGTTTTCATCAATAATTATAGGATTGAAATTAAAAATTACAAATTAAAAAATTAATAATTAATAATTCTCCATGCCTAATTTTCCTTATTGGTTGCTTCGTTATCTCTTTTTCAGTTTGTGCCCTGATGAAGGTCCCAACCTAGGACCGAAATATTGGCTAAATTAATGGTGTTTAAATGCATTGTGATGTCTGTGAAAAATGCCAGATCAGTCAGCCATTTTCCGTTTTTCAGCATCTGAGTGTCACCACCTCTTTCGTCCAGAAAAGCTGTTATTTCGGGCAATAATTCTTGAAACCTTTCTAGGAATTTTCCGCGACTCAACCACCTGACGTCCGTGTGAAGAACTAAATCAGTGTGTTCAGCTGACTCACTATCTTCCAACTGCAATTTAACCGTCGTTGCAAGCTACGTGCACGGATAGAATTCACAATTTTTATTGCAATGCGCATAATCTCCTCCATGTTTAGAACTTTTGAACACAAAACTTGTTGATGTATAATGCAATGGAAGGAGAAAAATGAAGGGAAATCATCATTAGCTCGACACAATGCCACAAAACCGTTTTTGTTTCCAGTCATTGCTGGTGCTCCATCGGCTGTAATGCACACTAGTTTATATATTGGTAGCTTGTAGTTTGTTACAAAATTGAAGAAAACGTCATATATATCTACGCCACGGGTCTTTCTTTTCAGAGGAATAGTTGTCAAAAACTCTTCCTTAGCCGACATGTCATTGAATACCATTCGAATAAAAATACACAGCTGGTCAGTGTCTGTCATATCGGTGGATTCGTCGAACTGTAAAGAAAAGTATGTACATTCCACGATATCATGTTTTAGTTTATCTGCCATGTCCTGACTCATGACTTTCACACGTCTTGTGACAGTCGGACGAGATAACTGAAGTTCTCTAATAGCAGACATAATGTCTGTTTTATTTTTAAAATTTTCAAATCAAGTCTCCCCGCTTCAATAAATGCTTCCTTCACAACCAATTCATCATCAAATGGTTTCTTGTGTTTCGCCAATATATAAGATATTTTAAATGACGCGATCGTTGCAGCTTTTGATTGTTTGGCTGGTCTTGTGAACATGGTTTGTTCTTTTTTCAAACAAGTTATCAAATCACGTACTTTCCGTTTTCTTAATTCACTCTGTGACGGAAAATCCTTTTCATAGTTTTTATGAACCATTTTATGATGCCTCTCTAAGTTCCCACGCTTAGATATTGCAAATGACGCACGGCAAATGAGACAAATACACTTATCCTTTACCATACAAAAGAAAAATTCTTCCTCTCAATCGTTATTAAAATGATAAGTTTTACTTTTCTTCGCCGCACTCATTTTGGACTATTTATTAATAAACTTTGTATCGATGTATCGCCTTCAAGTTACAACTCAGACTGACTTCTATTCTTGCAGGCGCAACATTTATATCGGCGCAAACGAAGTCTCGAATGTTCCCGTCAAACACGCCGCCCGAAGTTTCTAGAAAAATCGGCGGGAATCAAAAACGCGGCTTTTCTTTGACAAGTACCGCGCGTTCCTGATTTATACCTTATAGTTCAGGAATTATCCCCAGTCGAAGTTCTTTAATTTTGTCACTGACACACTCACCGATCATCAAAATTCTAAGGTACTTCTAGCAGACACACAAACTTCAAATTTTGAATTTAGTTACTGTTTAGCCTATAAAGGAAGGAAAAACTGAAACATCCCGAAATTTCAGTTCCTTTGTCTAAATTGTACAGTCACTTAAGCTAAAAAAGAGGGTCAACCTGGGAATGAGAGATAATAAGCTGTAAACTTGTATAAACCTTTATTTTGGCATTCTAAAAGTTGTCTCAAAAGTTTCATAAAATCTCATGTTCGCGTCTTAAGATATTCAAGGTCAAATGTCACAAAAATCGGTTTTTCGCAAATATCTCGCTTCCTATGGTTTTAATGATATTTGCATCTATTATGTAGTATTTTAAATAGTAGATTATTCTTATGTGATTATACTTTATTCTTAAGTGCACTGTTTAGACTTTCTTAGCAATCGAAATAGTAGATTATTCTTATGTGATTATGTTGACGTGCGATTGCCAAATCATTATATTTATTGTAGAAGTAAAGATGTCTAATATTGATACGGTCACTATAAATGTTGGTAGGTAACTATGTTAATTAGATAACAATTTATGACAAAGTTGTTGAACAGGTGCTTCCATAGATATTTACTAAAATAACTGACTTGGTTTTACATGAGATCTCACAACTTTTTGTGGTGGAAAGACTGCGTTGCGAGATTTTTTTACATTTTATGTTTTTGATGGTATTATATTTACTTATCAACACTGTTGCATAACAGTTGATAACAATATTAAATAAACATTAAAAAACGGTTTTATAAATCTTCTCCTTAAGACTAGATAAATAACAGCCCCACAAAAAAAAGTAGGGTATACTTTTGATGCGATATATCAGATCCGTAGTATTTTTGCCCGCTGATCACGAATCTGACGTCAGAATATCGCCATCACATCTCAATTTTTTTCTAACCTCAAAAAATAGGTAAAAATTAGTAAAAATTAAGAAAAATATACTCCTAAAAAATTGATTCAAGCTTTTTCATGAATCCAAAGATGTATTAATATGTATTCGGACACGCTAAGCTAATATTCATCGGTTGGATTAAGCCATACAGTTCTGTTTTCTTTCTAACCTCAATAAATCAGACAGATATAGTGCTTCTCGAATGCAAAAACGAATTCAAATTAAAATTCAACCGATCCTTACTAAATTTGGTACACGGGGATTTTTTGGGTCGCTGATCACGAATCTGAGGTTGGATTTGCAAAATTCAAGATGGCAGATGTTTTCGCGCCATTTTGAACGCCGAGAAAATTCATCGGTCGATTTTTATTCTTCTACCTGCATCCAGGGCACCTCCACGTGGTGACGGTGGGCAACGGTGTTACTCCACTAGCCGGCAGAGTCCCTGGATAACGGCTTAGATGCCGTCATGGCAGGTAGAAGAAAGAGAATTACGATGCAGGGACTCGGAAACCCAGTATCGGCGGTTGGTTAGGGTGGGAAAGCGGGCCCGCAGCCGTCGTCTTCCATCGACCGTAGCTCTTCATGTGTGGGTGACTTGGCTCATGTAGAGTATAATGCTACAAGAAAACGGTCTCACGGTACAAGGACTTTTCATAAGTGCGATAAAAACAGTGAGTAATTTTGTTATATTTGCTGTCAACACGTATTGAGTAAAATGGGGTCACCGATAACGGATAAGATTAAAACCTTATATAAGGATTGTTTTAACATTGAAATACAGCACCAGGATACAGATTGGGTTCCCCACATCATTTGCAGTTCTTGCAAAATAATGTTGTACATCAATAAGAAGGCGATTAAATATTCCAGACCAGCAATATGGAATAGACCATACAGTGAAAATGATTGCTACTTTTGTATGAATGTTATATCTAGGCATAACCGAAAAAATAAAAGCACTATTACTTATAACGATGTTTCGACAGTAACAAGACCATCTAAACTAATTCCGCCTCCTGAACGACTTGATGCTGATGTTATGGAAACAAATGATTTCACCTTATCAGTTCATGCCGAAAACATTGAGACTGTCGAAAAAGATTCAAACACTGTTACTAATGAATGTTCTAGTGACAACCTATCATATACTAGTGACACAGATAAAGAATTTCTACCATACAACCGTAAACCAGAACCAATACTCGTATCACAGTCAGAACTTAGTGATCTAGTCAGAGATTTAGGCTTATCCAAAGATAGTTCAGGGCATCTTGCTTCCTTTTTAAAGAAAATACATTTACTTAAGCCAGAAGCTACGATTTCTTATTATAGAAACAGAGATGAAGAATTTCGAAAATATTTCACAATGGACGAGGAATTGTCACTTTCATATTGTACCGATGTAAAAGGTCTAATGAATTTCAAAATAACTCATACGATCCTGAAGAATGGAGACTGTTCATTGATTCTTCTAAACGGAGCATTAAGGCAGTTTTGTTGCATAATACCAACATTTACGCTCCCATTCCGATTGCTCATTCCACAGTTATGGAAGAGCAATATGAAAAAATGAAGCAGCTTTTGATAAAAATAAAATATGCTGATCATAACTGGAAAATTTGTGGAGATCTGAAAATTGTAACAATATTGCTTGGCCAACAGTCAGGGTTTACACTTTATCCCTGTTATAAATGTCTGTGGAATAGCAGAGACCCGGAACGTCATTATAAGAAAAAAATTTGGCCAACAAGAGAATCGTTCACTCCTGGTGAAAATAATATATTATTTCCACCATTGGTAGATCCAGCAAAAATTCTTATTCCCCCGCTTCACATTAAGCTTGGACTTATGAAGCAATTCACGAGAGCATTAGATACAAACGGCCCATGTTTCAAATATTTGCATAAAAAATTTCCGAAATTTTCTGAAGCTAAAATTAAGGCAGGCGTATTTGACGGGCCACAAATAAGAAAATTGTTTCAAGATTCATTATTTGTTACTAAAATGAATAAAGTTGAAAAAGCTGGCTTAGTTTTAAAGAAGTCGCAACAAGCTTTTTGGGAAATAATAAAAGTCCTAAGTACAAAGAAATAGTCGAGAAAATGGTAAAAAATTTTCAAACATTAGGTTGCTTAATGAATCTAAAATTACATTTCCTGAACTCCCACATCGATGATTTCCCAGATAATCTTGGTGACTACAGTGAGGAGCAAGGGGAACGTTTTCACCAATATCTGAAAATCATAGAAAATCGGTATCAAGGACGATGGGATGACCATATGCTAGCGGACGATTACTGGTCGCTAAAAAGAGAAACAAGTCCTCAAAAGCGTTTGGGCAGAAAGCCTTTGAATAGGTCATTCGCGGAAAAAAGAACAAGATACAGCCAAAAAAAGAAAAGTTAGGCGCGGGTCTAACCTTCGCAATTCTAGGGCTTAAGGGTCTACTATTTAAGAGTATATGGTTTAAAAGTCCTGGTTTTGAGTTTATTGGGTCTCATTTTTAAAGTTACAGGGTTATTGAGGTCTATTTTTTGAGGTTACAGGGTGTGGGAGTCTAAGGTTTCAGGGTTTAGGGTTTAAGAGTATCAGGTTTGAGGATTCCCCAACTGTATACCAAATTTGGTAGGAATCGGTTGGTTTTCAAAAATTTTGTCCGCTATCTTGGATCCGCCATTTTGAATTTTGCACTTCAGATTCATGATCAGCAACCCAAAAAAACCCCCGTGTTGCAAATTTGGTAAGAATCGGTTGAATTTTAATTTGAATTCGTTTTTGCATTCGAGAAGCACTATATCTGTCTGATTTATTGAGGTTAGAAAGAAAACAGAACTGTATGGCTTAATTCAACCGATGAATATTAGCTTAGAGTGTCTGAATACATATTAATACATCTTTGGATTCATGAAAAAGTTTGAATCAATTTTTTAGGAGTATATTTTTCTTAATTTTTACTAATTTTTACCTATTTTTTGAGGTTAAAAAAAATTGAGATGTGATGGCGATATTCTGACGTCAGATTCGTGATCGGCGGGCAAAAATACTACGGATCTGATATATCGCATCAAAAGTATACCCCACTTTTTTTTTGTGGGGCTGTGTAATTAATGATTCTAGTCATAAATAAATAAAGTACTATAAACTATTTGTAAACTAATTAATTACCTTATTTACTACTTGTATATCTTGGTTACATGTGGTTTGCCAGTGTCTTCTCGAATAGATAATAATTGCACTATTCCTGTAGAACCCAATTTATCATAAGAACTTTTTAGTGCTTTCAAAGTTATGCATTTAGATGCAATTTTTTTAATCATAAGATCTGAAATAAAACTTTTTAAAGGCATTAACGATGGAAATATCAGTTTTTTATGACGCAATCTTTAAACGGTACGGAATTTGTAATTAAATCTTCTCTTTTCAAAAATGCATTTGCCAAATTCTCAAGGATTTTAACGTCATATATCGCCTCATGGAATTTTTCGTTTGGTGCTATTTGCAATAAATCATGCGCTAACTTTCCAAGCCTAAACATTTCTGACCCTTTTTGGCCAGGAAAACGTTTTTAAAAAAAACTTACCGAATAATCGCAATAGTGGCAAAATTAATTATACTTTGAATTAAATGGCACGAATCAAAACGCGCACTTTGGGCAACAAGTACGCAAGATTTTGTAGAAAAATTTTAAAATTTATGGAACGAGATTAATGCATCCTTTAGAGTGATTGTTTTGATAGGTTTATCATGTAAATACAGGTCGCCACTAATATGAACTTTGAAAGCGTGGTAATTAATCAGTTGCGTAGGCCTAATATAAACATTGAATGTTTAATCCCGTTATTTCGCCGCTATTATCAAAATATCAGCTGTACTTGAAACTCCCCATGTTTCTATATCGAAATACACTAAACCACAGCCATCGAATGTAACTGAAACATTATTCAATATATTAGTTAAGGCTTGAGGATTAATAACTTCACCAGTATGATAAACGTCCATCTGAAGTCCACAATTTGATTGATACTGTACCCCTTCATGTTTTTCTTTATTTTTTTTTCGTGGCCTTTTGATTTCTAACCAATAAATTTCTTCGTCGCAGACAAATTAGCTCTTGATGCTCTTTGTTTTCTTATTTCATCTTTTCTTGCCATTATGTTTCCCAGGGGGTTTATTGATGAACTTTCCTTTGCAAATTTGCTTTTATGTCGCAATTGATTATAATCAAAAGGCATTTTTTATTTAAATTATATATTTTTTTAATTTAAAATAGAAGTAATACGATCTAAACACAAACTATAATAACCTATAAAAACGTTGTTACATTTATTTTCATGCACATTAAAGTTTCAGTGTCTCCGACAAAAAAAAATACTCTGCTATTGAGTATTTTAAAACTTTTTGTATTTATTGTCGGGCTATACTTTTGGCTCCGATTGTCAAAGTTATGCATTCAGATGCAATTCTTTTAAACATAAGATCTGAAATAAGAATTTTTAAAGGCATTAACGATGACAATATTAGTTTTTCCATGACGCACTCTTTATACGATACGTAATTTTTAATTAAATCTCCTCTCTTCAAAAACTCATTTGCCTAATTCTTAAATGATTTTAACGTCATATATTGCCTTATGGAATTTTTCGTTTGATGCTATTTGACGTAAATCATATGCGAACTTTCCGAGCTTAAACATTTCTGAACCTTTCCGGTCAGGAAAGCGTGTTTTAAAAAGACTTACCGAATAACTTCGATCGTTGCAAAATTAATTATACCTTGATTTAAATGGGACGAATCAAAACGTGTACTATGGGCCACAAGTACGCAAAGTTTTGTAGAAAAATTTAAGAACTTTTGGAATCAAATTAATGCATCCTTTAGAGTGATTGTTTCGATAGGTTTATCATATAAATACAGGTCGCCATTAATATGTTCTAATCCCGTAACTTTGCAAGTGTGGTAATTAATCAGTTGCGTAGGCCTAATATAAACATTGAATGTTTTATCCCGATATTTCGCCGCTATTTGCAAAATATCAGCTGTACTTGAAAACTTCGATGTTTCTAAATCGAAATACACTAAACCACAGCCCTCAGATGTAATTGAAACATTATTCAATACATTAGTTAACGCTTGAGGATTAATAACTTCACCAATATGATAAACGTCCATCTGCAGTCCACAATTTGATTGATACTGTACCCCTTCATGTTTTTCTTTATTTTTTTTTTCGTGGCCTCTTTATTTCTAACCAATAAATTTCTTCGTCGCAGACAAATTAGCTCTTGATGCTCTTTGTTTTCTTATTTCATCTTTTCTTGCCATTATGTTTCCCAGGGGGTTTATTGATGAACTTTTCTTTGCAAATTTGCTTTTATGTCGCAATTGATTATAATCAAAAGGCATTTTTTATTTAAATTATATTTTTTTTTTTTAATTTAAAATAGAAGTAATACGATCTAAACACAAACTATAATAACCTATAAAAACGTTGCCACATTTATTTTCAATAAAAGTGTGTGTCTGCACATTAAAGTTTCAGCGTCTCCGACAAAAAAAAAATACTCTGCTATTGAGTATTTTAAACTTTTTGTATTTATTGTCGGGCTATACTTTTGGCTCCGATTGTCAAAGTTATGCATTCAGATGCAATTCTTTTAAACATAAGATCTGAAATAACAATTTTTAAAGGCATTAACGATGACAATATTAGTTTTTTCCATGACGCACTCTTTATACGATACGTAATTTTTAATTAAATCTCCTCTCTTCAAAAACTCATTTGCCTAATTCTTAAATGATTTTAACGTCATATATTGCCTTATGGAATTTTTCGTTTGATGTAAATCATATGCGAACTTTCCGAGTTTAAACATTTCTTTACCTTTCCAGTCAGGAAAGCGTGTTTTAAAAAGACTTACCGAATAACTTCGATCGTTGCAAAATTAATTATACCTTGAATTAAATGGGACGAATCAAAACGTGTACTATGGGCCACAAGTACGCAAAGTTTTGTAGAAAAATTTAAGAACTTTGGAATCAAATTAATGCATCCTTTAGAGTGATTGTTTTGATAGGTTTATCATGTAAATACAAGTCGCCATTAATATGTTCTAAGCCCGTAACTTTGCTAGTGTGGTAATTAATCAGTTGCGTAGGCCTAATATAAACACTGAATGTTTTATCCCGATATTTCGCCGCTATTTGCAAAATATCAGCTGTACTTGAAAACCTCGATGTTTCTATATCGAAATACACTAAACCACAGCCCTCGGATGTAACTGAAATATTATTCAATATATTAGTTAACGCTTGAGGATTAATAATTTCACCAGTATGATAAACGTCCATCTGAAGTCCACAATTTGATTGATACTGTACCCCTTCATGTTTTTCTTTATTTTTTTTCGTGGCCTTTTTATTTCTAACCAATAAATTTCTTCGTTGCAGCCAAATTAGCTCTTGATGATCTTTGTTTTCTTATTTCATCTTTTCTTGTTATTATGTTTCCCAGAGGGTTTATTGATGAACTTTCCTTTGCAAATTTGCTTTTATGTCGCAATTGATTATAATCAAAAGGCATTTTTTATTTAAATTATATATTTTTTTAATTTAAAATAGAAGTAATACGATCTAAACACAAACTATAATAACCTATAAAAACGTTGTCACATTTATTTTCAATAAAAGTGTGTGTCTGCACATTAAAGTTTCAGTGTCTCCGACAAAAAAAAAATACTCTGCTATTGAGTATTTTAAACTTTTTGTATTTATTGTCGGGCTATACTTTTGACTCCGATTGTCAAAGTTATGCATTCAGATGCAATTCTTTTAATCATAAGATCTGAAATAACAATTTTTAAAGGCATTAACGATGACAATATTAGTTTTTCCATGACGCACTCTTTATACTATACGTAATTTGTAATTAAATCTTCTCTCTTCAAAAACTCATTTGCCTAATTCTTAAATGATTTTAACGTTATATATCGCCTTATGGAATTTTTTGTTTGATGCTATTTGACGTAAATCATATGCGAACTTTCCGAGCTTAAACATTTCTGAACCTTTCCGGTCAGGAAAGCGTGTTTTAAAAAGACTTACCGAATAACTTCGATCGTTGCAAAATTAATTATACTTTGATTTAAATGGGACGAATCAAAACGTGTACTATGGGCCACAAGTACACAAAGTTTTGTAGAAAAATTTAAGAACTTTTGGAATCAAATTAATGCATCCTTTAGAGTGATTGTTTTGATAGGTTTATCATGTAAATACAGGTCGCCGTTAATATGTTCTAAGCCCGTAACTTTGCAAGTGTGGTAATTAATCAGTTGCGTAGGCCTAATATAAACATTGAATGTTTTATCCCGATATTTCGCCGCTATTTGCAAAATATCAGCTGTACTTGAAAACCTCGATGTTTTCCATATCGAAATACACTAAATCACAGTCCTTGGATGTAATTGAAACATTATTCAGTATATTAGTTAACGCTCGAGGATTAATAATTTCACCAATATGATAAACGTCTATCTGCAGTCCACAATTTGATTGATATTGTACCTCTTCATGATTTTCTTTATTTTTTTTCGCGGCCTCTTTATTTCTAACCAATAAATTTCTAAGTTTCTTTTTTGCAGACAAATTAGCTCTTGATGCTCTTTGTTTTTTATTTCATCTTTTCTTTCCATTATGTTTCCCACGCGGTTTATTGATGAACTTTCCTTTGCAAATTTGCCTTTATGTCGCAATTGATTATAATCAAAAGGCATTTTTTATTTAAATTATATATTTTTTTTATTTTAAATAGATGTAATACGATCTAAACACAAAGTATAATAACCTATAAAAACGTGGCCACATTTATTTTCATTAAAAGTGTGTGTCTGCACATTAAAGTTTCAGTGTATCAAATAAAGTCTCCGACAAAAAAAAAATACTGTGCCATTGAGTATTTTAAACTTTTTGTATTTACTATCGGGCTATACTTTTGGCTCCGATTGTCAAGAGCGAACTACCTTAAAGAAAAAATCTGTAAAGTTACGAATATTTACCTAGTTTATATTACTTCAACTAACGGCATCGTCACTTCTATCTTTATTAATTAGGGTCTTTCCTGCTATTCTGCGTACTATTTCCACCTCTGCTATTTTAAGTATTTGTCTTGTTTTTGATGTTTCTCATCAGCTATCTGCTATGGACGTTAATGTAGATCCAATTGTGATATTGTAAATTCGAGAAACGAAATCTCCGAACAAAATTCAAATTAATAACTGAAAATCATGCAATTATGCAAGTATTTTGGTCCTACTGAATGTGAACAGAAGGATAAAGAACTTCGGTTGGTTTATAGTTGATCAAATTCCTGAAGAAGTCCGAGAAATTTGTGTCGAGGGTAATATTGGAATGAATTGAAGTGGAAGATTTTTGTGCTATTTTAATATGGTTGGACATCAATATCAACGTAAAATAATTACAGGCGATGTAGACAGGAAAGAAACGAATACGGAGGAGATCGCGTAAATGGGTAATAAGTGCAAAGGCTTGTCAAGCGAAAAAAGCGACGAGGATCATTAAAAAAATATAAATTATGAAAAAAGCAATGTATAAATGACAAAAATAAAATTCTTGGTATAATTTATCAACATTAGATTTTTACGGCATACCCTTTGAAAAAAAAATTATAAATATTTCATTTTTAAAATTGTACAGAATCATTGCAAATTACAAATATATATAATTATTATTAATGATATATAATAAAATGAATATATAATAAAAGACTGTTTTTAGTCAATTTCCACTGGTTTTTATTTAAATTGCGATGACGCGTTTTCGCTGTCGATGTAGCTTCTTCAGATCTATATTTTACACTGCCAAGTTAGGTTTAATGTTCAAAATTTTATATAATTCCTTAATTATAATATTACACCTACTACACCACACAGACATGGAATTAGGAGAATAAATTCAATAATGGTGAATTGTTTAAATCTACCTGGTCGTTGAGTAAAGTACCTGTAGTCCTTAACCGATTTATTTGCATTGTGTCTAGAAGGTTTAGTTTTGAACCTTTTTGTTGGATATGTAAATTTTTGAAGTTCTTGGTAAACGTGTGATTTTCTGTTAAAAGATATTTAGCATATGTTTTAACAGAAAATCACACGTTTAACAAGAATTTCAAAATTTTACATACCCAACAAAAAGGTTTAAAACTAAACCTTTTAGAGACAATGCAAATAAATCGATTAAGGATTACAGATACTTTACTCAACGACCAGGTAGATTTAAACAATTCACCATTATTGAATTTATTCTCCTAATTCCTCGTCTGTGTGTGTTTTTCAATACTATCAATGTAATTTAAGGAGGTGTAATATTATAATTAAGAAATTATATAAAATTGTGAACATTGAACCTAACTTGACAGTGTAAAATGTAGATCTGAAGAAGCTGCATCAACAGCGAAACGCGTCATCGCAATTTAAATAAACCAGTGGAAATTGACTAAAAACAATCTTCTATAATATATATAAAATGCAACGTCTCTCTGTCTGTCTGTCTGTCTGTCCGTTAGTGCGCTTATCACTGGAGAACCACTTATCCGATTTACGTACTTTTTTTTTTTAAAACATACATATGTTCTCTGGCCAGGTTTTATAGGCTATATTTTATTACGATAGCTAGCATAAGGAATGAGCAGAAGGTGACGTAAAATAGTGAGTGAAGTCGGAAAAAAGTTTGCCGCTAGCACGTTCCTTTGCAATACACAGCCTAAACCATTAATTATGGAACAATATTATGTAGCAGAGAATATCTATAATCTACAATATATATAAAATGCAATGTCTCTCTGTCTGTCTCTCTGTCCATTAGTGCGTTTATCACGCGAAAACCACTTATCCGATTTACGTGTCTTTTTTAAATTCATACATATGTTATATTCTTTGGCCAGGTTATATAATAATAATAATAATCTATATCTATAATATATAAAAATGCAACGTTTTCTCTGTCTGTCTGTCTGTCTGTCCGTTAGTGCGCTTATCCCTCGAGAACCACTTATCCGATTTACGTGATTTTTTAAATTCATACATATGTTCTCTGACCAGGTTTTAGATATACATTTTATTACATCTATAATATATATAAAATGCAACGTCTCTCTGTCTGTCTGTCTGTCTGTCCGTTAGTGCGCTTATCACTGCAGAACGACTTATCCGATTTACGTACTTTTTTTTTTTAAACATACATATGTTCTCTGGCCAGGTTATAGGCTATATTTTATTACGATAGGTAGCATAAGGAATGAGCAGTGACGTAAAATAGTGAGTGAAGTCGGAAAAAAAAGTTTGCCGCTAGCGCGTTCCTTTGCAATACACAGCCTAAACCATTAATTATGGAACAATATTATAGCAGAGAATATCTATAATCTATAATCTACAATATATATAAAATCCAATGTCTCTCTGCCTGTCTGTCTGTCGATTAGTGCGTTTATTACGCGAGAACCACTTATCCGATTTACGTGTCTTTTTTAAATTCATACATATATTCTTTGGCGAGGTTATATAATAATAATAATAATAATCTATATCTATAATATATAAAATGCAACGTCTCTCCGTCTGTTTGTTCATCCGTTAGCGCGCTTATGACTGGAGAACCACTTATTCCGACTTACGTGCTTTTTTTTTTAGATATACATATGTTCTCTGGCCAGGGTATAGACTATATTTTATCACGTTAGGTAACATGAAGAATAAGCAGTGACGTTAATAGTGAATCAAATCGGAAAAAAGTTTGCCGCTAGCGCGTTCTCTTGCAATATACTGCCTAAACCACTAAATATGGAACAATATCATGTAGCAAAGGATACCTATAATATATATAAAATGCAATGTCTCTCTGTCTGTTTGTCCGTTTGTGCCCTTATCACTGGAGAACCACTTATCCGATTTACGTGCTTTTTTTTTTAAACATACGTATGTTCTCTGACCAGGTTATAGGATATATATTTTATTACGTTAGGTGACATATTGACATATATATGACAAGGAGATATGATTCTTATTTATGGAGAAGAAGATGAAATTCTCGGGGAAGCCGTTAGACTGTATCGAGGTATATCCGGATTACATTATATTTTGTCGATTAGAGTAAAATTCGGGCAGTAATATGACTGCATTTTTTGGGCAGAAAAGTATTGCTATACGAAAGACTGTTTTAACAAATGAAAAAGTATTCGAAATTATGCAATATTTTCAAAGCCATCCATATAATGCTATTAGACAAGTAAGCAGACAGTGAAATGCATCGTTCAGCTAACAATATCATGACTATAAAATGCATAATCTTCAGTTATTAACATAATTTGATTTGGAACCACGATTAAGTTTTTGTAACAGAAATGATGGCTAAATGTGACGAAGAACGTTATTTTCTGAATCATACCATATATTTATGGAGAGATGAAAGTCATCTTTGATTATGTTAGCCGATTCATAATAAAGTTATATAAAAAACACCACTATGTTTTAATTTCCAATATATTTAAAGTCACTTGACAATTGTTTCACCACACAATGGCTTCTTCAGAAGTAAATAAGAAAGAAAAATATTTGGTAGTAATCCTGGTTATATAGTACTTAAAACTATCCTTAATTACCTAAAATTATGCTAATCATTGTATTATATTACTTACAGACAGAATTATTTTAAGAATGCGGTACTATTTCCGAGAACTAATAAAGATTAAGTAAGGGTGAATGGTTTAAGTCTACATTGGAGTTTTTCCGTTTGTTAATTTCAAGACATTCAAGCATATTTAATTTTTTAGATTTATTTTCTATTTGTAGGATTTTTAGCGTATCATCAAAATTATAGGATTCGTTTATTATATGGGTTGCGTAATGTGAATTGTTCTTATTTTTTAAATAACTATGTTTATGTTCTTTAATGCGAGTTTCAAAAGATCTACCAGTTTGTCCAACGTAGGATTTAGTAGAAGATCCACAATTTAATAGATAAACTCCTGATTTTAAGGATTTCTTAGATTTGGTTTTGTTATTCAAAATTATACTCCCTAAGGAATTACTGGTTTTGAATGCTATTTTATTGTTCTTTTTTATTAAATGTTTGGAAATTGTCCTAGTTATTCTCCCTGTGTATGTGAGTGTACTAAATTTTCCTTTTTTGTCATTAATCGTGGGATAAATTAGAGAGATTGCTTACTTTGAAATTTTAAGCTTAAAAAGTACACTTGATAATGACGGTCTCATGGCTGTATATTATTCATTGGCTTTTAGTCACATGTCTAACAATGTTGTATCCTTGGGTGCTGCTGGTGTGAAAAGTAAACGTATATTTGTGAACCAAAAGAAAATAATCCGTTTGATTTTTAATCTAAATTTTCGTGAAAGCTGCAGAATACGTTTATAAAACAACGAATCCTAACTTTTCCATGTCTTTATATATTAAGGTGCTTAACTCTTGTAAATAATAATAGACACCTTTTTGAGATGCTGGGAGTAACAAATACATATAACACCAGAAGTAATAGTGTATTAAAGGTCTCCATTCATAAATCAAATTTCTTCAAAGGCTAATCCCCTCTATAATGCCTTCATAATGGAATGCGTGCAAAACTGCGAAATATGCGTGGTCCAAGATTTATATCTCGGCTAAAGTCCTTCTTACTGGAAAATGCCTTCTACTCGATAGGGGATTTCTACCGGACCTGATGATCTCTAAGAGTGTGTTGGTTATGAGATTTCTTTCTAGGTATTGCTGTCATGAACCTGAACCTACATTATCTTGTCTTAAACCAAGGTACACCTAAATTCCAATTTTAATTATTTTTGTATTTTTGTGTTTTTACTGCTTTTTAAATATTAAGATTAACATTGTTTTGTCCGGCTTTGTATAATTTCTTTGTATGTCCATATATTTATGCTGTGTATGATTTATGTTAATTCTACACTATTTTTATTTATATTGTATTTATAATTATAATTATTGTACTATATTTGACGAACCAATGTACACTTTGTTATATTTAATGGTAATATATACATATATATATATATATATATATATATATATATATATATATATATATATATATATATATATATACATACATACATATATATATATATATATATATATATATATATATATATATATATATATATTTATTTATTTATTTATTCACCACATTCTACTGTATTCCAATTACAGAATGGGAAAATAACATAATGAAATGTACTAAACCTAATTAAAATTATATTATATAATATATTAAACTTATATTATAGCTTATTAACAACATATTTTAAAACTACATTTTTTTATTTTTGTCACGCTGCAATTGAAAATATCAAGCTGGTTTCTGCATTTGATTGTATTTCTCGCAAATTTGAAAAAAGGGGAGAAAATTTTAGGACATTTGTTCTTGGGATTGGTAAATTAAAAGTTTGCACACTACGTGCCGCGGTTCTAGGTACATGAAAAGGCGGACACTGCAAGATTTTGTTTGCATCAATTTTGTTTGATATTATCTTATGTAAAAATATAATTTGGGCTTTGTTTCGGCGTGCCTCTAAACTTTCCATCGAAAATCTGTCCAAGAGACTTTCATAGGGATAACCTATTTCGGGATATACTCCATCGAGTTTAAAACTAGCGTACTTAAAAAAATGCTTTTGAATTTTTTTCAATATTTTGAATGTGCGCTTGATAAAAGGGGCACCAAACAACAACTGAGTATTCAAGCCGTGATCTCACGAAACTATTAAAAAGTAATTTTAGAGTATCATATTCAACAAAGTCGGCACTATTACATATGATGAAACCCAATAGTTTAAAACTCTCCGCCGTAATCTTTGCAATATGGCCATGAAAAGACAAGGCAGTATCCAACAAAACACCCAAATCAGACACCGACTGACATCGCTCCAGGACCTCACCGTTCATACTGTAATTGAATTGTATGGGATGTATGGGACTCAATTTTTTTGTAAAGGTAATTACATTGCACTTGGATACATTCAAAAGGAGTTTGTTGTTACTACACCAATTGTTTACAAGATTAAAGCCATCCTGTAGTCTTATGCAATCATTCAGGTCTCTGATTCTGCAATATAGCTTCACGTCATCAGCATAAAGTAGGTATTCAACACCCGCTCTCCGAGTAAGATCATTTATAAATATATTAAAAAGGAGTTGGCCCCAAATGTGATCCCTGCGGCACTCCCGATGTGGCAACAAAGCTAGAAGAATTCTGACCAAGACACTGTACAACACAAAACTGCGAGCGATTTATCAAGTATGATTTAAAAAAAGATAATAACTTACTCGAAAAGCCAATTGCGAACAACTTATCCAACAGAATCCCATGATCCAGCCGATCAAATGCCCTAGAGCAATCAGTGTAAATCACATCGGTCTGCTCACCCCCATCAAGTGATTCGGCAAGGTCTTGCGTAAAACAAAATAAATTTGAAACCGTCGAACGGCCCCTTCACGAAACCGTGCTGTTGCAGTGATATCTGCGTGCCAATTGAATTATATAAATAATCATGTAATATGATTTCGACGACTTTTGAAAAGTTATTAATAATGCTTATTGGTCTATAGTTTGTTACACCACTCTTGTCACCTTTTTTGAAAACAGGCGTAATACGTGATGTTTTCCATGTGTCTGGAAACATAGATGTGTCAAGCGATAAAATTGAATAATATTGTAAGAGGATGAGCAAAAGCAGAGGCGAAGTCTTTTAACAAGAAGGCAGGAATTCTATCTGGACCAACAGTAGCTGTAGGTTTTAAGTTTTTTAATACTTTAAAAACAAGTTGTTCCGTTATTTTCTCCATGTTAATAGGATTCTGTGATGGGAATAAATTGTTCTCCACGTTTCTTTGTTTCTGAGAAGACATTACATAAGAGGATGCAAAACTTTCGGCTATATGTCTAGGATTATTAAGGATGTTGTTATTATAAGACATAGTGGTTGGTATAACATAAGAGTTCTTCTTGTCATTAATATAGCGCCAGAATTTTTTAGGATCATTTTTTATGTTGTTTTCAATATTTAAAGAGTATGTTTGGTAGGAAGCTTTTGTGTCATTTTTAATGATTCGCCTCAGATTTTTAAACTTTTCTAGTTCGAATAAATTTCCCGTTCTTTTAAATTTTTTCCAAGAGCTGTATTTAGTTCTGATATTTTGTATAATTTCACTAGTAAACCAAGGCGGATAATATTTATTTGTCTTTTGTGTCTTAGGAACATGTATATCTAAAGTAGTGTAAATTGTTTGATAAAATCTTTCGCAGGCTTTATTTACATCTGTAAATTGAGACAGAAAGTCCCAGTTAAGATATGAAAAGTTAAGATATAGATTTACTAAATTCCCTCTTTTGAAATTATAATAGTTTGAATAATTCTTTTGCTTATGTTTCTTGGATTCACACTGTACTTTTAAAAAATATCTAAAGCAGGCTGGTGATTATCTTCCGCTGTCAAAATATCCATGGCTCTCTCAACACTGCCATCGCTATTTGTCAGCACGAGATCAAGAAGTCTATCAGAGGTATTTTCTATGACGTTAATTTGAGATAGACCGGAAAAGTTTAGAAAATTTTCAATTATTGTTTCACCACTGTTACGCAATGTATTCTCAGGCACATTAAAATTGGGTATATTAAAGTCACCCATAATTAGCACTTTATTATTCACAACAAACGGTAAAGACAATAAAGTCTCAAATAATATTTCGTATATCTCGACCAATACTCTTGGAGGAATATACAAAACAAAGATATACAGAGTTACGTTATTTAAAAAGACTTTTACGCCAATTATATCAATAATCTCTAGACGGTCAAACATAGACATATCTAATGAAAATACGGATAATTTAGATTCAAGGGCTAGAACAACACCACCACCTGTCTGCATGTTAACCAAAGGGAACTTTCACTTCGGAATATTATAAAATTTGGAGGAAAAATTTCAGAATCAATCACACTATCATTGAGCCATGTTTCTGTAAGGGCAACAATTTGATACTTTCCAGAGCCAGCGGCATTGTAAATCTCCTTAATTTTTGTGTTCATACCACGGACATTTTGATAATAGACAGATAAATTATCTACTTTGTCAGAAGCCATGCTCCTAAGGGGAACGGAATTTGAGGACCTATTATAAAACTCAGTCTTTGGTTTCATGTCAGAGGCCCCGTTTAATTGCTATTGAGGACCCAATACATGAAATTAATATATTTTATATATATATATATATATATATATATATATATATATATATATATATATATATATATATATATATAATATTATTTGCTAATAGAACAGTATCATCAGCATACTGTATGTTGTTCAGTGTACTTCCATTAACTGCTATTCTTTCATTGGATTCATAAATGACCTCATTAAATCATCAGAATAAAGATTAAACAAAACTGGTGAGAGAATGCAGACGGTGAATCACCAGCACTATATTTTTCGCCCCGCCAGTATATATTCAACTGCCCATGGGAATAAATTTTAATAAAATAATAATCTGTGAACAATTAAAACCGGGCATTTTTAAAACGAGAACATTGCAAAAATATTAACAATTTTTTCACTAATTGCTCTCCATTAATTATATTAGTCTGTTTCGGTTCAAAGGGCTGCTTTATCGCAGTTATGAAAAATTTGATAAAATAAAGCATTAAAAGGGTTATTAATTTTTCAAACAAAAAAATGGTAATTTGAGCGTCATTTTTAAACAGTTTAAAAGCTTTGGTTTTAAATGTTTGTAGAATTTCGTTTGTCACTAATTACATTTAAAATAAAACTAAATACAAAAAATTGAAACTTTAATAAAAGTGAAGAAAAAAAAGGACAAAATAAAACCTTACCTTAACTTTTTAAGTCAAAGAGACTCAAAAACTTAAAACTACTTCTAAAAAAAATTCTTGTGACGCCAAATCTTAAAGGTGAGAAATATGAGCAATACATAATTGATAGATAACATATATGTAATACATAATATTATGGCAAAATCATTTTTCGGACCTTTTGGAATATTACAAAGGAACACAGCCTCGAAGCGCGAAACGTATATTGCACTCATGTTCGATAATGTACTATCTAACCATAAAAAAGGTTAGAAATGAATCTCGCCTCAAAGAATTGTTTGCAGGGGTGCCAACAATAACCTAAAAAAAGGAATTTCTTTTGAAGTCTGCGTCAGTACGCTCACTTATTTTTTCATTTTTCCTTGTAATGTCAGGCTAATTTATATATATATATATATATATATACAATATATATATATATATATATATATATATTTATATAATTATATATATAATATATTTATATATATATATATTATATATATATATATATATATATATATATATATATATATATTATACAGGGTTACAGGGAAAAGTCGTCCTAGATAATTAAGGACGTTATAGTTTAGGTCGTTTCTGACCGATTTGATTCTATGACATGATGTCCTAAACTTAACCGTTTTCGAGATATTGAAGTTTAAAGATTTTTTAAAAAAAAAACATGTTTTTTTTGCTTTTATATCGATTTTTTTTTATTAGAGGTTCTCGAGTGCAATTTTTTTGGTTATTTTTAGTTAGTCTGTATGTCAAGTATCAAAAATCATCAAAAAAATTTGAACTAGTTACTAACAGTTTCAAATAGCGGCTTGTTAATGTTTCTAAATTACGAATTTTTACCAAGTGTTTCCTACTTTAAATCAATAAAGAGAAAAAAATGTATGGAAGTTATTCTGCAAATTATTTTAAAAACTTTTACGTCTTTTTAGCTATCTAAAACGGTATAAATCTACTGGATCTATTGAAAATTCTAAGAAAATGAGATTTCAATAGGCCCAAATGAGGAGTAACATAATAATAGAATTTAGATACTACCAATTACCGGTTTACTACCTGCACCCTCAAACAATAAAAAGGGTTGGGTAAGCATTTTTTTCCGGTCGGGGTACTCTCTGTGCGAGTGACATTTTCTGTTCACTAAACATTATTGAATGATTTTTAGTCTGCTCATGCGATTCGTCCGTGGTAGATGTGCTATACCGTGCTTTTCAAAAATATCTTGTGTTTCATCTTCTGACTGTGTGAATTGGCTCGTAACTGGATTTTGATCTCTGCTTGTGAATATGGCAACGTATACCAATGAGGAATATGCTGACATCCTAATGTGTTACGGATTTTGCGAACGAGTGTCGTCGCGTGCACGTGATGAATACATACTGCGATATCCTACTCGTCGTGTACCTGATGTTAGCGTATTTGATGGAACTTATCGAAGACTACGAGAAACTGGTTCCGTATAAAGACGGCGGACTGACATGGGACGACCACGTATCTTTTGACGAAGACGAAGAAAACGAAATACGACATCTCTTTGAGGTGGACCCAACCACATCTACAAATGTTGTCGCACAACAGCTTGGTATTTCGCAGTGGAAGGTATGGTTTGTAACGCATAATTGATGCAGCTGACGAAATGAGGCGGCACCTCATAACCAGCGCTGTGAAAAGTAATTTAAAAAAAAAAGAATGAGAATTTGTGTTAGAAATAGAGGCGACCATATAGAACATGAATTATAATTAATAAAAAATAATTAAATTGCAAGGTTTTTTGTTTTATTTGTGTATTTTTCGTATTTTCACCTAGAACTAAAAATTTACCTTTTGCTACCCGAGCCCGCTTTAGGTGTCATTCTGTGTACAGTTTTCCTATTAAACTCCTAGTATTATACCTTTTTTTGATAGCTAAAAAGACGTAAAAGTTTTAAAAATGATTTGCAGAATAACTTCCTTACCATACATTTTTTTTTCTCTTTATTGATTTAAAGTAGGAAAACACTTGGTAAAAATTCGTAATTTAGAAATATTAACAAGCCGCCATTTAAAACTGTTAGTAACTAGTTCAAATTTTTTTGATGATTTTTGATACTTGACATACAGACTAACTAAAAATAACCAAAAAATCGCACTCGAGAACCTCTAATAAAAAAATCGATATAAAAGCAAAAAAAAACATGTTTTTTTAGAAAATCTTTAAACTTCAATATTTCGAAAACGGTTAAGTTTTAGGACAATCATGTCATAGAATCAAGTCGGTTAGAAACGACCTAAACTATAACGTCCTTAATTATCTAGGACGACTTTCTCTATAACCCTGTATATATATATTTATATATATACATACATACATATATATATATATATATATATATATATATATATATATAAATATATATATATATATATATATATAATATATATATATATATATATATATATATATATAAATATATATATATATATATATATATATATATATATATATATATATATATATATATATATATATGTATATATATATATATATATATATATATATATATAATAAATATACATATATATATATAAATATATATATATATATATATATATATATATATATATATATATATACATATATATATATATATATATATATATATATATATATATATATATATATATATATTATATATATATATATATATATATATAATATATATATATATATATATATATATATATATGATTATCGGGAATCGGTCTGGACTGTAAATAAAACTCTTTTCTTCTTTAAAACTCAATATTTCGTTGTCGTTTGATAACCTATATTAAAAACACTATTCTCTTTCGTCAAGACATTAAAATATTGAAATATAAAACAAAACAATTATGAAACAAACGAACAATCAATTAAAACACGTACGAAAATGCGAGTTTGTCCTCGAAACCAACACTCAACATCTCGATTTACTACAACAAACTGAGAGTGAACAGCCTTGGTACATATGCACTGCCGTGAATTCCAAACGAACGGGAAAACAACAACAGAAAAACGTCTTTAATTTAATTTACTTTATACTAAGAGGTGGCAAATCTTTATTTGTTATTATTGCTGTAATTGTAAATGATTAATACCTATTAATTATGTTGCTATAAATAATTGTTGATTAGTGTCTGATTTATAGTTTTCATGGACCATTTAGAAGAACAAATCAGTAATTCTCATCTTTTAAAAAGTTCTTTTATTGGTACCGGTATGTAGATGATATATTGACTTGCTTTACAGGCACAGATCGACAATTAAAACTTTTTCTAGATTTTATTAACCAACTTCATAATTTTACTTACTTACAACTTTTAAAATAGAAATTGAAACAAATAAATCGATTAATTTCCTAGATTTAAAAATATCAAACAAAATGAATAAACACGATTTTGAAATCTTCCATAAACCAACATACTCAAATATAACTATATACGCTAATTCTAACCACCCGTTCACACATAAAATCTCGGCTTATAATAGTTTCATTCCATAGACCAATAAAATACACTATTAACGGAAGAAAATTTTCAGAAAGAATTACATATTATAAAAGAAATTAGTATAAACAATGGATATAATAGCGATTTCGTAAATAATATTTTAATGAAAAAACAATTTTAAAAGAGCAATAGAACTGGTATACCCGTACAAACAACTAAACAAAGAAAAATTTCATACACTCACCTATACCGGAAAACTAACTAATAAAATTCAAAATTTTTTCCATAGAAATCATGTAAATATCGTTTTCCGTACAAATAACAGATTATCTCGATATATTAAAAATAATAAAAGCAAAACAAAAAAGAAAATAAATCGGGGGTTTACGAATTATGCTGTGGCAGTTGCAATAAAACGTATGTAGGAAATCTATTGTTTTTTCAATGTAAATTTGTTTCTTTATAGCTATTTACAGTTTTCCAGGCTATTCCACATTAGCACCTAAATATTTTCTAGTTTTAGTACAATCTTTGACTGGTAAATTATACTGGAAATCTTTTTCTAATAACTGAATTTCTTGCTTATTAAAGTTAACATCTGTTAGGTTGACAATTTTGTCGTAGAAAACATGGTCTGAATACTTTGTGTTATTTCTTATGTGTAATCTATTATTGACATTATATTTATTAAGTAACCTATTCAGTTTGGAAAGTTGCTTGATATATTTTTTGTGTACTATTTGATCTAATTTATGTCTCGTACTTTTGTCAAAAATATCGAATTCTATATTAGATAGTCTCCATGTTAATTCAGTATGAATTACTTTAAGGTATATGTTGTATGTATCCCTTTTGTAGTATTGAAGTTTTCTATCCTGGTACATCCATTTTTTCAACAAATTAGTATAAACAATGGATATAGTAGCGATTTCGTAGATAATATTTTAATGAAAAAACAATTTAAAAGAGCAATAGAACTGGTATACCCGTACAAACAACTAAACAAAGAAAAATTTCATACACTCACCTATACCGGAAAACTAACTAATAAAATTCAAAATTTTTTCCATAGAAATCATGTAAATATCGCTTTCCGTACAAATAACACATTGTCTCGATATATTAAAAATAATAAAAGCAAAACAAAAAAAGAAAATAAATCGGGGGTTTACGAATTATGCTGTGGCAGTTGCAACAAAACGTATATAGGACAAACAGGCAGACCTTTTTATAAAAGAATAAACGAACATAAACATAGCTTTAGAATGAAAAATAACAAATCTCATTACGCCAAACATTTAACAGAGGAAAAGCATACATTCAATGAAGATTTCAAAATTTTGCCTAACGGAAAGAAAGGAAAATTACTGGATTGTTTAGAACAGGTAGAAATTAATCAGAAAAAATCCTCAGGTCTATTACTCAACGATCAATTAGATGGGGGAGGGTCTCCTTTATTAAAATTATTCTAGGTATTAAGGTAAATATTGGTAATGAATTTAGTACTTGTAATTAGGTAAACTATATATTCTGAAACATACTTTGTTAGTTAATTTACATCGTGCTCCAGAAGAAGACAGTGTGTGGAAACAATTGTCAGCAATAATAAACATAAGTAATGATCATAAACATTTTGTTTAAATTTATATTCCTACTTTCAATTTTTGTTTATTTTCGTGAATTACGTATTAAAAATAAATAATTACCGAAACTGCAGCATCAATTGTCAGTGGTCCAAACGGTCCAATAGTCAATGCTAACGGCCTTCGGCATCTCAACATCATGATTACTATTAATGTCTTCGATTGATAATTTTGTTCAAACCACTTGCTTTCATACAAAGCATCATGTAAACCTTCAGAACTCTAAAAATATAAATGCTTTAATTTCATGAATTTCCACTAATCTTGAACCATTAAAAACCTCGCATTATTTACTAAAAATTATGTTATTATTTCTTGTAAGGCTATGCAACTCAATGTAAATGTTAGATAAACAAAATAGTGGGAAGCCCAGGCAGCAGAAATATCCCTGTGTAAATAGGGACGGAGACAGTAAGAACACGATATTATTTATTTATTTATTTATTTAATACAACTATACTACAAAACAATCCAATTATAGGATAGGAACATTCAAATATAACAAATACAAATAGATAAGTATCTATCAAATTAGTATTTTAATAATTCTACACAAACAACAACACTACAAGCTAAATAAAAACAAAAAAAAGAGAGAGAGACCTAATCGACAGTTAAACATGACCTAACACATGGGCTGAAAAGTCCCGGGCCTAACAAAGAAAACACGGTTTTTTTGGTTCAAAATTAGCTTTATTCATCAACGTAATCTCCATCAAGAGCAACGCAATCATTCCAGCGCCGCTCTAACATTTCAATACCACTTTTGTAGAACGATTTATCTTTTGCCTCAAAATAGGCCCCAGTTTCAGCGATAACCTCTTCATTCGTGCGAAATTTCTTACCGGCGAGCATTTTTTTCAGGTCTGTGAACAGCCAGTAGTCGCTGGGAGCCAAATCTGGCGAATACGGTAGATGTGGGAGCAATTCGAAGTTCAATTTATGTAGTTTTGCCATTGTTTTGATTGACTTGTGACACGGTGCGTTGTCTTGATGAAACAAATTTTTTTTCTTTGCCATATGCGGTCGTTTCTTTGCAATTTCGGCCTTCAAACGCTCCAATAACGCTATATAATATTCACTGTTGATGGTATTTCCTTTCTCAAGATAGTCGATGAATATTACACCACGCACATCCCAAAATACCGAGGCCATAACCTTTCCAGCCGATTGTTGTGCTTTTGTGCGCTTTGGACGAGGTTCACCAGTTGCTGTCCACTCAGATGACGATCGTTTTGATTCCGGAGTGAAGTGATGGATCCATGTTTCATCCATTGTCACATATCGACGCAGAAATTAATCAGAAAAAATCCTCAGGTCTATTACTCAACGATAAATTAGATGGGGGAGGGTCTCCTTTATTGAACTCATTCTAGGTATTAAGGTAAATATTGTTAATAAATTTAGTACTTGTAGTTAGGTAAACTATGTATTCTGAAACATAGTTTGTTAGTTAATTTACATCGTGCTCCAGAAGAAGACACAGTGTGTCGAAACAATTGTCAGCAATAATAAACATAAGCGGTGATCTTAAACATTTGTTTAAATTTTTATTCCTAGTTATTATGGATCTCCATCAAGTAACGGCTAAGTCAGTGCAGTAAATATTCTTAATTTTTTGCTTCAGTGTGCAAACTCTTAGTTTCTACTTCAGACATATTTTATAGAAGCCAGTGAACCAATACGCTGAATAATATATACTTTATTCGAATAAAGTAAGAAAAGAAATAATAAAAATACATAAAAGTAAACTTCCGAAATAAACATAAAACCGAATCGATTTAAATTTTATTAAAACGAGCCAGTCTGAAGGTTTGCGGTCGGCTTTTTCGAAAATTAGGAATATTGAGTTTGGTGGACAAATCCCACGCTGGAGACGAGATTTTCCAGATCCCTTTCTATAGTTGCTATTATCCAGGCCCGGTGGGGAAACTTTTCGGAATAATTCTTTTCAGTGAATACTGGAAGGCCATTTCGTCGCAGTCTTATTATTGTCCTTTATTACTATGGTTATTTGCGCAATATGCGATGTTATAAAGGATATATTTATATAAAATCAAACAGACATACATAGGGTTTAAAAATTTGGTGTTGGATTGGAATTTTTTCGGTAAATTACTAAAAACGGAAAAAGGCAATAAATTATTATGATTAGTTTTACCAATTATTCATAAATCTGTATTTTCGCGATAATTAATCCGAAGATATTTTTTTTTTAAATTTAACTTCCCATTTATTTACAATTTGTAACCATTAAAGATGCAATAAGTAAATATTTTAAAAGATAAAATGTCATGTTGAAAATTATCCCTGACAATTTTCGCTATTCACTAATTTTAAAACAAAATTATTTGTGTTTCCGGGAATTGCTTGGCTTAGAATCTGGTTGGAAGATCGCTGGGGATTGATCTCTTGAGTCTACGATGCACGGATGGTTGCATGAGGTCATGTGTCAAACTGTTAGGGTGATATTGTAATCTGTTTTTATATTTTTTGGAATGGTGACCTATTTCTTTTTTAACTGATTTGATTGTAATATCTCGTGCAATGAATTCGTTGGGGATATACCAAGAAGTGTCCGTAACAGAGCGAAGAATTTTTGCTTGAAATCTTCCAAGAATTGCAATGTTAGACTTGGATGCAGTACTCCAGAGTTGAATACCGTAGCTCCATATAGGTTTCAGAATTGCCTTGTAAACTAATAGCTTGTTTTGTAGTGTTCTTCGTCCAATTGACTAATATAATTTGCTAAATTTAATTCCTAGCTGTTTGCGTTAGATATATATATATATATATATATATATATATATATATATATATATATATATATATATATATATATATATATATATATACAGGGTCTATTATAAAAGTAATGCGCATTTTCTGGAAAAATAGATTTATTGATCGTACCAGTACAAATGCTTAAAATTCTTCAAAATACTCTCCTCCAGCATCAATACACTTGCGGAGACGTGTCTACCATGCCTGGAAGGCACCCTGAAACTCCTCGACGGGAATGTCTCTTAGGAACATTGTAACATGCTTTTGAATGTTTTCCACGGACTCCCAATGCTTTCCTTTCAGCTCTCTCTTCAGTCGGGGAAACAAAAAAAAGTCGCACGGAGTCAAGTCGGGACTGTAAGGAGGCTGGGGGACCACCGGGGTGTTGCTCCGGGCCAGGAAATTGGTAACGATGAAGGCCGTGTAGCTGGGGGCATTGTCATGGTGGAAGCCTGACCGTGTCTTTGATGTCAGCCCTCACGCGCGCGACCCGGCGTTTCAATCTCTTGAGCACCTGTAGAGTTGACAGTTTCTCCCTGCGGTACAAACTCAAAATGGACGATTTCTCGGACGTCAAAAAAGACAATGAGCCTCGTTTTGATGCGAGACTTGCTCATTCGCGCTTTCTTGGGGTGGGGGGATGATTTTGTGTGCCACTCGCTGCTTTGCCTTTTCGATTCTGGGCCGTACTCGAACATCCAGGATTCGTCTCCGGTTACGACAGAGTCTAGAAAAGTCCGGCTTATTTTGAATCAAATCCAACAATTCTTGACAGGGTGAAACTCGAAGTTCTTTCTGGTCTTCCGTCAACACTTTCGGTACAAGTTTTGCGCAGATCTTGCGCATTTGCAGATCTTCGGTCATTATCCCATGTACCGCAAATGTGGACATGTTTTAGGGTGTCAGCGATTTGCTGGATGCTCAATCGACGGTCGGAACGCAAAACTTCGCGCACACGATTCACGTTTTCGTCGGTTCTGGCCGTTGTTGGGCGTCCAGAATGGGGTTCGTCGGCGATCTCCTTCCGGCCCTCCTTGAACGCCTTGTGCCATCTCCTGGACTGTGACTTTGAAATGCAGTCGTCCTTGAAGGCCTCTTGAAGCATCTGGAATGTTTCGGTTGCATTCTTTCCAAGCCGCACACAAAACTTGATTCCGTATCGCTGTTCAAGCGAACGCTGCATCGCGCTGTGTTACAAAGTCGAAAAACACACTTCACGCGGAGGCATGTCTTTCCACTCAGACTGCTCGGAGCAAACTGGCGACCGGCTGCATTGGAAGGGCAGACCCCCTACCACATTTCCCGACCCGTTTTACCCCGCTGCGATGGATAGTCGCGTCACAATAAAATCATGCGCATTAATTCCATAATGGACCCTATATATATATATATATATATACATATATATATATATATATATATATATATATATATATATATATATATATATATATATATATATATATATACATATATATATATAATATATATATATATATATATATACATATATATATATATATATATATATATATATACATATATTATATATATATATATATATATACATATATATATATATATATATATATATATATATATATATATATATATATATATATATATATATTAAAAATACAATCTTAGTTGGGGAACTCGGCAAGAAGGGGGCGTGATAAGAGATCACACAATTTTCATTAAGCCAATATTTCGGTCCTGGATTGGGACCTTCTTCAGGGCAGAACTGAAAAGAAGAACATAGCGTATTCACTGATCGTGCCTGGGACAACTTTAAAATTAATGATGTTATCGTTAGGTTGTTATATAAATAAAATTAGTGTAGAACAAGAATAAGATATTAGTCATAATAAGTTAAAAAACTCACATGAGAAGTGCAAAGATTCGTTAGCCTGAATGGCCGTAGGTAGCTTATACATACAAAAGTTGTTACATATAAAAGTTGGTTAATCCATAAAATATACCTCACATGGCCACCGCCATTTAGGAAAGATGACAAGAACGACAGGAGACAGCTGCCCGACAGAGATAAGGGGTTTAGTCAAGGAAAACTCAATTAACCAGAATGCGGGGGTCGACACCTGGAAGGAACCGATAGAACAGGAAGTGCAAATATTGGACCCTAAGAGAGAAGGAGATAGCCAATTGAGCGACCAAAGATCCGGTATGTGGTAGAGGAAGGATAAATCATAACCCAATTATAGGTAAAGGGTGAGCGAGAGAGAGCGAGACAATAATGGGAGCAACGAAGAAGAAGATTATCTAATGAAATAATTATTAATTTATTAATTTCTTGTTGGAATCTGATTGGAGGAAGAGATTGTTAGCAAAAACTAATGAAGACTAAAGGCACAGGAGGTGTTAGAGGGGTGACGCAAGGTACTGTCAATGGAAAGGAAGACAGTAATCACTAGGTGCACAAAATGGCCCAGATAAAATTTGGTCGCTCAATTGGCTATCTCCTTCTCTCTTAGGGTCCAATATTTGCACTTCCTTTTCTATTGGTTCCTTCCAGGTGTCGACCCCGCATTCTGGTTAATTGAGTTTTCTTGACTAAACCCCTTATCTCTGTCGGGCAGCTGTCTCCTGTCGTCCTTGTCATCTTTCCTAAATGGCGGTGGCCATGTGAGGTGGTCACAGATGAAATAATTAACAATGTTCTCAACATCCAAGGTTCCAATTACATCCATGTTTTAAATTTGGTTTTTAGATTTTTGTCTACAGCGTTTTTTGTGTGTGTATTTTATATATTTTATGGATTAACCAACTTTTATATGTAACAACTTTTGTATGTATAAGCTACCTACGGCCATTCAGGCTAACGAAATCTTTGCACTTCTCATGTGAGTTTTTTTAACTTATTATGACTAATATCTTATTCTTGTTCTACACTAATTTTATTTTATTATAACAACCTAACGATAACATCATTAATTTAAAGTTGTCCTAGACACGATCAGTGAATATGCTATGTTCTTCTTTTCAGTTCTGCCCTAAAGAAGGTCCCAATCCAGGACCGAAATATTGGCTTAATGAAAATTGTGTGAACTCTTATCACGCCCCCTTCTTGCCGAGTTCCCCAACTAAGATTGTATTTTTAATAATTTTGGTAGATACGGCAATTTTTTGCTTTCTTTCTTTATTCTATATATATATATATATATATATATATATACGATATATATATATATATATATATATATATATACATATGTATATAGTCTTCATTCACGACTGTAACTTGTCCAAGTTGGTTTGCAGACATTGTGAGGCGACAGTTGGGTCCTGAGAACACTCTCTGAGGAAACATGAGAGCCACAAGCAGAACTTTTCAGATATACCATAAGAACGTAGCTTAACCAACAGCCCGTCATGCCAAACACGGTCGAATGCCTTGGATATGTCAAGAGCAACCGCTCGAGATTCTCCAAAGTGTTCAATTGCGTTGTTCCAAACATGTGAAGTTTCCTAAGTTTAATAAGTCGATCCCCTTTTTAGAAGAAACTGGAGCCTTGATTTTTGTCACGCAAATCCTACGTGCTCTTTATCACCCGAAAACAGAATTCCAGAACCCCATAGAACATTCTCTGACAAGCAGTTTCCTCTTTTCTAATTAGATTAAAACCAAAATGCTAATACCTTCGTCAATATTTAGGATAACGTAAATTAAGAAAACAGCCACAAATTAAAATTTATCCCCTTATAGGATAAAACCTCTAATTATATAAAGGCATCTTTAATTAGCCTAAAACCCCAGAATGCTCCGAGAAAATCGTAAGTAACGAAATTTCAATCCCGTTGTCTTATCTCGTCCGAGGGGAGAATTGCTATTTGAAGGGCTTTCGTTTGCTATCGTAATCAAATTCTTTGATAATTATTTAAATTATCTTTTCTTTTCGTTATCGGCCATCTTTGGATTATAAAACTTTATTATCTATATTAGGCAAATAATAAATTATTCAAATTATTCTTTTTGTCTGTTTTAAAAATCTTTAAAACGGTATTTGAATAGGCTCTTTTCGCAAATTTCGGTATTAACGTCTTTATATAAAACAGAAAAATATTCAAATTTTGCATTGTTTTTTATTTTATACATTAATTAGGAAAAATTAAAGAGGAAAATAATTTTTTAAAAAAAGAAAAATATATCAAAAAAAGTAGATTCTCAATTCAATATATATGTACTATTTATTCCAAATCTGCATAAACGAGGTGGACGATTAACAAAGAAAAGAACGAGAGATGGGAAAAATCGTGCGAACATGTAGAACAGTATATAGGAGGAACTAGAAGCACAGAGTCATGGAGAATAATTAAAGCATTAAGGACCAGCAATAGAGAGAAGACGTATATAGAGTATATCCCAGAAAGCGAGTGGAAGGAATATTATAAGAAGCTGCTAACAGAAGACAGACAAGAATTCCAAGAAGAGAACCCTGAAGAAGAACAGAATAAGGAAAAAAAGAGATAAAATACCAGAGGAATGGTCAAAAGCCTATATAGTATCTATATTTAAAATGGGGAGACCGCAGAAAATGCACAAACTATAGAGGCTTAAGCATAATATCGAGTATGGGACGTTTGTATGGAAAAATTATTAAAAATATCATAGAGGAAAATATAAAAGGAAAAATTGGAGAAGACCAAGCAGGCTTTACGGCCGGAAAATCATGTATAGACCACATATACACTATAAAACAAACAATGGAAAAAAAAACTGGCAAAGGATAGAGAAGTTCATTTAGCCTTCATAGACATAAGAAAGGCCTATGACTCAGTACCAAGACAAAGATTATGGAACGCAGTGAAAGAAATAGGCATTGATAAAGAACTAATATACGCAGTAAAAGCTCTCTACGAAAACAACACAGTGAACATAAAAATAGGACATAAAATAGGGAAGAGACTCCAAACATCAAAAGGCCTATTGCAAGGATGCTCTACATCCCCCACACTATTCAAAATATACCTCGAACAAACATTAAAAAAATGGAAGCAAAAAATGTAGTGGAATGGGAGTCCCAATACGAGAAGATTACTTATATACTCTAAGTTTTCGCAGACGACCAAGTAATCATAGCGCAAGATGAGGAAGACCTCAGTTATATGGTAAGAAAACTGAAAGAAGAATACACTAAAGCAGTATTAGCAATAAAACTTTGATAAAACGGAATATCTAACAAAAAAGGAGGGAAATGTGGAGAATCTAGAAGTCGATAACGAAACAATAATCAAAGGAACCGGTAAATTTAAATACTTAGGAACCATCATTTCAAAAAACGCAACATCAGAAGAAGATATTAAAGCTAGATTAGGACAAACGAGGACATGCATAAGGCAATTAAATTCGATCCTGTGGGACAAGCATATTACAAAGAGAAACAAAACACGCATATACAAAGCAAAATGACATACGGGTCAGAAACATGGACGATCAACAAAAGAAATAAATCTAGAATTAATGCAGTAGAGATGGAGTATCGGAGCAGACGTTGTAGAGTGACACGTATGGAGAGAATAACAAATGAAGAAATAAGAAGCAGAATGAACATCAAAGAGAACGCAATAAACACCATTGAAGAAAAACAATTAAAGTGGTATGAACACAGTGGAGCCCTATAGGGAGAAGAAAAAGAGGAAGACCCAGACGATCATGGAGAGACGATGTGGACGAGGCTATGGAGGACAGGGGGGTCTAACAGATGGAGACTGGGAAGATAGAAACTGATGGAATCAAAGGCTGAGAGAACGAAGACAGCGTCAGCTGTAGAAAATCCTTGATATATATATATATATATATATATATATATATAATATATATATATATATATATTCCATATTTCGCAAATATACGTGGTGCTACCAGAAGTTCTTGGACTAATGCTAAATAGCAAGAAAATGAAATTAACCCAGTCGTCAGAGGCAAATTTTGACGAAAAATTCTCATTAAATGTTAACGGGCTACATTTTGCCACACAGGTAGTTTTTTTGGACATAGAATACGATAAAAAAAAGTTACCTGCTCTAAAGTGTAAGGTAATCCTACAAAATCGAAAAAAAAAAATGAAAAATTCGGTTTTTCACAAATATCTTCAAAAATAATAAAGATAACGAAAAACTAATAGTAAACGAAAACCCAAGATTTAAGATACTACCTTTTTGCTTTTTCAGTGGGACAATAAACGACCCTATTACGGTTTTGTGCCATAGTTGCCAGGTATTACGATAAACGTATTTATATTTGCTTTGTATACCGCCCTCACTTGCACTGCAATCATATCGGATCTATTTTTATCTATGTATGAATTTTGGATGTTTGTAGCTTCTACTTGATGGAAATTCATTATAATTATATAATAAAAAGACTGTTTTTAGTCTATTTCCACTGGTTTATTTAAATTGCGATGACGCGTTTCGCTGTCGATGCAGCTTCTTCAGATCTACATTTTACACTGTCAAGTTAGGTTTAATGTTCACAATTTTATATAATTTCTTAATTATAATATTACACCTAATTAATTTACACTGATAGCATTGGAAAACCCGCATAGATCTGGAATTAGGAGAATAAATAAAATAATGGTGAATTGCTTAAATCTGCCTGGTCATTGAGTAAAGTGCCTGTAGTCCTTAATCGATTTATTTGCATTGTCTCTAAAGGTTTAGTTTTAAACTTTTTTGTTGGGTGTGTAAAATTTTCAAATTCTTGTTAAATGTGTGATTTTCTGTTAAAAGATGATTAGCATATGTTGAATTAGGTTTTCTATGGATGAAACGTTCTTCGTGTTCTGTAATTCTTTGTATGAATGTGTTTTTTTTCGTGTTCTTTGTCTAATGTACGTCCAATCTGTACTATATATGCTTTAGGACATGGCCCACATGTTAATTGATATACCCTGATTTATTATCTTTATTGATTTGCGGTTTGTAATTTTTGAGATATTTCCTTATACTCGTAGTATTGTTAGTCTTATAAGCAATGTTGATATTTTTTTGATTTAAAAATTTCCCCAGTTTTTCCGTTGGTTTGCCGAAATAGGTTAAGCATTTAAATGTGGTATTTCTGTCCTTAAAACGCGGGTATATTTCTGAGATTGCCTTGTTTCAAGTTTTTTCCTAACGATATTATTGATTAAAGTAACCGAATAACCGTTGTTAACGGCTACTTGTTTTATGTAGTTTAATTCTTTAATAAAATTTTTCCTCTAATAAGGGGATATTAGTTAGTCTATGTATAAAACTATGATAAACTGCGAGTTTATGATGGTTAGGGTGGTGAGAACTATCGTAAATTGTGGTATCTGTATGACAAGGTTTATGATATATTGCAAATTCATGTTTTTTCCTGATTTTACTGATTGTTAAGTCTAGGAAATTGATTTTCCCTTCGACTTCTTCTTCCATTGTAAAACTGATATTTCTATGTAAAGAATTAATGTACTGTAAAAAGTGAGTTAATTGTTTGTCCGTACCTGTAAAGCATACAATTATATCGTCTATGTATCGATACCAGTATATACAATTATTACTATTGTTGTTCTGGTTGTTAAATATCATTGTTTCAATACTGTCCATGAAAATTTCGGCAAATAATGGACTTAATGGACTCCCCATAATTAACCCTTCCTTACCATTGTAGAATATATTGTTAAATGAAAAATAATTTTGTCTTAGGCAAGTTCTTAATAAATTAATTATGTCCATTTTTATAATATATATACACATTTAAATGCTTAACCTAATTTCGGTAAACTAACGGAAAAACTGGGGAAATTTTTAAATCAAAAAAATATCAACATAGCTTACAAGACTAACAGTACTATAGGGAAATAACTTAAAAACTACAAACCACAAATCAATAAGGACAATAAATGAGGGGTTTATAAATTAACATGTGGGTTATGTCCTAAAACATACATAGGACAATCTAGATGTACATTTATACAAAGAATTACAGAACACGAAGAAAGTTTCATCCATAGACAATTTAATTCAAACATATGCTAATCATCTTTTAACAGAAAATCATACATTTAACAAGAATTTCAAAATTTTACACACCCAACAAAAAGGTTTAAAACTAAACCTTTTAGAGACAATGCAAATAAATCGATTAAGGACTACAGGTACTTTACTCAACGACCAGGTAGATTTTAAGCAATTCACCATTATTGAATTTATTCTTCTAATTCCAAATCTGTGTGGGTTTTCCAATACTATCAATGTAAGTTAATTAGGTGTAATATTATAATTAAGAAAATTGTATAAAATTGTGAACATTAAACCTAACTTGACGGTTGTAAAAATGTAGATCTGAAGAAGCCGCATCGACAGCGAAACGCGTCATCGCAATTTTAAATAAACCCAGTGGAAATTGACTAAAACAGTCTTTTATTATATATATCTATGTATGGTATTTACTACCTGGCAACCCGGTTTGGAGCCCTTTAAGTATTTGATAATATAAGCCTAATGACCACAGGTCCCCATTATGACTCGAAAGATACTTTTTATACTATTATTTTTATTTTTAGTTTTACTTATAACTTACAAAGTAACGGCTCTATTTCAATTATGTGGCGTCCGTGGGAAAATTGCAATAGTGGCTATCGCAAGAGAAAACATTTATCACTTGACGCTACACGAATAGTGCAAAATGTTTACGACAGTTTGGTAAAAAAAAAATTTGAATAAACAAAGTGCTTTGCAAGAAACCTGTGTACTAACAAAAACCCCAATTTTCTACGATTAAGGGTATTGTAGGAAAACCATCACTCAGGAACAGGAAAAAAACGGAAAGATTTTCAAATGCATCATGTAGACGATCGTGAAAAAAGACGTCATCGGGAGAAAAATATATTCTATGTATGAGAGCAGTTGGTGCCGACACTAAACAAAATAACATGAAGACTAGTGCAGGACGGACGGGACCAATATATGCACATTGTGGCCGATCAACCCTTCACGGAATTCTCTTAAAAATGGAATTCATGTTCCGAAAAATCAACAAAAGGCAAGTAGTGATGGAATCACAAAGATTACGAATCTTGCGACATACTTATTTACAAGAAATTAAAAAGTATCGATCAGAGAATTGGCCAATAATTTATCTTGACGAAACATGGTGCAAAAGGGTGGGTTGACCCTAGTACAAAATGTCAGACTAACGCACCTTCAAATAAAGGTAAACGAATAACCATTTTGCGTGCTGGATCTGAAAAGGGCTGGGTTTCAAATAGTCTACTATTATCAAAAAGCCTACAAGATTCTAGTTTGGACTATCACGAAGACACGACCACAGAACTTTTTGGAAATTGGTTTCAAAATTCGCTTTTGCCAAATATTCCCGAACAGAGTGTTATAGTTATGAACAATGCAAGTTACCATAGTCGCCTACTAAATAAGTTTCCTAATGCAGCCAACACCAAATCGGAAATATAGGAACATATGTTAGAAAATGACATTTATTTTGACTTTAGTTATAAAAAAGTGATCTTTTGGAAGTTTTGAAAGACTATAAATTGAAAAAGAAATATGTTTGTGATAGTATGGCTGAGAAAATGGAACACACTGTTTTGTAGCTTCCTCCGTATTATTGTGTGTTTAATCTAATTGAACATATTTGGCATCAAGTTAAATTAAAAAAACCGGTCAAGTGCAAGTTGAACTTGCGCAATTAGTGTTCCGTACGTTGTGATTGCTTTTAAAATGAAAAAAAATTGTCACAGAGGTATAAAATGATCAGGGACTTCACAAAATACACCCCAAATGAGTTTTCAACAAAGTTTGTTTCCAATCTTTACTGAAATCTGATGACCTTGAAATTTTTTTTTTTTTTTATATACCATATAAATTATTAAAGGTAATACACTCGTGATAATTTTCGTTCAATCTACACCCCGTGGAGAATATTCCAGAATTTTTTTTTCGAAATTTTTTGATAAGTACTTTTCGAGATAAGACCCGGAACAGCGATTTTTTCGCGAATTTTTAAAAATAATACAAAGAAAAGTGCGCGCAAGTATAATATTATATATATATTTTTTACTCGTGTTTTTCACAAGCTTTCATTTGACATCACACTCGATGACCTAGTAAAAAAATTTTTTTTTCACTTCCGACTTCATCCCCCAAAACTAACCCCTGAAGTCAAACTTTAATTCTCAAAACCACATGGCTCTGATGAGGCCATCAATTCCTATATTATTACCAAATTTCACCTTTCTACGTCAAATAGTTTCGGAGAAAAATCGGGTGTGACAGACAGACAGACAGACAGACAGACACCGAAGTGATCTTATAAGTGTTCCGTACGGAACACTGATAAGGGGATAAAATGTTTCTCCTACTTTAAGCGTGTCAGTGGTTGAATTAGTAAAAAAAAGTTATAAATTGTGAAAGCTGGAAGAATTCCATTCACCACGTTGTTAAAGTTGAAGATTCATATATTTATATAAATAATATAAAACCACTGATAGTTACCTCAGCTGATGACAGTGATAGTGAAACCGAATTAGGCTTAAGTTAATATTTTTATTTATACAATATGTCCCCTCTTGTAAACCCCATTCATTCAAACTGTATATTTGTACTTCTTATCCATTTGTTTTTACATAAATCTATAAATAAATATCTCCAAAAACACTTATTTTATTTATTTGCATTAATGAATAAAATTCATTTTATGCCATTCTTAAGTCCATCTCTGCAACCTATCATAAACGAAAGGTAAGAATTTTAATATTGCCCACTGAAACCGGCAAAAATTCAGGATCTTATATTTTGGGACATGCTATAACCCACATGAAAGAACGAGAAATTTTACAAAAAATAGTGTACAGAGTATTTTTTTAGTTTTACCGTAATTTTAAAAAAATATTTAAAATAATAGCTGGTTTTTCTCATTTATGATTAAATTAACATTTCTGATTCGATGTCAGATTTGAAGAATTTAAAATGGCGAATCCAATATGGCGGACGAGAGTACGTAATTCATTTAATTTTTCAATTTTCCTTTTAAAGTGTCTACTAATCGGTTTTTTGGGGTAAAAATTAAAATTCAAAACGGGTGATCCAAAATGATGGTCAGTGTATATAAAAAAATAAATGAAAATATATTTATTTATATAAAAAAATGAATACCTTTAATAATCTATAATATATATAAAATGGAACGTCACTCTGTCTGTCTGTCCATTAGTGCGCTTATCACTGGAGAACCACTTATCCGATTTACGTACTTTTTTTTTAAGACATACATATGTTCTCTGGCCAGGTTATAGGCTATATTTTATTACGACAGGTAGCTTAAGGAATGAGCAGTGACGTAAAAATTCATACATATATTCTTTGGCCAGGTTATATAATAATAATAATCTATATCTATAATATATATATAAAATGCAACGTCTCTCTGTCTGTCTGTCTGTTCGTTAGTGCGCTTATCACTGAATAACCACTTATCCGATTTACGTGCTTTTTTTTTTTTTAAAATATACATATGTTCTCTGGCCAGGTTATAGACTATATTTTATTACGTTAGGTAATTAGGAATAAGCAGTGACATAATAGTGAATCAAATCGGAAAAAAAGTTTGCCGCTAGCGCGTTCTCTTGCTATATACACTGCCTAAACCGCTAAATATGGAACACTATCACGTAGCAAAAAATATAATATATATAAAATGCAACATCTCTCTGTCTGTCTGTCCGTTAGTACGCTTATCACTGGAGAACCACTTATCCGATTTACGTGTTTTTTTTTTTACTTCATACATTTGTTCTCTGGCCAGGTTATCTAAAATCTTTTATCTAGAATATATATAAAATGCAACGTCTTTTCTGTCTGCCTGTCTCTCTGCCTGCCTGTCTGTCTGTCCGTTAGTGCGCTTATCCCTTGGGAACCACTTATCCGATTTACGTGTTTTTATACATTTATTCATATGTTCTATATAATTCGATATAAGACTAGATAATGGGAGATAAGGTGAGATAATGGGAGATAACGGGAAATAATGGGAGAAAAGGAGAAATAATGGGAGATAAATCGAGATAAGCCTCGATAATGGGAGATATGGTGAGATAATGGGAAATAAGTATAAATAATGGGAGATGAGGAGAAATATTGCGACATAAGTCGAGGTAAGCCTAGATAATGGGAGATAAGGCGAGATAATGGGAGATAAGGAGAAATAATGGGAGATGAGCAGAGATAAGCCTAGATAATGGAAATTATGTAGAGCTAATGGGCGATAAGAAGAAAATATTGAGAGATAAGGGGAAATAATGTGAGATATTTTATTACGTTGGATAACATAAGGAATAAGCAGTGACGATAGTAGTGAATCAAATCCACGCGAGTGAAGCCGCGGGCCCGGCTAGTAATTGTATAAATTCACAACAGCAACCAACACTTAATTTACCCTGAAAATTAATTACTTTTTATTTGAAAGTTTATTTAACAATATGCAGTATACAAACTACCTGAGTGTCGCACAAATGACCGAAAACAGATCGGGCAGGTGCGCGCTGCGCGCACGTTTCTTCTTCGATCGCCATTAGCAAAATTTCTTGGAGTAATTTAAAATTTTTGTGTTTTCAATAGTTGTTTTGTTTGTACCTGGATCTTTAAATGAAATATAAATACTTTATACCTAAAGCTTAGACTTTTATCTACCATTTGCCACTTTTAAAATATTTTTTTTAGTTTAAGTTGAAGTACTCAGTATATATCACCACCACACCAAACACTTTATTTTTGCACTCGACGTGCGTTTCGCTAACCATGTTAGCTTCATCATTAGCGATGATGACCTGATGAAGCTAACATGGTTAGCGAAATGCGCATAGAATGCAAAAATAAAGTGTTTGGTGTAGTGGTGATATATACTGAGTAGTATTATTGTGCCAAAGATTCCATATTCCCAACTTAGTTTAAGTTGATTAATAATAGCAAAAAATACGTTTAGAATGAACACTTTTTTTTCATCGACCCATCGTTTCTGTGGACGTCCAACGTTTTTTTTCTGTTTCTCTGGGTCACCATACCGTGATCCTATACACACCCGTCTGTCTTCGGATGATCTAGCCACATGACCTGCCTATCGCCACTTCATCTTTATGGCCTCGAGAGTTTTGTCAGTGACTTTGATTCGTCTCCTTATCTGCTCGTTACGAATTCTATTCCTAAGGGAGATAGCAACCATGCTTCTCTCCATAGCTCTCTGTGAAGTCATGAGCTTTTTAACAAATGCTTTAATGAGACACATCGTTTAAAGTCCATATGTGCTGACCGGTATAAAACACTAATTGTAGACTTTAGTTTTTAGGTTTATGGGTATTGTAGTACATTTTAAGATATGTCCTAGTTTTCCAAAAACTGCCCATCCCAGCCTTATTCGCCTGGTAATTTCTGCATGCTAGTTCTCCTTTCTGATCTTAACAGTGTGACCTAAGTAGATATACTCGTCGATGTGTTCTATGGAATTATTTCCTATCTATTTGTTGGTATCTCCAGGGCTCATAAATTTAGTTTTTTAAAATTCATTTTAAGACCTATCCTTGCATAGACCATATTCAGCTGGTTAAACATTTCCTGTAGCTCATTGGTGTTATTCGCTATTAATCCTATATCGTCTGCAAACCTAAAGTGACTCAGTTTAATGCCGTCAATGTTGATGCCCTTCTCATCCCAATTTAACTCCTTAAAAACATCTTCAAGGGCAATCGTAAATAATTTAGGTGAGATAGTATCTCCTCATCGCACTCTTTTTAACGGTATGTTGTCAGTGACAGTTGTTTCGTCATACTTAAAACTAGGCCACGTAAATTCCTCCCTCCTATAGAAGCTTATATTTAAAAGTTGGTCATTATCTTACCCAGGAATCAGAAAAATCTAGGCAACCTCCTAAAGTGATATCGCTTCAATACTATACATTCCTTTTTCTCTTTTTGTCTTAAATTTGAAATCAATATTTTATTTGATTACGTAATTATTGCGGAGCTAGATCGGTAAAGTGATTAACACTGATGAAATTGCAATCGGTGTTTTTCGAAAGGGTAAAAAATTCAAAAATATTAAATATGAGACTTCCTTTAGTGAGAGAAGTAAATTTGAGATAATAAATATCTTGATTTCGGTCGAAACAGTTCTAGCAAAAAATTGAGAATTTATTTGATTTCAGAATTTACTTTCATAAATTTAATAATTGCTGTAACGGATTTAAATATTTTAAATTAAGAAAGTCGTGTAAAAGCAATTTTTGATTTTAGCTAAGATATTAGAAAAATTATGAAATAGTTTAAATCTGCCCCATTAAACTAAAAAGAAAATATGTTTATAGATTAAATGAAAAAGAACCTGCCTTGACTTTAAAACAAATAAAAATGAAAAAAACATAAAAACAAAGAAATTTCTTCTATTGAATCTGAAACATACGGGTACTCTTATTGCTAAATAAAAATCTCTTGAGAAAAATCCAACCTAAACGTATTATGCCAAAAGAACACTACAATTTTCCAGATAATTCTTAAAGGCTTATAAATTGGTTGCAATGCTGAGAACAGTTGTTCTCGTCTTTTATGTGAAAATTTCGATTTTTAAAGGTAGTTTTAGTTTAAACGGGATTATTGCTTTGACGTTTAATAATTTAAGATTTCGGTAACCAATCTATCAAGCTGAGAAAAATATCATTAACAGCTTTGACTTACTACGCACAGCCTCGCGCAGATGTGTCAAGAAGGAGATGGATTGGAGGGATAAAGCAAAGGAAAGAGAGTCATTAAAAAATGGCGGTGAAAGGGCATAGAGTTTGTGATGATATTAAAAAATTAGTTACACACTTTACGGTTTTTAGAAAAATAATAAGTTTTCCTACTTCGAATAGTGATCAGTTCAATGCCAATAGTTCTGTTTAAGGTAAGCTACTTAAAATATCGGTATGCATGAGGTTATGATTTTTAATAAAAGAATGTTCCCAATACAAAAAATATACATATTCATGGAAAGTGTTCCATGGATTAGCCTCACTTAATTCCTCCCAGAGTGGTGCATGCCATTAATACACCGTATGAGGTTCATCTTGTTACTCTTCTCGAGAGTACAAAGTACAATTTCCTTCCTGTAAAAAAGGATAAAGAATAAAGATTTTCGCACTAAATAACGACCTCCGTATATAATATTCTCTAAAAAGTGATAATGCTAACATGAATAGCTAAACGTGCACTTAGTGCAAAAAATAAAGTGTTTCTTGTAGTGGTGATAAACGTTGTATAGTGTCATTTTGCCAATCTGTGCGTCATTCAAAAGTCCTAATATATACATACAGTCCCTGGCCAAATTATTAGACGCACTGTTTTTTTTTTTAGTAATTTTATGTTTCTTAAGAGTTTTTATGCAATAATGGTATATTTAAACTACAATATTATTGATTTTTATTTAAAAGAATTGTTGTAGATTACATATTTGTATTTATTTTTAACATATGGCAACAATGTGTTGACAAAGTGATACATGAACGTAAATAAGTACAAACCTGTATCAGTCGCGATCGGAATCGAGTCAGGTACGGACGTGTTTCTGTGGCTTTATGGACTGTGATTGTTTGTTTAACAGTTTTATACTACTCAGTTATTAGTTTATTTTGTATGCAGTGTTTTAAAAAAGTAATTGGACTATTTTCATTATGGGTAGAAAAGGCGATCTTTCACCACGTAAAAAAGCTGAAGTGAAGGCCCTTGTGATTGCGAAAACATTTACAAACCGAGAAATATCACGAAGATTGGAGGTTTCTGAAGCTAGTGTACGACGCATAAAAAGAAAATTGAGTCAGGGAAGGAATTAAGCCCGAAAAGAAAGAAAAGATGCGGTAGAAAACCAATTTTCACTCCACGGTCAGAGAGATGTTTGAAGAAAATTTGTGTGGAAAACAGATTTGCTACCACAAAGGTAATAAAATCACAACTCCAGGATACTAGCGTAAATGCCTCTGAGCGCACTGTTCGAAGAAAATTGAAAGAATTAGATTTTAAGGCCTGTCGCTCCGCCAGGAAGCCCAAGTTAACAGCTGCAATGAAAGCAAAGCGCCTGAAGTGGGCCAAACAATGGCAAGACAAAGATGTGGACTTCTGGAGATCGATAAAATACAGCAATTTAATCAATAATTGATACATTATTATCATTTTCAATTAAATAAAGCAAATAAACATGGAAGTTTATATATTTTTCCTATTTTTGACAGGTCTGCTTCAGTGACGAAAGCACATTCGAAATTTTGCAGAATAAAGCTCAGTATGTGCGTCGTCGTCATGGAGAAAAGTTTCATCCTGATTGTGTCGTCCCGACGGTTAAACATCCCACCAAAGTGATGATTTGGTCAGTCATCAGCGGCAAGGGCACTGGACGTCTGTACGTCGTCAAAGGAATAATGAGGTAAGATCAGTACAAAGAAGTATTACAAAATCGGTTGATTCCGCAGCTCAAAGAATGATTTCCAAATGGGGAATCATTCACTTTCATGCAAGATGGAGCTCCCTGCCACACTGCTCGGTCTGTTAAAGCTTTTTTGGCAGAAAAAAATATCCCTCTGTTGGATTGGCCCTGATATGAACCCCATTGAAAATGTGTGGGAGCTGATGAAAAGAGAAGTGGCTAAAGATGTGATTACCAACAAAACCCAGCTCCTAGAAAAGATTATTCATGTGTGGAATCATCATCCTCAAATGCAGGAGACAGTACAATCTTGCATTGATAGCATGCCGCGCAGAATTAAAGCTTTGATAGCGGCTAAAGGTGGCTCAACTAAATATTGACTTTTACTAACATTAATTTCACTTTTCTTTAAAACTTAATAAACTTATGCTTTTCTAAATTAATACTGTTTTATTTATGTCAAATAAATAGGTAATTGTTTGGATAATATAAAAATAAAAAACAAATCAATTTAAAATAATAAAAGGGTACAATATCACTCGGTAATTAATATTTTACATGAAATCTTGCAGTGCGTCTAATAATTTGGCCAGGGACTGTATATATATATATATATATATATATATATATATATATATATATATATATATACATATATATTTTAATACGGGCATCCAGCCCACAAACACCGATGCCCGGACGAACATTCCCTACCCCCCACCTACAATCTGCGTAGATGCCGACCTATAAAAGACGGAGACCACACTTTGGTCTCTCAGTTAGGTTCGAGTGGCAGCAGCCGCAAGATTACAGTATCGAGTAGCAACAGCAGCAAGAGCACTTGAAAATGCCAAATGAGATTTTGGCGAAATGTCATGCAAATTCATTGTTAGACGAACGACTTGCAACCCGTAATTTTAATATGTATATACATACAGTCCCTGGCCAAATTATTAGACGCACTGGAAGATTTCATGTAAAATATTAATTACCGAGTGATATTGTACCGTTTTATTATTTTAAATTGATTTGTTTTTTTATTTTTATATTATCCAATCAATTACCTATTTATTTGACATAAATAAAACAGCATTAATTTAGAAAAGCATAAGTTTATTAAGTTTTAAAGAAAAGTGAAATTAATGTTAGTAAGAGTCAATATTTAGTTGAGCCACCTTTAGTCGCTATCAAAGCTTTAATTCTGCGCGGCATGCTATCAATGCAAGATTGTACTGTCTCCTGTATTTGAGGATGATGATTCCACACATAAATAATCTTTTCTAGGAGCTGGGTTTTGTTGGTAAACACATCTTTAGCCACTTCTCTTTTCATCAGCTCCCACACATTTTCAATGGGGTTCATATCAGGGCCAATCCAACAGAGGGATATTTTTTTCTGCCAAAAAAGCTTTAACAGACCGAGCAGTGTGGCAGGGAGCTCCACCTTGCATGAAAGTGAATGGTTCCCCATTTGGAAACCATTCTCTGAGCTGCGGAATCAACCGATTTTGTAATACTTCTTTGTACTGATCTTGCCTCATTATTCCTTTGACGACGTACAGACGTCCAGTGCCCTTGCCGCTGATGAGTGACCAAATCCTCAATTTGGTGGGATGTTTAACCGTCGGGACGACACAATCAGGATGAAACTTTTCTCCATGACGACGACGCACATACTGAGCTTTATTCTGCAAAATTTCGAATGTGCTTTCGGCACTGAAGCAGACCTGTCAAAAATAGGGAAAAAATACATAAACTTCCATGTTTATTTGCTTTATTTAACTGAAAATGATAATAATGTATCAATTATTGATTAAATTGCTGTATCTTACCGATCTCCAGAAGTCCACATCTTTGTCTTGCCATTGTTTGGCCCACTTCAGGCGCTTTGCTTTCATTGCAGCTGTTAACTTGGGCTTCCTGGCGGGGCGACAGGCCTTAAAATCTAATTCTTTCAATTTTTCTTCGAACAGTGCGCTCAGAAGCATTTACGCTAGCATCCTGGAGTTGTGATTTTATTACCTTTGTGGTAGCAAATCTGTTTTCTACACAAATTTTCTTCAAACATCTCTCTGACCGTGGAGTAAAAATTGGTTTTCTACCGCATCTTTTCTTTTTCTTATCGGGCTTAATTCCTTCCCTGACTCAATTTTTCTTTTTTATGCGTCGTACACTAGCTTCAGAAACCTCCAATCTTCGTGATATTTCTCGGTTTGTAAATGTTTTCGCAATCACAAGGGCCTTCACTTCAGCTTTTTTACGTGGTCAAAAATCGCCTTTTCTACCCATAATGAAAATAGTCCAATTACTTTTTTTAAAACACTGCATACAAAATAAACTAATAACTGAGTAGTATAAAACTGTTAAACAAACAATCACAGTCCATAAAGCCACAGAAACACGTCCGTACCTGACTCGATTCCGATCGCGACTGATACAGGTTTGTACTAATTTACGTTCATGTATCACTTTGTCAACACAGTGTTGCCATATGTTAAAAATAAATACAAATATGTAATCTACAACAATTCTTTTAAATAAAAATCAATAATATTGTAGTTTAAATATACCATTATTGCATAAAAACTCTTAAGAAACATAAAATTACTAAAAAAAAATACAGTGCGTCTAATAATTTGGCCAGGGACTGTATATACACTCCTGGACAAAATTAACTCAACAATATATTAAATCATACAAATCTCTATAATGAATTAATTTTAATGATTTTTTATGAACATTGGTTACACTAAAAGTTAGAAAAAACTTATTCGGATACTTTAAAAGTGAATTAGCTACCAAATTTCTCTATAAGGAATTAAAATTATTCTTAAGACCTAATAACAAAATCGTTGAAATTATATAATAATGAAAAAAATAAACTGGGACACTAGTAGCAAAATTAATGGTGTAACTGGGACACTAGTAGCGTGTGTTGCCTCCTCTACTTCAGATGACAGCGTTTATGCGCCTAGGCATGCTTCTAATTAAATTTTGGATAAAATCTTGAGGAATTTGCTCCCATTCTGTAATAACTGCATTTTCAAGTTCCCTCAGGTTTCTAGGTGCAGGTATATAACGTTTCACATTTTTCTTAAGATGATCCCACACATGTTCTATCGAATTCAGATCCGGGCTTTTTGGTGGCCATTGCATAATCGGTATATCAACTTGATTAAGATAATCGAGTACCTCCCTAGCCACGTGAGGTCGAACGTTGTCTTGGATAAACAGGAAATTGGGCCCCACAAAATGACCGAAAGGCATCACATGTTCTATTACAATATTCTCAAGATAGTAGTCAGCATTCATGGATCTCGTACGGACAGGAACTAACTCTGTGCGAGCATCAAAGCAGCTGCCACCCCAGAACATAACAGAGCCACCGCCGAATGGAATCCTTGCAGAGATATTGCAAGGAGCAAACCTCTCTCCTGGTCTTCGCCATACTCGCTCACGATCATCTGGATGTTTTAGACTAACCCTAGTTTCATCAGTGAAGAAAACTTGTTTCCAATCATCCACAGACCAGTTTTTTTATGATTTTGAGTAAAACGTAACCTGGCAACTCTGTTCTCTCTAGTAAGCAAGGGCGCAGTGGCTGGTCTCCTACTGTTTAATCCAGCTTCATTTAATAGTCTTCTAACAGTTTTAAAAGAAATTGTGACATTGCGAACAGCTTCGAGTTCGTTTCTTATTATAGAACTAGTGACAGTCCTGTTTCTTAAAGCATATTGTCTATAAAACGTTCATCTAGGTCGCTAGTGCATCGTTTTCGCCCTTGCCTTAGCCTTGTAGAATAAGTTCCTACTTCATTCAAGCGTCTTACCATACGACTTATTATGGAACGATTTTTGCCTAACAAATTGGCAACATAACTTTGACAATATCCCTCGTCCAATAAAACTGAGGCTCGCACTACCTCGTGTTCAGTTAAATTCCTTGTTCGATTCATTTTTCTAATTCTTCGGGGTCAAAAATAAAACAGTCTGCTACAAAAACGTATTACTTTGAAAAAGGGAACAATTTATAAGCTTACTTTTAAAGAAAATCTATCGCATTATTACAGAAAATTGTTTTATCTTCTAAAAAATTCTTTAAAACTGTAAATCTAAACGAATTGTTTTGATTTCTGTCATGAACAATGAAACAAAATATGCATAGCTTATTATTCAAATACTCGATAAACTTTACAACTCACATAAGAAAAAAGTTAAATTAATTTTCAGATTGTTGCGTTAATTTTGTCCAGGAGTTTATATATATATATATATATATATATATATATATATATATATATATATATATATATATATATATATATATATACACTTTAATATGTATATATGTATAAATTAATTAAAAACTAGTGCACTGATTTTGATTGTATCATATTTTTGTTAAAAATTTGATAACCTTTTTATCTGCTTTGCAACATTACTTAATTATTAAGTAAATAACATAACTAAACATATGGATTAATTCTAACTTTATTGTACAAGTACTTCAATGTATCCACCGTTCCTTTCTAAACAGGTGATTGTTCTTCAACACAAATCTTTTATTACATCTCTAATTACGTCAGGGGTTATAGCTTCACAAATTTCCCTGACTCTCTCAAGATGATCAACGTCTTGAAATGCCCTTTTAAGATAAACCTTTTCTTTAAAGTAGCCCCATAAAAAAAGTCTAGAGGGTGATTTCCGGAGACCTTGGGGGCCAAGTATATTGCACAAAGCTCCCTAGTACTCTACCGTTAAAATGTGGAGGAGATAATTTCGGACATTTCTCGTACTGTGACTTGATGCACCATCCTGTTGGTACCACATACGTTGTCTTTCAATTATTGGTAGGCGATTAAAGAACTTAGGGTTCTAATATTAAAAATTCTAGGTAACGTTCAGCATTCATATAATTTCGAAAAAAGAATGATCCAACTATTCTATCTTTAAAAATTCCACACCATACATTGGTTTTAAACTATTACTGATCTCGAGTTTGGATATTGAAGTTAGGATTAACATCGCTCCACCAGCGATAGTTTCGAGAAGATACTGTCCCATTAGACGTAAATGTCGCTTCGTCAGAGAAAAGTATTTGTCTTGCAATAAACTTGTTATCTGTAAACTCTCCTTGAAACCAAGGACAAAATTCATATCTTCGTTCAAAATCTTCTGCTTTTAAAGTATGGGTAAATTGGGGTTTGTATGATTTAGATTTATTTGATCATAAAATTCTCGCAACTGTAGTTTTACTCACATTCAATAAAGCTGATCTTTTCCGAAGTGAATTTTTTGGCTTTTCTATTTCCGATAGCATTACTTGATTTTGATTATCTTTATTTGAAACTCATGCCCGATGTTTCTTTTTAAAATTATTTTCAACACTTTATTTGTTAGATATCCTACAGCTGTGAAGTGTACAGTTTTATCAGGGTGTCTATTATTAAAGATTTCTGCTGCTTCTCTAAAAGTTTTATAATTATCTCCAACTATGAGAACAATTTCACTTTTACTGGCATTTCTAATTATTGGAAATACAGACTGACGTTAGCTTTGAAGTTTATTGACAGTTCTTAGGTATTTCCAAAGATATGTTCATTTATTTTCAGCCTACAATTTGTAGTGATTTCGTTTTCTTTTATTCAATAAATAATCCAACAATTACTGACGTGTTTACTGGATTTTTTTTTTAAACTTTAAACTAGGAAGGCCACAAATCTAAACGTAAGCATAATTTTTTAGTCCTTGTCAACATTTTCAATTAATATTTTGCCCTGTATTTAAATTTAAACACACTTTACTCTTCATTATAAATCATTATTTTTTATTATCCCTGTATGCCATCAAATATTTTAAACTTTTGATGCTTGATATCAAATTCTATTTCCGAGTTCATAACCATATACTCCGTCTTTTCAAGGCTCACCTCTAGTCCCCATTCCTTGTAGTCAGTGTATAATCTCTTCAATACATATTCCATATCGAATGCATCTTGTGTTATTATTACTTGGTCGTCTGCAAAGTTTAACAATAATAGGTGTTTATCACTAATGAGGATGCCCATGCTTTGGCAAGTGCGGTTCCATTTCTTTAGAGCCTTGTCTACAAATATATTAAATAAGATTGGTGAAAGGCAACACCCTTGTCTTAGACCTTTTGTAATGTAGATAGCTTCCGAGAGATAGTGTCCTTGTTTCACATATCCTATATCTTCATTATATAACTCTTTTATTGTTGTTATCATCTCTTCTTTTATCCCTACTGTTCTCACGACATGCCAAAGTTTATTTCTCGGTACACTATCGTATGCCTTCTTAAGATCTATAAAGGTCATATGTATTTAGTCATCTTTTTGGATCTTCTTTTCTATCAATTGTTGTAAAGTAAACAAGTTGTCTATACACGACCGGCCCGGAGTAAATCTACTTTGGTCTTCGGATATCTTTCCTTTAATTATTTCTCTTATTCTATTCTGCAATATTTTACCGTACAATCTGCTCATAGTGCTTGGAACGCATATACCTCTATAATTATTGGGGTCTTTTCTATTTCCTTTCTTATAGATTGATGAAATGTAACTTTTTTTTCCATTCGGTAGGTGTTCTTCCTTGTGATATACAATTATTGATTAAGCTACTTATTGTTCTCCACATGGTTATACCTCAATTTTTAATTATTTCTGCAGAGATATCACCTAGTCCGGCCGCTCTTCCATTCTTCATCGTTTTTAGATTTGCTTGTACTTCCTCCATGGTTATTTCCTCCCAGTCTTTTCCCTCTGTGTCTTCTGATTCATTGTCCTCTATACTAAGGAATTCTTGTCTATTTTCAGTTAGTAATATTTCGTAATTATTTGTCCATTCTTCCAGGGTTATTAAATTTACGGCCCTCTCTTTGTTGTTCGTTTTCATATTTTTGATGGTTTGCCACACTTCTGTCGATTGTGCTCCTCCAATATACGTGTTAATCTGTGCACATTTTCGTTCCCAGTATTCATTGTTTTCTTTTTTTATTTTCTTACGTACGTCATATATATATATATATATATATATATATATATATATATATATATATATATATATATATATATATATGATTGTTTGTTTAACAGTTTTATACTACTCAGTTATTAGTTTATTTTGTATGCAGTGTTTTAAAAAAGTAATTGGACTATTTTCATTATGGGTAGAAAAGGCGATCTTTCACCACGTAAAAAAGCTGAAGTGAAGGCCCTTGTGATTGCGAAAACATTTACAAACCGAGAAATATCACGAAGATTGGAGGTTTCTGAAGCTAGTGTACGACGCATAAAAAAGAAAATTGAGTCAGGGAAGGAATTAAGCCCGAAAAGAAAGAAAAGATGCGGTAGGAAACCAATTTTCACTCCACGGTCAGAGAGATGTTCGAAGAAAATTTGGGTAGAAAACAGATTTGCTACCACAAAGGTAATAAAATCATAACTCCAGGATGCTAGCGTAAATGCTTCTGAGCGCACTGTTCGAAGAAAATTGAAAGAATTGGATTTTAAGGCCTGTCGCCCCGCCAGGAAGCCCAAGTTAACAGCTGCAATGAAAGCAAAGCGCCTGAAGTGGGCCAAACAATGACAAGACAAAGATGTGGACTTCTGGAGATCGGTAAGATACAGCAATTTAATCAATAATTGATACATTATTATCATTTTCCGGTAAATAAAACAAATAAACATGGAAGTTTATATATTTTTCCTATTTTTGACAGGTCTGCTTCAGTGGCGAAAGCACATTCGAAATTTTGAAGAATAAAGCTCAGTATGTGCGTCGTCGTCATGGAGAAAAGTTTCATCCTGATTGTGTCGTCCCGACGGTTAAACATCCCACCAAAGTGATGATTTGGTCAGTCATCAGCGGCAAGGGCACTGGACGTCTGTACGTCGTCAAAGGAATAATGAGGCAAGATCAGTACAAAGAAGTATTACAAAATCGGTTGATTCCGCAGCTCAGAGAATGGTTTCCAAATGGGGAACCATTCACTTTCATGCAAGATGGTGCTCCCTGCCACACTGCTCGGACTGTTAAAGCTTTTTTGGCAGAAAAAAATATCCCGCTGTTGGATTGGCCCTGATATGAACCCCATTGAAAATGTGTGGGAGCTGATGAAAAGAGAAGTGGCTAAAGATGTGATTACCAACAAAACCCAGCTCCTAGAAAAGATTATTCATGTGTGGAATCATCATCCTCAAATGCAGGAGACAGTACAATCTTGCATTGATAGCATGCCGCGCAGAATTAAAGCTTTGATAGCGGCTAAAGGTGGCTCAACTAAATATTGACTTTTACTAACATTAATTTCACTTTTCTTTAAAACTTAATAAACTTATGCTTTTCTAAATTAATGCTATTTTATTTATGTCAATAAATAGATAATTGATTGGATAATATAAAAATAAAAAACAAATCAATTTAAAATAATAAAACGGTACAATATCACTCGGTAATTAATATTTTACATGAAATCTTGCAGTGCGTCTAATAATTTGGCCAGGGACTATATATATATATATATATATATATATATATATATATATATATATATATATATATATATATATATATATATGATTAAACGTCAAATTGAGATTATTTGTACATTAATACCGCTGTCTTTGTAACGTTTATACTAATTTATTAACCATAAAAAAAATTCTTTTATCCTCGAATATCCAAAAATCTTCTCAACTGACAAGATGCTTCCTAACATAAAATAACAGGCTCAAAGTGACGAAGGTTTTTTAGGACTTTGATAAATGTTCAAAATAAAATCTGGAGTAGAAGTTTTCTCGCAGGGGTGACTCGAAAAATACCGATCTTGGGTTAATATCGGCTACGGACTTTAATGTTTTGTAACTGATTGTTAGAAGTCCCTAAAATTGGTTGATCTTATTCACATATTTATCTCGCCCATTACTAGTGTTGCGTTTCACTTGCCAGCTGCAATAACCAGTATCGGCTCGTTTTTGTTAAGTTATTTTAGAGCATTTCTTTCATTTACGGTGCAACATCATACGTTACGGTCTACATCCTACGTGGAAAACCAATAGTACGTTGGGTCACGGTTCGGTAAATCCCGGTATTGTGTAAACACTTCAGCTATGTCTGTTCGACTTCATTCGGTGTTCTACTCTTGAAGAGTAAAAATCCCTGAAGGTGTGTGTGAAATCGTCGGCGAAACATGAGAAAGTTACAACAAATTGAGCTGTAACAAAAAAAGTATTCGTCATCATTCCCCATATACATGCCTAGCTAAAATTCTTTACTTTCTTTTATTTATACCATTTTCAGAGCGCTCGTACGTCTTCAAGTTTATATTTCCTTTCAATTTTTCAAATACGGACCATGAAACAATGTTTGATGTATCTTCTTCATATTCGACAGGCCAGACAGCGTACTACCCCTACCTGTACAGGGTGAATCAACGATAGAGTAAATTTCATTATCTCATTTGTTTCGAGAATGACGAAGAAATGTTAAATAGAATAGTTTTAGGGAATGTTAAGGTGCATAGTTTTAAAATTATTTTTAAGTATACAGGGTACTTCAAAAAAGTGTGGCGATGTTTTTTTTAAAATAGAATTACCAATTTTCTAATTTATTTTTAAATTATGCTTAAAATTTTATAACTTTTTTATTGATAATTAGCAGTGCCCGCGGCTCCGCTCGCGTGGACTTGATTCACTACTCACACCCATTATCTTTACATAATTTCCATTATCTAAGCTTATCTCTGCTCATCTCCCATTTTTTTCTCCTTATCTCCCATTATTTCCTCTTATCTTCCATTATCTCACCTTATCTCCCATTATCTAGGCTTATCTCGACTTATCTCACAATAACTCCCATTATCTAGACTTATCTCTGCTTATGTCCCATTATTTCTCCTTATCTCCCATTATTTATACTTATCTCCCATTATCTAGGCTTATATCGAATTATATAAAACATATGTATAAATTTAAAAAAACTCGTAAATCGGATAAATGGTTCTCGAGTGATAAGCGCACTAACGGACAGACCGATAGAGAGACGTTGCATTTTATATATATTATATTCTTTGCTACATGATATTGTTCCATATTTAATGCTTTAGGCAGTGTATTGCAAGAGAACGCGCTAGCGGCAAACTTTTTCCGACTTGATTCACTATTATCGTCACTGCTTATTCCTTATGCTACCTATGGTAATAAAATATAGCCTATAACCTGGCCAGAGAACATATGTATGTTTTAAAAAAAAAAGTATTTAAATCGGATAAGTGATAAGCGCACTAACGGACAGAGAGACAGACAGACAGGTAGACAGATGTTGCATTTTATATATATTATAGATGTTATATACCTAAATCTTGTAGTTTTTCTAATATTTCAATTCTTTAAAAAAAATGCTAGTTTTTTAGTTTTGTAAAAAATTGCTAGTAGCGCCATTGTTTCTGAAGGTGGACTACTCGTAATTGGTACGAGCGTTCTATAGAGATGAAAAAAAAAAAAGTAAGGAAATTTGAGTTAGATGCTACAGGGTGTTCAAAATAAATTTATACATTTCGACTATTTTAAATTGAAAAATCTCAAATTTTTTAAACGGCACTCCCTGTATATTATTATTTTTTCTGATAGATTTTACAAAACCTCCCAACTTTTATTAAATATGCCATACACTTACTTCTAATACTACTCAGTATATATCACCACTACACCAAACACTGGGTACTCCAAAGTTAAGACCATCGTCAATCATCGCTCCTGATGAAGCTAACATGGTTAGCGAACCGCGCGTCGAGTGCAAAAGTAAAGTGTTTGGTGTAGTGGCGATATATACTGAGTAGTGTCATTGTGCCAAAGATACCACATTCCCAACTTAGTTACTTCTAATAGTTTTCGATTTATTTTGAATTTTTCAATTTTTTACCCCTGTTTTTAATACACTTACGCTATAACATCATAGTTGCCAAGACAAAACAAAAATGTAGGCATTTTCAAATGTTGACATGTCTATTAAGCAAGTAAAAATAGTTTAATTTGTTGTAGTAAGTGACGTATAAAGGTAATAGTTATGGATTTTCCTAAAAATGAATTAATTGATATGGTTCATATACTGGGTGAGGCGGGAAAAAATTGTCTTTTGGTAGTAAGGCTTTAGGGAGCGAAGTACCCTAACAACGTATACCATCTAGAAAATCTTTTCAATGCTTAATGTAACGGTTTAATGGTAGTGGTAGCATTGAGTATACGAACCGGAAAGTAGTAAATCAGAATGCTACCAATAAGAAAAAAGAAATGGAGGTTTTACTTCTTGTTGAAGATAATCCCCAGGTCAGTAGCCGTCAACTAGCTGACTTATCTGACACATCCCAATCTATGGCTAATCGCACCACGAGAAAATACAAGTATCATCCCTTTCATATGGAACTACACCAAGAACTTCACGACCGTGATTTTGAACGACGAGTAAACTTTTGTACCACTATGAATGGAGCAATAGAGGCCGATCCAAATTTTTTATCCAAAATAATGTTTTCTGATGAAGCTACTTTTCGCTGTAATGGAGTAGTTAACAGCCATAACATGCATTATTATTAAACAATTAATCCATTTTGGGTCCGGGAAGTTTTCAAAACCAAAACCATTATTGGTCCATATTTTTTTCGCGAACCGCTTAACGGGTATAGATATCTAAATTACTTGCAAAACGAATTATCCCAGCTTTTTGAAGAAGTTAATAACTTTGAAAGGGAGCAAATGTGGATTTAACCAGACGAAGCTCCTGCTTAATACCACCGGGAAGTTTGGTAATTTTTAAACGATTGTTACCCACAAAAATGGATCGGTAGGGATGGATTCATTCAGTGGCCCCCTCGATTATGTGACTTAACAACTTTGGACTTCTTTTTGTGAGGCTACATTAAAGATCATGTTTATGTGAATCCCCCTACAACACCAGTAGATATGGAAAATAGAATTCGGGATGCGTGCAGGACAATGCTGTACTTTATGCTAAGGAAACTGAAGGAAAATATAGTAAAACGACTAAACATGTGTATTCAACTAAGTTGGGAATGTGGAATCTTTGGCACAATGATACTACTCAGTATATATCACCACTACACCAAACACTTTATTTTTGCACTCGACGCGCGTTTCGCTAACCATGTTAGCTTCATCAGGAGCGATGATTGACTGTCAATCATCGCTCCCGATGAAGCTAACATGGTTAGCGAAACGCGCGTCGAGTGCAAAAATAAAGTGTTTGGTGTTGTGGTGATATATACTGAGTAGTATGTGTATTCAAGTAGAAAGGCAAATTTTCGAACATTTATTACGTCATAATAAGTTAAACTATATTAAAATTATTATTAACTATTTGTTTATGTTTTCACAATAACTTAAGTGTATTAAAAACAAGGGTAAAAATCGAAAAATTCAAAATAAATCGAAAACTATTAGAAATAGGTATATGATATACTTAATAAAAGTTGGAGGGTTTTGTAAAATCTATCAAAAAATTAATAATATACAGGCTGTGCCAAAAAAATTTGAGATTTTTCAATTGAATAAATTTATTTTGAACACCCTGGCGCATCTAACTCAAATTTATCTACATATATATTTTTTTTCATCTCTATAGAAACACTCGTACTAATTATGAGTATTCCACCTTCAGAAACGCTACTGGCAATTTTTTACAAAACTGAAAATAGTATTTTTTTTTTTAAATGAAATATTAGAAAAACTACTAGGTTTAGGTATATAACATTATTAATAAAAAAGTTATAAAATTTTACGCAGAATTCAAAAATAAATTAGAAAACAGGATGTTCCATTTAAAAAAAACATATGTTATAAAAGCCACACTTTTTTGAAGTACCCTGTATACTCAGAAATAATTTTAAACTGTGCACCTTAACATTCCCTAAAACTATTATATTTAACATTTCTTCGTCATTCCCGAAAAAAATGGGATAATGAACTTTACTATATCGTTGACTCACCCTGTACATACGTGTAGCTTATTTTTGGCTAGTAGATGTAGCTTTATTTACTTATTTAGTTAATTTTTTCAAATGTAATGCTAAATGATTTGTAAAATCAGCTATTTGATAAGTTACATTACTTTACATATTAAACATGTAGATCTTCTTTTTTAGTTAGTAGTAGTTCTTGGTTATCCATATCGAAATAGCAATTAAAATTTGGCCACTGGTTATGTACAATTTACATAAAATTGCAATTGGGATGTCCAATGAAATATTAAAAAAAAAAAAATTTAAACAGTAAAAACATAATTTTATATAAGTATATATATATATATATATATATATATATATATATATATATATATATATATATATATATATATATATATATATATATATATATATATATATATGTTTTGACGAATGTTCTCACGGGTGTGAAATGTAGTAATGGTTTTTCGGGTATCCCGTGTTAGCTTGAAGTCCCTTGATGGACGGTTTCGCTGACGTTTCGATGGAATCTCATCCATCTTTTTCAAAGCGTTGATCACTGGTCGGTGTCTTGGCGTTGAATGTCGAGACTGGCCCTGAGTGCGCCGGTTTTATGTACTCGGGGGTGTTTCTATTGGTCGGACGGATCCGGCCAATAGAGGCTCGGCTTTGGCTGCGCGTTGTCGGTCCTGTGGTTCTTTATAATGTTTGTGTTGGTGAAGTAACATATGGTTGAATTATTGTTTCTCTTGGTTGGACTTGGTACTGGGATAGAATATGTTTCCAAGAGTTCGGTAAACGTTGGCTATCATCCCGATTATTTAAGTTGTTGGGCCTCTTTTCTATTTCTATGGCTTCTTTGATTACCCTAGTGGATAGGTTATTACTTTTTTGTAGGGTTCTGGTTTTGTCAAAATCGATTTTGTGGCCGGTATTGTGTGCATGTTGTGCTAGAGAGGAGGTGGTGGATTTTTGTTTTACGGCGTTTTTGTGCTCGTCTCTTCTGGCACTAATTTTCCTGTTTGTTTGGCCTATGTATGAAAGACCGCAGTCCTGACACGGAATTTCATATACGCCTTGGTCTTCTAAGGCTATAATGTCTTTTGGTGTAGGTAGAATATCTTTAATTTTTTGGTTAGTTGTGTAAATGGTCTCAATTTGGTGTTTTCCTAGAAGTCTTCCTATTTTGTCTGTGATGCCTTTTACATATGGGAGAAATGCTTTTGTAGTATATGTCTTTCTTTCCTGTTTGTGTTGTTTATTTAGGGCCCGCTGGATCGTGTTTTGACTATATCCATTTGAAAGTAAAACGTTTCGAAGGAGCTTGGTTTCTTGTTGCAAATGTTCCTTGTCTGTTAGGGTTTCTGATCGGTGAGCTAAGGATTTGGCAACGGAGAAGAGTTGGGCTGGGTGATGATGTGAGCTGGCATTTAAGTATCTGTTTGTATGTGTCGGTTTTCTATATACTGAGTGAGACAAAGAACCATCTAATTTTCTTTGAAGCAAGACATCTAGGAATGGTAGTTGTTCTGCTGCCTCCTTTTCCATTGTAAATTTAATGTTTGGATGTATGTTGTTAAGGTGTTCCAGGAACTTGTTTAAGTTGTCTTCACCGTGTTGCCATACCACAAAAGTGTCATCTACGTATCGAAGCCATGTTTTCGGTTTATGTGGAGCAGTTTCTAGAGCTAGTGTTTCGAAATGCTCCATGTATAGATTAGCTAGTGCTGGTGACAATGGAGAGCCCATGGGTGCACCTTCTATTTGTTTATATTTTTGGCCTGAATAGACGAAGTATGTATTAGCGAGGCAGTGTTTTGATAGACTGATGACGTATTCGGGCAGGTTGTATTTTGTCTCTATGATGGACAGTGCTTCGGTAACTGGTACTTGCGTGAAAAGGGATACGACATCAAAACTGACAAGTAAATCATTTTTCTCTAGCGGCATGTTTTTTATGATTTGAATAAAATGTTGTGAATTTTTCACGTATGATGATGCGGCTTTTTTCCACATGAGGTTGCAGAGTCATGGCTAGGTGCTTGGCTAAAGCTTGTGTCGGGGAGCCAAACGAGCTGACTATTGGTCTTAAGGGTGCTCCTTGTTTGTGGACTTTCGGTAATCCATACATTTTTGGGCATCTTGATGATTTTCTCTCTAGGGATAAGATGCCCAAAAATGTATGGATTACCGAAAGTCCACAAACAAGGAGCACCCTTAAGACCAATAGTCAGCTCGTTTGGCTCCCCGACACAAGCTTTAGCCAAGCACCTAGCCATGACTCTGCAACCTCATGTGGAAAAAGCCGCATCATACGTGAAAAATTCACAACATTTTATTCAAATCATAAAAAACATGCCGCTAGAGAAAAATGATTTACTTGTCAGTTTTGATGTCGTATCCCTTTTCACGCAAGTACCAGTTACCGAAGCACTGTCCATCATAGAGACAAAATACAACCTGCCCGAATACGTCATCAGTCTATCAAAACACTGCCTCGCTAATACATACTTCGTCTATTCAGGCCAAAAATATAAACAAATAGAAGGTGCACCCATGGGCTCTCCATTGTCACCAGCACTAGCTAATCTATACATGGAGCATTTCGAAACACTAGCTCTAGAAACTGCTCCACATAAACCGAAAACATGGCTTCGATACGTAGATGACACTTTTGTGGTATGGCAACACGGTGAAGACAACTTAAACAAGTTCCTGGAACACCTTAACAACATACATCCAAACATTAAATTTACAATGGAAAAGGAGGCAGCAGAACAACTACCATTCCTAGATGTCTTGCTTCAAAGAAAATTAGATGGTTCTTTGTCTCACTCAGTATATAGAAAACCGACACATACAAACAGATACTTAAATGCCAGCTCACATCATCACCCAGCCCAACTCTTCTCCGTTGCCAAATCCTTAGCTCACCGATCAGAAACCCTAACAGACAAGGAACATTTGCAACAAGAAACCAAGCTCCTTCGAAACGTTTTACTTTCAAATGGATATAGTCAAAACACGATCCAGCGGGCCCTAAATAAACAACACAAACAGGAAAGAAAGACATATACTACAAAAGCATTTCTCCCATATGTAAAAGGCATCACAGACAAAATAGGAAGACTTCTAGGAAAACACCAAATTGAGACCATTTACACAACTAACCAAAAAATTAAAGATATTCTACCTACACCAAAAGACATTATAGCCTTAGAAGACCAAGGCGTATATGAAATTCCGTGTCAGGACTGCGGTCTTTCATACATAGGCCAAACAAACAGGAAAATTAGTGCCAGAAGAGACGAGCACAAAAACGCCCGTAAAACAAAAATCCACCACCTCCTCTCTAGCACAACATGCACACAATACCGGCCACAAAATCGATTTTGACAAAACCAGAACCCTACAAAAAAGTAATAACCTATCCACTAGGGTAATCAAAGAAGCCATAGAAATAGAAAAGAGGCCCAACAACTTAAATAATCGGGATGATAGCCAACGTTTACCGAACTCTTGGAAACATATTCTATCCCAGTACCAAGTCCAACCAAAGAGAAACAATAATTCAACCATATGTTACTTCACCAACACAAACATTATAAAGAACCACAGGACCGACAACGCGCAGCCAAAGCCGAGCCTCTATTGGCCGGATCCGTCCGACCAATAGAAACACCCCCGAGTACATAAAACCGGCGCACTCAGGGCCAGTCTCGACATTCAACGCCAAGACACCGACCAGTGATCAACGCTTTGAAAAAGATGGATGAGATTCCATCGAAACGTCAGCGAAACCGTCCATCAAGGGACTTCAAACTAACACGGGATACACCCGAAAAACCATTACTACACATATATATATATATATATATATATATATATATATATATATATATATATATATATATATATATATATATATATATATATATATATATACAGTAGAATCTCGATTATCCAAAATAATATGGATCAAAGTGATTTCAGGTAATCGAAATTTGGGTTAATCCGAATTTTTTTATAAAATAGAAGTGTAGAATAAATACAACATTGCAGATTGACTTAAAAGCATTTATACGATATGCTATTACGTACATAGGTATTTATTAAAACAAAGAATAAAACAATTAGTTTACTAATGCATATGTACGGAAAATCGAAAATAAAAATGAGATAATTTTTAAATGCACTCGTTTTGCGTTAGACCTGTTTTTGGCTGCAATGTCTCTCCAACGTTTGATAAACAAAAATGTCCGCGGCGGTTGCATTATCTTGTTGTTCTACATAAGTCTAGGGCCTCTAATCCTTCTGAATGTGACATTTTTTATTGGAATATTGTCAGTGGCTTCTACTTCGTTATCATCATCGTCATTACTGTCTATTTTATTAGCATTTTTGCATACACTTTTAATTAATTCTTGGTCAGTCATTTCATCTTCCACACTATCACTGTTTAACCATTCACAAACATCGGTTGCCGTAACACTTTCACATCCTGATATTCTTATAATAATTTGATGTAAACTTTCATTATCTTTTGTTCCTGCTCAGAGTAATGTCTCTCCTCTTGTGGAATCAATTTTGACCAAGATTTTTTCAGAGTACTACTCTTTACTCGATTCCAGGCTGAAGCTATCCAATATATAACATTTGTCAAATTTATCTTTTTTAGACAATCAGTAAGATTGCCACCTTCATCTACTTCTTCTAAAATATGCTCCAATAACAAAACGCCTGTAATTGCGTTTTAAATTTTCCAGTATACCCTGATCCATAGGCTGAATGAGAGAAGTTACAGCAGAAGGCAAAAAACGTTGCTTTTATTTCCCCACTTACAAGTTGCTCCGCACTTGGGTGAGTGAGGGCGTTATCTAGTAACAGAATACATTTTCTAGGATATCCATGTCCTTTTAAAAAAAATTCCACTTTGGGAACAAACTCTCCAAAAAACCAGTCTTTAAATAGAGTCGCGTTTATCCAGGCATTGTTTTGATTTTTATACAAAACAGGAAAAGCATTGCGACGAATATTCTTAAAGGTTCGTGGATTTACTGACTTACCAATACATAATAATGGGAGTTTGTGTCTTCCAGAAGCATTACTGCATGCAAGAACCGTAATACGTTCTTTGCTACGTTTGTAACTAGGTGCTCCAGCTTCGGTTCTTGAAGCTAAGGTATTTAACGGCAACATTTTTGTAGTTCAAGCCTGTTTCATCACAATTATAGATTTGGTCTGGTTGTAAACCATGTTCTTTCATAAGCTGCTCAAATTCTCTGCAAATTTTTTTGCAGCAGATACATCAGCCGACATCTTTCTTCATAAACTTTCAGTTGACGTACACCATGTCTTTTTTCCACCTGTCACTTGCAGAAAAATTTACAGGCGGTTCAATAACCGGCAACTATCCGCTTAAACTCACTGCCTTATGTTTTAAAATTGTTCCTGAAATTGGTATTCCACGTTCTCGATTCTGTGTAAACCATAAAAATAAAGAATCATCCACTTTTTGGCATTCACCGCTTTTCATACTTTTTTGTGCCTGTGTGGGCGATGACAAAACACTACACCATTTTTCAAGTATTTCGCGATTTTTTCTCCACTCTGAAACAGTACTCACGGCTACACCTAAATCCTTCGCTATATTTTTAAAAAATTCACGATTATCTAAACGTTGAATTGCTTCAAGTTTCTCTTTTAAGGTAATAACAACAAGTTTACGCTTATTATTATGACGCTCCATTTTGTAAAATATCTATTAAAACGAAACTGTTACCTCTGCGATAATAATAGATGTAATGAGTAACTTATAACACTCGTCGACTAACTAAAACATAGACAGCGGTGAAATTCTAAACGTCGCGTCGGGGAGTCCTCGACTCGTCGTCTGTTTCGAATAATGGGGATTTTTTCGTTTAATGGGAATACAATTTGCTTTTTAACAGTTTGTTTCGGATAAGCTGGATTTCAGATAATCGCGATTCGGATAATCGGGATTGTACTGTGTATATATATATATATATATATATATATATATATTATATATATATATATATATATATATATATATATATATAAACTGCAAACTACAAAGTTAAGATCAAAGGTGGACCAAAGTTCTATCAGATTTTAGATAATCTTAAAAACTACAAACCACAAATCAATAAAGACAATAAATCGGGGGTTTATCAATTAACATGTGGATCATGTCCTAAAACATACATAGGACAAACTGGACGTACATTTAGACAAAGAATTACAGAACACGAAAAACGTTTCATCCATAGAAACATATACTAATCATCTTTTAACAAAAAATCACACATTTAACAAGAATTTCAAAATTTTACACACCCATCAAAAAGGTTTAAAACTAAACCTTTTAGAGACAATGCAAATAAATCGATTAAGGACTACAGGCACTTTACTCAAAGACCAGGTAGATTTAAGCAATTCACCATTATTGAATTTATTCTCATAACTCCAAATCTGTGTGGGTTTTCCAATACTATCAGTGTAATTTAATTAGGTGTAATATTATAATTAAGAAATTATATAAAATTGTGAACATTAAACCTAACTTGACAGTGTAAAATGTAGATCTGAAGAAGCTGCATCGACAGCGAAACGCGTCATCGCAATTTAAATAAACCAGTGGAAATTGACTAAAAACAGTCTTTTTATTATATATTTTTAGTGTTCCGTACGGAACACTTATAAGATCACTTCGGTGTCTGTCCATCTGTCTGTCCGTCTGTCCATCTGTCACATCCGATTTTCTCCGAAACTATTTGTCATAGAAAGTTGAAATTTGGTAGTAATATAGGAATTGATGGCCTCATCAGAGCCATGTAGTTTTGAAAGTTAAATTTTGACTTAAGGGGTTAGTTTTGGGGGGTGAAATCGGAAGTGAAAAAAAAAAATTTTTACTAGGTAATCGAGTGTGGTGTCAAATCAAAGCTTGTGAAAACACGAGTAAAATATTCTTACTTCTTCTTCTTCTCTCTCTCTTCTTCTTTCTCTCTTTTTCTTTTCTCTCTTTCTCTTCTCTTTCTCTCTCTCTTTCTCTCTCTCTCTCTCTCTCTTTCTTCTTCTTTCTTTTCTTCTCTCTTCTCTTCTCTCTTTCTCTTTCTTTCTCTTTTTTTCTCTTCTCTCTCTCTCTTCTCTCTCTACTTCTCTCTCTCTCTTCTTCTCTCTCTCTTCTCTTCTTCTCTTCTCTTTCTCTCTTTCTCTCTTCTTCTCTCTCTCTCTCTCTTCTTCTCTCTCTTCTCTTCTCTTTCTCTCTTCTTCTCTCTTCTCTTCTTCTTCTCTCTCTCTTCTCTTCTTCTTCTCTCTTTCTCTCTTTTCTCTTTCTTCTCTTCTTCTCTCTCTCTTCTCTCTCTCCTCTCTCTCTCTCTCTCTCTCTCTCTCTCTCTTTCTCTCTTCTTCTCTCTCTTTCTTCTTTTTCTCTTTCTTTCTCTTCTTCTCCCTCTCTTCTTCTCTCTCTCTTCTTCTTTCTTCTTCTTTCTTCTCTCTTTCTCTTCTCTTTCTCTCTTTCTCTCTTTTTACTCTTCTCTCTCTCTCTCTTTTCTTCTCTTCTTTCTCTCTCTTTTTCTTCTCTTTCTTCTCTCTCTTTCTTTCTCTCTCTTCTCTTCTTCTTTCTCTTTCTCTCTCTCTCTTCTTCTTTTCTTTCTCTTTCTTCTCTACTCTCTCTTCTCTTCTTCTCTTCTTCTCTTCTCTCTTCTCCTTTCTCTCTCTTCTCTCTCTCTCTCTTCTCTCTCTTCTCTCTTTCTTTTCTCTTCTCTCTCTTCTTCTTTCTTTCTTCTCTTCTCTTTTTCTTTCTTCTTCTCTCTCTCTTTTCTTTCTTTCTTTTTCTCTCTTTCTCTCTCTCTCTCTTCTTTCTCTCTCTTCTCTCTCTCTTCTCTCTCTTCTCTCTCTCTCTTTTCTTTTTCTCTCTCTCTCTTCTTTTTCTCTCTCTCTTTTCTTTCTCTTCTCTCTCTTCTTCTCTTCTCTCTTCTTCTCTCTTTCTTCTCTCTTCTCTTCTCTTTTCTCTTCTCTTCTTTCTTTCTCTCTCTTCTTCTCTTCTTCTTCTCTTCTCTTTCTTCTCTCTCTTTCTTTCTTCTCTTCTCTCTTCTTTCTCTCTCTCTTCTCTTCTCTCTCTTTCTCTCTTTCTTTTCTCTTCTCTCTTCTCTTCTTTCTCTTCTCTCTCTCTCTCTTTCTTCTTCTCTTCTTCTTCTCTCTCTCTTTCTTCTCTCTCTCTTCTCTTCTTTTCTTCTTCTTCTCTTCTCTCTTCTTCTTCTCTTTTCTCTCTCTTTCTCTTTCTCTTTTCTCTCTCTCTCTTCTCTCTTCTTCTCTCTCTCTCTCTCTCTCTTCTCTTCTCTCTCTCTTTTTCTCTCTTCTCTCTCTCTCTCTTCTCTCTCTCTCTCTCTCTCTCTCTCTCTTCTCTCTTCTCTTCTCTTTTTCTCTCTTCTCTCTTTCTCTCTCTCTCTCTCTTCTCTTTTTCTCTTCTCTCTCTTCTCTTTTCTTCTAGCTTTCTCTTCTTTTCTCTTCTCTTCTTCTCTTTTTCTCTCTTTCTCTTCTTCTCTCTTCTCTTCTTCTCTTCTCTTTTCTCTCTCTCTTCTTCTCTCTTCTCTTCTTCTCTTCTTCTCTCTTTCCTCTTTTCTCTCTTCTCTCTTCTCTTTTCTCTCTTCTCTCTCTTCTTCTCTTCTCTTCTTCTCTTCTTCTTTCTCTCTCTCTTTCTTCTCTTCTTCTCTCTCTTTCTTCTCTACTTCTCTCTTCTTCTCTCTTTTCTTCTCTTTCTCTTCTTCTCTCTCTCTCTTTCTCTCTCTCTCTTTCTTTCTCTTTCTCTCTCTCTCTCTCTTCTCTCTCTTCTCTCTCTCTTCTCTTCTCTTCTCTCTTCTCTCTCTCTTCTTCTTCTTTTCTCTTTCTCTTCTTCTCTTTCTCTTCTTCTTTCTTCTTTCTTCTCTCTCTTTTCTTCTCTTTCTCTCTCTTCTTCTCTCTTTCTCTCTCTCTCTCTCTTTCTCTTCTCTCTCTCTTCTCTCTCTCTCTCTCTCTTCTTCTCTCTCTTTCTCTTTTCTTCTCTCTCTCTCTCTTCTCTCTTCTCTTTCTTCTTCTTCTCTCTCTTCTTTCTCTTCTTTCTCTTCTCTCTTCTTCTTCTCTCTTTCTCTTCTCTCTTCTCTCTTTTCTTTTCTCTTTTTCTTCTCTCTCTTCTCTCTTCTCTCTCTCTTCTCTTCTCTTTCTTCTTCTCTTTCTCTTTCTTTCTTCTTTCTTCTCTTCTCTTCTCTTCTCTCTCTCTTCTCTCTTCTCTCTTTTCTTCTCTTCTCTCTCTCTTCTCTCTTTCTCTCTCTCTTCTCTCTTTCTTTCTCTCTTCTCTTCTTTTTTCTCTTCTCTCTCTCTTTCTCTCTCTTCTCTCTCTTCTCTTCTCTCTTTCTCTCTCTCTTCTCTCTTCTTCTCTCTCTTTCTCTTCTTCTTCTCTCTTCTTCTCTCTCTCTCTTCTCTCTTCTTCTCTCTTTCTTCTCTCTCTTCTCTTCTTTCTCTCTTCTTTCTTCTTCTCTCTCTTTCTCTTCTTTCTCTTTCTTTTTCTTCTTTCTTCTTCTTCTCTCTCTTCTCTCTTCTCTCTTCTCTCTTCTTTCTCTTCTCTTCTTCTCTCTTCTTCTTCTTTCTCTCTCTCTCTCTTCTTCTCTCTCTTCTCTCTCTTCTCTCTCTCTCTCTCTCTCTTCTCTCTCTCTTTCTCTTTTTCTCTCTCTCTCTCTTTCTCTTCTCTCTTCTCTTCTCTTCTTCTCTCTCTTCTCTCTCTCTTCTCTCTCTCTCTTCTCTTTCTTCTCTCTTCTCTCTTCTCTTCTCTTTCTCTCTTCTCTTCTTCTTCTTCTCTCTCTTCTTCTTCTCTCTTTCTCTCTTTCTCTTCTCTCTTTTCTCTCTCTCTCTCTCTCTCTCTTCTCTCTTCTCTCTCTTTTCTCTCTCTCTCTTCTTCTTCTTCTCTCTCTTCTTCTCTCTTCTTCTCTCTTCTTCTTCTTTCTCTCTCTTTTCTCTCTCTTCTTCTCTTCTCTTCTTTCTTCTCTCTTCTTTCTCTCTTCTTTCTTCTCTCTCTCTCTCTTTCTTCTTCTTCTTCTTTCTTTCTTCTCTTCTCTCTCTCTCTCTTCTCTCTCTTCTCTCTCTCTCTTTCTCTCTCTCTCTCTCTCTTCTTTCTCTCTCTTTCTCTCTTCTCTTCTTCTCTCTCTTTCTCTTCTCTTTCTCTCTTCTCTCTTTCTCTTTCTTCTCTTCTCTTCTCTCTTCTCTCTTTTCTCTTTCTCTTCTTTTTCTCTTCTTTCTTCTTTCTCTTCTTCTTCTCTTCTTCTTCTCTCTTCTTTCTTCTCTCTCTCTTCTCTCTCTCTTCTCTTTTCTCTCTTCTCTTCTCTCTTTCTCTTTCTTTCTCTTCTTCTCTCTCTTCTCTTCTAAATTTTGACTTAAGGGATTCGTTTTGAGGGGTGAAATCGGAAGTGAAAAAAAATTTTTTTACTAGGTCATCGAGTGTGGTGTCAAATGAAAGCTTGTAAAAACACGAGTAAAATATATATATATATATATATATATATATATATATATATATATATATATATATATATAATGTAATACTTGCGCACATTTTTCTTCGTATTACTTTTAAAAAATCGTGAAAAATCGCTGTCTTCTACCTTATCTCGAAAAGTACTGATCAAAAAATTTTGAAAAAAATCCTGGAATATTCTCCACGGGGTATAGATTGAACGAAAAATTATCATTAACTTTAATAATTTATCTGGTATAGAAAAAAAACCAAAATTTCAAGGTCACCAGTTTTCAGTAAAGATTGGAAACAAACTTTGTTGAAAATTCATTTAGGGTGTGTTTTGTGAAGTCATTGATCATTTTATACCACCCTAACAAAATTTTTTATTTTAAAAACAATCAAAGTACGGAACACTAATTGTGCAAGTTCAACTTGCACTTGACCGGTTTTTTTATTTAACCTGAACAGTCACATATTTTTATTTTTCTTCTAATAACCACGCTTTCGAGTTTGTCTATCAGAATCTTTTTGTTGTCAATAATAATGGTTGCTACATAATTTCTTTTATCAACCTGTTCATAGATCTATTTATAAAAACTAGCGGATGCAGTCTGTACAGAATTAAATTTATTTTCTAGTATCATAAAAAAAATTAATTGCCTTCGTAAAATTTCCAATAAAATTGTTTTTGTTAGTCTGTTATATTCAATTTAGTTTTATTGGTGTTCGTCAATTCAAACTCTAGCAATACCGATCACCCCCTTAAAACATAAAATCTATTTAGATTTACGATCTCCGATAGTAAATGTATTTTACAAACTTTTATAGATGAGAGTTATTACTTCAAGTCCGCTCAAAAAAAGTTTTTCTTGTAACCCTTGTTATAATATAAATTTCACTTTTTTTTCATGATTTTATCCGGGAGCGGTTTAATATCATTTTGATCACCATGCTGAAATTTTTCGGATGTTATAGTTCTAAGATTTTTAGTATTATTGCCGATCAATCTTCAAAAGTAATAAAATTTTACTTTTTGCTTCTAATAATTTATTTACTAGACCCATTTATCTCTAAAGCGTATGGATTGGTTTTTTAGGGCAAGAATAGACTATTTCTTAGAGATTACTTGGAACCAGGTAAAACAGTCAGTGGATAATATTATTCTTGATTATTTATTAAAACTCTGATAAAAAAAATGGAAAAGAAACGTCGAGGAAAATTGTCTAAAGGAGTGCTGTTTTTGCAGGACAATGTGCCTGCTAAAAAAATCGCTTTTAATTTTGCAAAAAAAAATCAACGAACTAGGCTTTGAAATAACTGACCATCTTCCAAATTCCCTTGGACTATTACCTATTTATAAAACTAAAAAACATTTGAAAGGACATAAACTTCATTTAAATGAAGAACTGATACATGTTGTCGAGGACTGATTTATAAACAAAGACAAAGATTTTTTTGAAAAGTCTGGAGTTACTTTACAATCGTTCCACTAAACATATAAAGTTGAAAGGGGATTTCGTTGAATAAATAGTTTCTATTTTTGAGATTTGCTAGTTCTTTCTATGCTAGGCTAGAACCTAAGCAATCATATATATATATATATATATATATATATATATATATATATATATATATATATATATATATATATATATATATATATGTATATATATATATACACTCCTGAACAAAATTAACGCAACAATATATTAAATCATATAAATCTCTATAATGAATTAATTTTAATAATTTTTTATGAAAACTAAAAGTTAGAAAAAACTTATTCGGATACTTTAAAAGTGAATTAGCTACCAAATTTCTCTATAAGATTCGAATTAAAATTATTCTTAACACCTAATAACAAAATCGTTGAAATTATGTAATAATGAAAAAAATAAATTGGGACACTAGTAGCAAAATTAATGGTGTAACTGGGACACTAGTAGCGTGTGTTGCCTCCTCTACTTCGGATGACAGCGTTTATGCGCCTAGGCATACTTCTAATTAAATTTTGGATAAAATCTTGAGGAATTTGCTCCCATTCTGTGATAACTGCATTTACAAGTTCCTTCAGGTTTCTAGGTGCGGGTATATAGCGTTTCACATTTTTCTTAAGGTGATCCCATACATGTTCTATCGGATTTAGATCCGGGCTTTTTGGTGGCCATTGCATAATCGGTATATCAACTTGGTTAAGATAATCGAGTACCTCCCTAGCCACGTGAGGTTGAGCGTTGTCTTGTATAAACAGGAAATTGGGCCCCACAAAATGACCGAAAGGCATCACATGTTCTATTACAATATTCTCAAGATAGTAGTTAGCATTCATGTATCTCGTACGGACAGGAACTAACTCTGTGCGAGCATCAAAGCAGATGCCACCCCAGAACATAACAGAGCCACCGCCGAATGGAATCCTTGCAGAGATATTGCAAGGAGCAAACCTCTCTCCTGGTCTTCGCCATACTCGCTCATGATCATCTGGATGTTTTAGACTAACCCTAGTTTCATCTGTGAAGAAAACTTGTTTCCAATCATCCACAGACCAGTTTTCGTGATTTCGAGCAAAAACGTAACCTGGCAACTCTGTTCTCTCTAGTAAGCAAGGGTGCAGTGGCTTGTCTCCTACTATTTAATCCAGCTTCATTTAACCGTCTTCTAACTGTTTTAGAAGAAATTGTGACATTACGAACAGCTTCGAGTTCGTTTCTTATTATAGAACTAGTGACAGTCCTGTTTCTTAAAGCATATTGTCTTATAAAACGTTCATCTAGGTCGCTAGTGCATCGTTTTCGCCCTTGCCCTAGCCTTCTAGAATGAGTTCCTACTTCATTCAAGCGTCTTACCATACAACTTATTGTGGAACGATGTTTGCCTAACAAATTGGCAACATAACTCTGACAATATCCCTCGTCCAATAAAACTGAGGCTCGCACTACCTCGTGTTCAGTTAAATTCCTTGTTCGATTCATTTGTCTACTTCTTCGGGGTCAAAAATAAAACAGTCTACCACAAAAACGTATTACTTTGAAAAAGGGAGTAATTTATAAGCTTACTTTTAAAGAAAATCTATGGCATTATTACAGAAAATTGTTTAACTTCTAAAAAATTCTTTAAAACTGTAAATCTAAACGAATTGTTTTGATTTCTGTCATGAACAACGAAACAAAATATGCATAGCCTATTATTCAAATACTCGATATACTTTAAAATTGACATAAGAAAAAGATAAATTATTTTTAAGATTGTTGCGCTAATTTTGTCCAGGAGTTTATATATATATATATATATATATATATATATATATATATATATATATATATATATATGTATATTTATCAGAGTTTAATTAATAATCAAGAATAATATTATCCACTGACTGTTTTACCTGGTTCCAAGTAATCTCTAAGAAATAGTCTATTCTTGCCCTAAAAAACCAGTCCATACGCTTTAGAGATAAATGGGTCTAGTAAATAAATTATTAGAAGCAAAAAGTAAAATTTTATTACTTTTGAAGATTGATCGGCAATAATACTAAAAATCTTAGAACTATAACATCCGAAAAATTTCAACTTGGTGATCAAAATGATATTAAACCACTCCCGGATAAAATCATGAAAAAAAAGTGAAATTTATATTATAACAAGGGTTACAAGAAATACTTTTTTGAGCGGACTTGAAGTAATAACTCTCATCTATAAAAGTTTGTAAAATACATTTACTATCGGAGATCGTAAATCTTAAATAGATTTTATGTTTTAGGGGGGTGATCGGTATTGCTAGAGTTTGAATTGACGAACACCAATAAAATTAAATTGAATATAACAGACTAACAAAAACAATTTTATTGGAAATTTTAGGAAGGCAATTATTTTTTTTATGATACTAGAAAATAAATTTCATTCTGTACAGACTGCATCCGCTAGTCTTTATACATAGATTTATGAACAGGTTGATAAAAGAAATTATGTAGCAACTATTATTATTGACAACAAAAAGATTCTGATAGACAAACTGAAAGCGTGGTTATTAGAAGAAAAATAAAAATATGTGACTGTTCAGGTTAGTTCAGGTTAAATATATAATAAAAGACTGTTTTTAGTCAATTTCCACTGGTTTATTTAAATTGCGATTACGCGTTTCGCTGTCGATGCAGCTTCTTCAGATCTACATTTTACACTGTCAAGTGTCGATAGTAGAAAAGCCAAAAAATGCACCGACGATTGAACTGCCTTAAATTAGATTAAAATCTGCTGCATTAAGTTAAGTTGGGTCCAGCTCTCTTTCTGCCTTGTTATGACGCCTAAAATTTTATTACGTTAATTTACCTTTCTGTTGTGTAAAGTATGACGCATTAAGTTTTGTTAGGTTAAGTTACCTTTCTTTGGAGTAGGTTAGGCTTTATTAGGTTACGATAGGTTGTTAATTTCTATTAAATGATGACCCAACAATAGTGCTCCGGTTAGAAAAAGCGCTATCTCACTGCGAAATCTTCATAATGGCTCATTTTTCGTACAATTTTCGGTTTTAGGCGCCATATTGGGTCCGCCATGTTGGCATTACATAAAATTATGTTGGTTACTATAATTATGACATCAATATTACTTTCTGTTTCAGTTTTGCACTTCAGTTAACTTAATTCCTCTTAGAAATCATAATTTGTTTGTATTTGATCATGATTTTTTTATTTCTCGCCGCTATATTGAGCCGCCATCTTGTTTTTTTCAAAACAACCACGTTGCATTTGAAAGCTTATGTTTCAACGAAGAAATTGACAGCCTTGAATTTTTTTTTTTTCGTTAATTCTATTTTTGGGTATGGGAGTGGCCCCGTTGACGCAAAGCGTCCCATATACATAGATATATAAACTCCTGGACAAAATTAACGCAACAATCTGAAAATTAATTTATCTTTTTCTTATGTCAGTTTTTAAAGTTTATCGAGTATTTGAATAGTAGGCTATGCATATTTTGTTTCGTTGTTCATGAGAGAAATCAAAACAATTCGTTTAGATTTAGAGTTTTAAAGAATTTTTTAGAAGATAAACAATTTTCTGTAATAATGCGATACATTTTCTTTAAAAGTAAGCTTATAAATTGTTCCCTTTTTCAAAGTAATACGTTTTTGTGGTAGACTGTTTTATTTTTGACCCCGAAGAATTAGATAAATGAATCGAACAAGAAATTTAACTGAACACGAGGTAGTGCGAGCCTCAGTTTTATTGGACGAGGGATATTGTCAGAGTTATGTTGCCAATTTGTTAGGCAAACATCGTTCCACAATAAGTCGTATGGTAAGACGCTTGAATGAAGTAGGAACTTATTCTAGAATGCTAGGGCAAGGGCGAAAACGATGCACTAGCGACCTAGATGAACGTTTTATAACACAATATGCTTTAAGAAACAGGACTGTCACTAGTTCTATAATAAGAAACGAACTCGAAGCTGTTCGCAATGTCACAATTTCTTCTAAAACAGTTAGAAGACGGTTAAATGAAGCTGGATTAAACAGTAGGAGACCAGCCACTGCACCCTTGCTTACTAGAGAGAACAGAGTTGCCAGGTTACGTTTTCCTCGAAATCACGAAAACTCTGTGGATGATTGGAAACAAGTTTTCTTCACAGATGAAACTAGGGTTAGTCTGAAACATTCAGATGGTCGTGAGCGAGTATGGCAAAGTCCAGGAGAGAGGTTTGCTCCTTGCAATATCTCTGCAAGGATTCCATTCGGCGGTGGCTCTGTTATGTTCTGGGGTGGCATCTGCTTTAATGCTCTCACAGAGTTAGTTCCTGTCCGTACGAGATCCATGAATGCTGACTACTATCTTGAGAATATATATATATATATATATATATATATATATATATATATATATATATATATATATATATATATATATATAATACAGTAATACCCCGCTTTACGCGAGGGATACGTTCCGAAAAAAATCGCGTTAACTGAAATTCGCGTATATCGAGGTTTATGATTAAACATAGTCAAAATTTAATACAAAAAAATACAAATCATTTTAATCAATCACTTTAATTCTAAGAACACTTTATGCAATACATACTCTTATTTTTTACGGAAAAATACATCTATTGTCTTTTGGGTAACGTTTTGTTTACGTTCTTGTAAAATACGTTCATAACACCCAACACTGTTTTTAATTGTTTGACACACGGTCAAGACACGGTCATCATTATTGTCTATACTCTGCAATATGTCCAAACCTGAATACATTTTTGAAAGTGCATTTTGTATTTCCCCTGAAGATAAAACTTTCTCTTCTACTTGTTCTTCCTCATCGTAGATAGGATTATTCTGTAACTCGATCAGATCTTCATTGCTAATAGGATCGTCGTGCGTTGCTACAAGTTCTACGAGATCTTCTACCGTGACATCTTCAAGTTCAGACCCCTCAATCATTGCAGCAATGTCTTCAAGCACTTGTCTCTGCATCTGGACAATTCTTCTAGGTGCTTCCACTACATCTGGCCAAAGATTACGCCACACCCCATTCATACAACTCATTTTAACTTCCTTCCAAGCCTCTTCTATGTTGTGAATAGACTTCATAATGTTGTATGACTTCCACCACTCTCGCATAGACTGTCTTCCTTCCCCGTCAGTTTCATGAATTAGTTGGCTAAAAGTGCGGCGATGGTAATAAGCTTTGAAGTTTGCTATTGCTCCCTGGTCCATAGGTTGTAATATTGACGTAGTGTTTGGTGGAAGGAACTTTACGTACACTTTTAAGTCTCTGGGCGTATCAAGTGAGGTTGGATGTCCTGGGGCATTGTCTAAGAGTAATATAACTTTAGGTTCAAGCCCATTTCTGTCACAGTATGATTTGACTGATGGGCAAAAACTATTAGAATACCATTCTTGAAAAATTTCCCGTGTAACCCACGCCTTTCTGTTTGATCGCCACACAACTGGTAGACTTGTCTTGTCTGTGCCTCGCATTGCACGGGGTGTTTCTGAATGGTACACTAGTAAAGGTTTCAGTTTGAAATCACCAGTGGCATTACCACCCAGCAGAAGTGTTAGTCGATCTTTCGCAGCTTTGAAACCACTGGCTTGACGTTCTTCCTTAGAAATGAATGTTCGAGATGGCATTTTTTTCCAGTAAAGTGCGGTCTCATCAACATTGAAGATGAGACAAGCAGGAATTTTCTCTCGTCTAACGAAGTCTTGAAACTTGTCTGGAAACTCAGCTGCAGCTTGAATGTCCGCGCTGGCCGCCTCGCCTGTTATGTGGATATTGTGAAGATTAGAACGCTGCTTGAACCGATGGAACCAGCCTCTGCTGGCAGCAAAAGTCGGAGTGGCACTCCCTTCTCCTTCTTTTGTTTTCAGCATCTCATACAAAGATTTTGCTTTTGTGCATATGAGATCTTGACTTAGTGGTGTGTTCTTCTTATTCAAATCTTCGATCCAGACTGACAGTAATTTCTCCATTCTTTCTAAGATAGATGATCTCGAACGAGAAAGTTTTGTTGCACTTATAGGTGTTGAACCTTCGCTGGAGATTTTAATTTTTTCCCGATTTTTATAAATCGTTCTCACAGTCGATTCTGAGAGTCCAAAATCTCTCCCAACAATTGTTGCTTTGCCTCCATTTTCCATTCTTCTTAACACTTTCATCTTCAATTCCAAAGTGACGCTTTTACGCTCTTTTTTCTTTACAGGCGGCATTTTTAACGTAGGGTTAAATTATGTATGTATGTATCTCCAATAAATATTAAAACAAAACTGCCAGCCGACCGAACTAACATTACGGAACAAATGAACACACGAAACGAACGAGGAAATCCCCATAGAACAAAGTCGAAGGACAGGGAATTCCCAATTCTTCAAAGAGAATATTCAGAGAAAGCGGGGATCCCCCCGCGACCATAGAGAAGTTAATGACTACATGAGCGCGAAATTTGAAATTCGCGTTATAGTGAAACCGCGCGTAACGGGGTCGCGCTAAGCGGGGTATTACTGTATATATATATATATATATATATATATATATATATATATATATATATATATATATATATATATATATATATATATATATCTGTTATATATATATATATATATATATATATATATATATATATATATATATATATATATATATATAACTTTTTTTGGTTTATAATTAAATGTTTATGAAGCTATTAATTTGTTTAAGCTATGTTGTGTGTAAACTTTAATGCGACTTAGTCATTGACTTTTAAAATCTGATTTTGAAGCAATTAAACTACTTTGCCTTCTATTATCCACTGCGGGAGATTTACATGCATATTAATGATGCAATCAATCAATTCAAATCTGCATTTTGTTATACAGAACTTGATAACGTCACAGATTATCTTGTTTTATATGGAATATGGAAAATAAATTGAAGCATTATTGGCTTAGTTTAAAATGAAACTAAGTTCAAGGGAATGTTTTTTTTTTTCGTGTTCGAAAATCTTCTTACAATGACTTTAACGCTTGAATTTTAGTAATAAGCTACTTGAACTCGTTGGACAGGAACTGACTTTACACTGGTGACTTTAAACAACAAAATTTTTACCTAAAATAAAATTCTAGACAAACAGAGAACTCCCACTTGCTGTTCAAAGTGTAGAAGAATAGATCTCATAGCAATCATTATAAAACTAACAACAAAGGTCAAATGAACAAAATTCACGGTCTCGTTTCTCGAACAAAGAAATCCAGAAGTTTAAATCAGAAAATTGCTATATAGATTCATTCCATTTTGTACACAAGACTAATTTCCGAAAAATCGATAAGGCACCTAATGTTTAAAGTTGAGGGAATTGATAAAAATAACGAAAACTCTCAATTAAGTCTTTTAAAAAAAAATTGATTTCCTTCGAAGTCATCTTCTTCGACTACAACACATCTATGCCAGCCATTCTTTCAATCTTCAAAATACTTACTATACTCGATTTCGGTTATTGCTTTCCTGGGGACTAGAGATTTTTTGTTACAGTTTAGAAAATTATTTATAACAGTACCCATCGAAGAGTAATCTTAGTTTTAAGTACATGAAATAGTCACATCGTGCCAAATCCGGTAAATATCGTGCTTATAGATCGGCCATGGATATATTTTTACTTAAATGGTTACGGTTTAATGCATTTCAACAACGGAAAACAGACCAAGTCCATATTTCAGCAGTTTACCGATTGTTCTCTTATTCGTCTATCCATACCGAGATGAGTTTCAGCGCATCACGGCTCATCAGTCGGGCTAGAATTGAGAAAAAAGGAAATAAAATTTCTAGTACTTTATCCCGGTACTTACAGAACATAATGGTAAGATACAACGAATTGTATCAAATTTGAAATGCATACCAAGTACTGCATCGGAGGCTGGTTACAGCTGTAGCCAAGGGTGTAGTAGATATGCGTTTTAAATTTGGTATAAATAGTTACGAGTAATTATTATATTTGAGTGATAGTGCATTCTCATGTTGCAAAATTCATGAATTGTTCTGTCACAATTCAGACATTTTTTTTGTAAATAACAATCCTTATTAACGGCTTGTCCAGTCTGAGGACACTTTTTGTGCACAACACCATCATTATCGAATAAAACAGATAAAAAGGTTCTTAATTTTTGATAGATCTCGATGTGATTTTTTTCAGTTTTGGTCCACCTTTCGCACGATAATCACTTGTTTTTTTTCGGGTCATGTGAAGCCGAATAATTCACATCTCATCACCATTTATTATGAATGTCAAAGTGGACTGCTTCAAAATGTATGGTCAAATTGATGTTCTTTATGTAAATAATAAGATCTCTAACACCTAAATAACTACTGAAGACGAGAATGTTTATTTAAAGAATCTCGATAGCCAAGAGATTGACATCATATAGAAAATTACTTGGTTTTCAGATTACTGTCACCGTTTTAAGTACTTTGATACACAAAATTGTGTATCAAAGTGTGTTTGAACATTGCGCAGTAAAGTTTCCTACTAAGGAGGAAAATAGACTAAAGGTCATTCATGTGAGAATGGTCTAGTTTTACGGTAATAATGGTCTTTATTTTCAAGTAAAATTTTGATTAAACAGATTTGATGTGGATAAGAGTCAATTCTGGTTGAGGAAGATTGGCTGAGGCAAAAACTCGGGAAAACTTCCAGCTTGTTGAGAATTTACTACTGTCAAATTAACAAATGAAGATCCTAGTACTTGCTAAAGAAGGTAGAGTATCCGAAGCTGAAATTTTCAAAATTGTACAATAAAATTTAGGTATGAAAGAGGTTTCGGCCTCATGGATCTTCAAATTACTCACACCAGAACGGAAACTTGAGAGGATGAATATTTGGGAGTTTTAGAGAACGATGAGAGTTATCTTTTACGTGGTTTGCACACTCGCTTCGATCTAAATTTCACGTATTTTTTATCCATTTTTCACAATATTTGCCGAGACGTTTACTGAGTGATGTTAGCCCTGCGAGCGATATTTTCGAATTTAGCAGGCCAGCGTACCGTTTGTTTTAGAGCTACAGTTTTGTCTCATACTGAAAAGATATTATACCCATTATAGTAAACTCTCCTTTTACCTGCTTCTACCCTTTTTAGAATCATAAAAGTAACAGCAGATGTTCAACGCAGGTAGAGCAAAACCTTTGTAAACGGCCGAAAGGTAAGTTTTGCACGCCGCGTGGTCGCTCTGGCTTGCCTTACTCTTGGCGCTATAATCGTCTATAACTTCATAAGTATTTGAAATTTTCCTCTGGAATTTTCAGAGAATATTATTGAAATATAATTCTTTCCAATAGGATACTTTCTAAAAAGTCGATTTTTCCGACCTGAGAAAGTGTAGGGTTCCCTTAAAATACTTTTTGCGTTGAAAATTTCCAATATTTCACGAAAATAATATTTTTTTTCGTAATACCTTTAACTACGCAAGAGATTTAAAAATTAGATTGTCGCTGAGAGTTATGTGTCATTTTTCTTCAACTAGCACTAAAAATTCACATTCTCTCCCAGCCATGATCACCTTAGCTGTGCTAAGAGCGGTGCAATGAGTTTTTAATTTTCCGTGATTTATGTTAAATTATGTTCGAATTTGTTAAAAATAAATACTGGGTGTTACTCCAATTGTCTCCAAGTGTAATTTGTTTCAATATATTAAACGATTTTATTAACATACTATATATATATGTATATATATATATATATATATATATATATATATATATACATATATATATATATATATATATATATATATATATATATATATATATATATATATATATATATATATATATACATTATATATATATATATATATATATATATATATATATATATATATATATATATATATATATATATATATATATATATATATATACATATATATATATATATATATATATATATATATATATATATATATATATATACATATATATATATACATATATATATATATATATATATATATATATATATATATATATATATATATACATATATATATATATGCATATTTTTTAGTATTCTAATGAGATCTAGCTACGAAGTAGGAGTCGATAGAAAGCATTCAGAAGGGCTCTTTACCTCCAAAGACGACAAAAACCCAGTCATTTTCTGGAAAGTTAATAACGACCGTTTGTTTATGACTTGAAAAGATTTTTGCTTATTAAATATATAGACAAAACGTCTACAATTAATAAAAGGATCTACGGAAGGTCATTCTAATTTCCGAAGAAGGTCAATAAATTAAAACATCTGAAAACATGACGAACCAAACCTCTGCGCAACTGCAGGATCCGAAGGGCTCGCACAGTTCAAGACATTACCGATAGTTACAACATTCACCCGATAGCCCAGATTTAACATCCAGCGACTTTTTTTTATGTAAACATTTACAAAAAAGCCTTAGGTGCCTAAAATCTCCGTCAAATGATGAGTTAAGAACCACTGAAGTATCGGCTTTTAAGAGCAAACAAAAGATTTTTTGGGTGCAGGAAACAACTCTAGAGGTTCTAAACTAAATATATTAGTGTACACGATAGTTATGTCGCAAGTTTTTTTACACTGTAATTTTACTTCATAGCTAAGAAGATAACTTAAAAAACATTCTCGTTTCAAATCCTGGATTTTGTTGATGTTTTTTTTTGTATGATTGCAGCGGATGATCTAGAATTAGATTCGTCTTCACCTGCTTGTCTTATCCTCTTTAAACTCTGTATACCACTTGAAAATTTTTGACCTTGCAACAAAAGATAATGCAAATCTTCTGTAAAATTCGCTTATATTTCCATTTAAATAAAGCAAGTACCATATGAATTATTGTCAGATATTAGTAACAGTTTCACCAACATAAAGTACTTTATTAAACTTTTGAAGATAGTAGTCAAATAATTCAGCGTTCTTATGGTTCCTAGACTTAGAAGAAAGCTTCGAAAGATTACAACAAAAAGACGTAGATCATCTCTATTACAAAAAACACGTACCTACCAATATGCTCAAAGCTGTAAAAAATCTATACTCAAAAAATGAAATCATACCTAGTCGAAAAACAAATATCGAAATCATAGAAAGCATACTAATAAAAATGATAATAAGACAATAAATAAATCTTACGCTTCATTACTCGTACATATAGTCAAACATATATAGGGCTCTAGAGTTGAAGGAGGGGTATCAGAGGCGGTTTCTCCCAATATACTATTTTAAGCGCTTTTCACGATTCTTGGAGTCGAGGAATCTGAAAATTATATAATTTTATGATTATTAGTGTTCCGTTGTCTGTCCGTCTGTCTGTCTGTCACACCCGATTTTCGCCGAAACAATTTGTCATAGAAAGTTGAAATTGGATAATAGTATAGGAATTGATGGCATCATCAGAGCCATGTAGTTTTGAAAGTTAAATCGATGATAGTAAAAATTTTTTTTACTATCATCGAGTTTGGTCTCAAATGAAAGCTTGTGAAAACACGAGTAAAAAATGTATATATAATGTAATACTTGCACGCACTTTTCTTTGTATTATTTTTAAAAAACCGGTCTAGTGCAAGTTGAACTTGCATAATTAGTGTTCCGTACGTTAATTGCTTTTAAAATAAAAATTTTTGTTACGGTGCACATTGGGACCGAATGCCGAAAAGGTGGCCATAAGTCCCTAAAATGAATGTTCGATTGAGGGACTTTTCAGGCTCTAGGTATGCGCGTTGGTACCTGCGCTATTCGAAACGACCGGTTATAATAATCAAGTGTGCACCCGGGGCTCTTGACACCTATTGTTGTTAAAGCGTCGAGCAGGCCAGATTCTGAGCTTGTTCTGTTTGAGTTAGACAGGCAGATTCAATTGCGCTCATATGTTTCGTATTGGAAGTTAATTTAATTTCGTGAAATGGATTCTCCGATTAAAAGTGAGTACATTTAAACGATATAAATTGAGTGCAATAAAATTTGATTATTATTTAATTATTGTAACGTTTAAAATATCACTTTTTTAGAACTGTTAGTTTCAAACATCAAAATTAAAATATACATAAGTTAAAAGTCCCATGGCATCCCACTGTCAAACCAATTTTATCGTGTTTTCTAACTATTTTTTAATAATATAGAAGCAAAATAAAATAAATTTTATGTAAAAAAAGTATGAATAATGTTATATTTATCTTTATAATACATAATACTCAAATCCGTGTTAATTTTCATTTAACATTAGTTAACTGAAACATTTTGTTTTTCACATTTTTAATTGCAGATCCTTATCAGCAACATCGAAAAGCCCTATAGTCGAAATTTCATGAAAATATGACAAAAATTATAATTTTTGTCCGCATATAGGATTTTGCTTTTCACATTTTTAATTTCAGATTCTTCATCAGCAACCTAGAAGAGCGCTATAGTCGAAATTTCATGAAAATATGACAATTTTTATCAATTTTGTCCGCCATATTGGAGCCGCCATTTTGTTATTTACATTTTTTATGTCAGATTCTTAATCAGCGACCTCAAAAAACCAGATATGCAAATTTTCATATAATTCGAATAACACCTTCATACTTTGGCCACCTTTTTGGGTTTTGGTCCCAATGTGTGGTGGTATAAAATGATCAGTGACTTCACAAAACACACCCCAAATGAGTTTTCAACAAAGTTTGTTTCCAATCTTTACTGAAAACTGATGACCTTGAAATTTTTGATTTTTTTTTTATACCAGATAAATTGTTAAAGGTAATGCACTCGTGATAATTTTCGTTCAATCTACACCCCGTGGAGAATATTTCAGAATTTTTTCAAAATTTTTTGATAAGTTCTTTTCGAGATAAGGCTGGTGGACAGCGATTTTTCGCGATTTTTTTAAAAATAATACAAAGAAAAGTGCGCGCAAGTATGACATTATATATATATTTTTTACTCGTGTTTTCACAAGCTTTCATTTGACACCACACTCCATTACCTAGTAAATTTTTTTTTTTTCACTTCTGATTTCACCCCCCAAAACTAACCCCTTAAGTCAAAATTTAACTTTTAAAACTACATGGCTCTGATGAGGCCATCAATCCCTATATTATTACCAAATTTCAACTTTCCATGACCAAATAGTTTCGGAGAAAATCGGGTGTGACAGACAGACGGACAGACAGACAGATACCGAAGTGATCTTGTAAGTGTTCCGTACGGAACTAAAAATCACGAAAAAATCGCTGTCCACCCGCCTTATCTCGAAAAGTACTTATCACAAAATTTTGAAAAAATTCTGGAATATTCTCCACGGGGTGGAGATTGAACGAAAATTATCACGAGTGCATTACCTTTAATAACACAGCCCCACAAAAAAAAAAAAAGTGGGGTATACTTTTGATGCGATATATCAGATCCGTAGTATTTTTGCCCGCTAATCACGAATCTGACGTCAGAATATCGCCATCACATCTCAATTTTTTTCTAACCTCAACAAATAGGTAAAAATTAGTAAAATTAAGAAAAATATACTCCTAAAAAATTGATTCAAGCTTTTTCATGAATCCAAAGATGTATTAATATGTATTCGAACACACTAAGCTAATATTCATCGGTTGGATTGAGCCATACAGTTCTGTTTTCTTTCTAACCTCAATAAATCAGACAGATATAGTGCTTCTCGAATGCAAAAACGAATTCAAATTAAAATTCAACCGATCCTTACCAAATTTGGTACACGGGGATTTTTTGGGTCGCTGATCACGAATCTGAGGTTGGATTTGCAAAATTCAAGATGGCAGATGTTTTCGCGCCATTTTGAACGCCGAGAAAATTCATCGGTCGATTTTTATTCTTCTACCTGCATCCAGGGCACCTCCACGTGGTGACGGTGGGCAACGGTGTTACTCCACTAGCCGGCAGAGTCCCTGGATAACGGCTTAGATGCCGTCATGGCAGGTAGAAGAAAGAGAATTACGATGCAGGGACTCGGAAACCCAGTATCGGCGGTTGGTCAGGGTGGGAAAGCGGGCCCGCAGCCGTCGTCATCCAGCGACCGTAGCTCTTCATGTGTGGGTGACTTGGCTCATGTAGAGTATAATGCTACAAGAAAACGGTCTCACGGTACAAGGACTTTTCATAAGTGCGATAAAAACAGTGATTCATTTTGTTATATTTGCTGTCAACACGTATTGAGTAAAATGGGGTCACCGATAACGGATAAGATTAAAACCTTATATAAGGATTGTTTTACCATTGAAATACAGCACCAGGATACAGATTGGGTTCCCCACATTATTTGCAGTTCTTGCAAAATAATGTTGTACATCAATAAGAAGGCGATTAAATATTCCAAACCAGCAATATGGAATAGACCATACAGTGAAAATGATTGCTACTTTTGTATGAATGTTGTATCTAGGCATAACCGAAAAAATAAAAGCACTATTACTTATAACGATGTTTCGACAGTAACAAGATCAACTAAACTAATTCCGCCTCCTGAACCACTTGATGCTGATGTTATGGAAACAAATGATTTCACCTTATCAGTTCATGCCGAAAACATTAAGACTGTCGAAAAAGATTCAAACACTGTTACTAATGAATGTTCTAGTGACAACCCATCATATACTAGTGACACAGATACAGAATTTCTACCATACAACCGTACACCAGAACCAATACTCGTATCACAGTCAGAACTTAGTGATCTAGTCAGAGATTTAGGCTTACCCAAAGATGGTTCAGAGCATCTTGCTTCCTTTTTAAAGAAAAGACATTTACTTAAGCCAGAAACTACGATTTCTTATTATAGAAACAGATGAATAATTTCGAAAATATTTCACAATGGACGAAGAATTGTCACTTTCATATTGTACCGATGTAAAAGGTCTAATAGATGAATTTCAAAATAACTCATACGATCCTGAAGAATGGCGACTGTTCATTGATTCTTCTAAACGGAGCATTAAGGCAGTTTTGCTGCATAATACCAACGTTTACGCTCCCATTCCGATTGCTCATTCCACAGTTATGGAAGAGCAATATGAAAAAATGAAGCAGCTTTTGATAAAAATAAAATATGCTGATCATAACTGGAAAATTTGTGGAGATCTGAAAATTGTAACAATATTGCTTGGCCAATAGTCAGGGTTTACACTTTATCCCTGTTATAAATGTCTGTGGAATAGCAGAGACAGGGAACGTCATTATAAGAAAAAAAGTTGGCCAACAAGAGAATCGTTCACTCCTGGTGAAAATAATGTATTGTTTCCACCATTGGTAGATCCAGGAAAAGTTCTTATTCCCCCGCTTCACATTAAGCTTGGACTTATGAAGCAATTCACGAGAGCATTAGATACAAACGGCCCATGTTTCAAATATTTGCATAAAAAATTTCCGAAATTTTCTGAAGCTAAAATTAAGGCAGGCGTATTTGACGGGCCACAAATAAGAAAATTGTTTCAAGATTCATTATTTGTTACTAAAATGAATAAAGTTGAAAAAGCTGCTTGGCTTAGTTTTAAAGAAGTCGCAACAAACTTTTTGGGAAATAATAAAAGTCCTAAGTACAAAGAAATAGTCGAGAATATGGTAAAAAATTTTCAAACATTAGGTTGCTTAATGAATCTAAAATTACATTTCCTGGACTCCCACATCGATGATTTCCTAGATAATCTTGGTGACTACAGTGAGGAGCAAGGGGAACGTTTTCACCAAGATCTGAAAATCATAGAAAATCGGTATCAAGGACGATGGGATGACCATATGCTAGCGGACTATTGCTGGTCGCTAAAAAGAGAAACAAGTCCTCAAAAGCGTTTGGTCAGAAAGCCTTTGAATAGGTCATTCGCGGAAAAAAGACCAAGATACAGCCAAAAAAAGGAAAGTTAGGCGCGGGTCTAACCTTCGCAATTCTAGGGCTTAAGGGTCTACTATTTGAGAGTATATGGTTTAAAGGTCCTGGTTTTGAGTTTATTGGGTCTCATTTTTAAAGTTACAGGGTTATTGAGGTCTATTTTTTGAGGTTACAGGGTGTGGGAGTCTAAGGTTCCAGGGTTTAGGGTTTAAGAGTATCAGGTTTGAGGATTCCCCAACTGTATACCAAATTTGGTAGGAATTGGTTGGTTTTCAAAAATTTTGTCCGCCATCTTGGATCCGCCATTTTGAATTTTGCAAATCCGACCTCAGATTCATAATCAGCAACCCAAAAAAACCCCCGTGTACCAAATTTGGTAAGAATCGGTTGAATTTTAATTTGAATTCGTTTTTGCATTCGAGAAGCACTATATCTGTCTGATTTATTGAGGTTAGAAAGAAAACAGAATTGTATGGCTTAATCCAACCGATGAATATTAGCTTAGCGTGTCCGAATACATATTAATACATCTTTGGATTCATGAAAAAGCTTGAATCAATTTTTTAGGAGTATATTTTTCTTAATTTTTTCTTAATTTTTACCTATTTTTTGAGGTTAGAAAAAAATTGAGATGTGATGGCGATATTCTGACGTCAGATTCGTGATCAGCGGGCAAAAATACTACGGATCTGATATATCGCATCAAAAGTATACCCCACTTTTTTTTTTGTGGGGCTGTGTAATTTATCTGGTATATAAAAAACAAAAATTTCAAGGTCATCAGTTTTCAGTAAAGACTGGAAACAAACTTTGTTGAAAACTCATTTGTGGTGTGTTTTGTGAAGTTACTGATCATTTTATACTTCCGTTACAACATTTTTTATTTTACAAGCAATCAACGTACGGAACACTAATTGCGCAAGTTGAACTTGCACTTAACCGGTTATTTGTGAATAATATTCTTCTACAAAGTACCAACCATTTTTAAATATCGAGTTGCAAGCTTGAGTATGTTTTTTTTCAGTTCAATTTGTGAAAATCCTATTATTAGGTGATTGTCATCCTCTATTTTCCAACATAATTTTTGAATAAATAAAATAACAAGTTATAAGAAATTTAAGACCCTTAACAGGCTGTTAGCTACCGCTTGAAATTTTATTTAAGTTTATTTTTGCTTGTTAGTACGTACTTTTGAGTAAACACTAGACTTCTCGAGTAAATATGTATTTTGTTTTATTTCTTACTACATATATAAACGTAAAAAAGTTTCTCTAAATTTAGATAAAAATGCACAAGATTTTCAATATACTATAAACAAAATATATAAAAATAATAAAATTTATTATAAATTAATATAAATATTAAATATAGTATACAGGGTGTATTCCGCGTATTACTACTCAGTATATATCACCACTACATCATACACTTTATTTTTGCACTCGACGCGGAGCGATGATTGATTAAAGCTAAACTACAAATCTACCCTATTTATACTTAGCTTAACCCTTGAATTACTCAAGCGGAACTAATGACATAGGCAAGGCCATCAGTTCCGGTCAAGTAACCAGTAGAAGGGACTCTGAGGAATAGGCCCTCTGTCTTTATTTACATTTTATGATTTCCATACTTTCGTATGCGTTCAACAACCTCCTATCAGATACATTTTTTTTATAATCTTAGATTATTTAATGTTACAGTAAAATCAGCTTCAAGGGCATGTTCGGCAATGCTGGACTTTTCTGTTCTATTGTATTTTAAGTGTGCTAAATGTTCTTTAAATCGTGTTTTAATTGACCTTTTAGTTTGCTCAACATACTTTTTGTCACAATCATTACAACTAATTTCATAAATTCCACTTTTCTCACAATTAGGAATATTATTTTTGGGATTTCCTCAGATATTCCTCAGATTGTCTGATGACTTATAGACTAAGGTGAGGCCTACCTTATTAAATACCTTATTAAGTCTCTCGCTATATTTCGAGTTATATGGTATGGAGACATACTTGGTATTATTTTCTTCGCGTGTAAAAAAGGTGGAATTCTGAATATTAAACCTATACTTATGTCTATTTATTAGCTTATTTACTAAATCATCGTCATAACCATTAATTCTAGTTATATTTCTAATACGTTTCCTTTCATTACTAAAGTTTACTCTATTCAGAGGGAAAGTGACCAAACGATGAACTAAAAAATGTAATGAAGCTAATTTATGTTGTTTGCAATGAAATGAATCATTAGGAATATATCTATCTGTTATAGTAACATATATAACAGTAAAAATGTACCTGATAGGAGATTGTTGAACGCATACGAAAGTATGGAAATTATAAAATGTAAAAGTAGTTTAAATAAAGACAGAGGGCCTATTCCTTAGAGTCCCCTCTACTGGTTACTTGACCGGAACTGATGGCCTTGCCTATGTCATTAGTTTCGCTTGAGTAATTCAAGGGTTAGGCTAAGTATAAATAGGGTAGATTTGTAGTTTAGCTTTAGTCAATCATCGCTCCTGATGAAGCTAATATGGTTAGCGAAAAGCGCGTCAAGTGCAAAAATAAAGTGTTTGGTGTAGTGGTGATATATATTGTATCATTGTGCCAAAGATTCCACATTCCCAACTTAGCCAATATACCTTAGTCCAAAAATTCGTAATTTTTGAGACACAGGGTGTCAAAGTTATACTTTTATTTTAGTTTTCCTTAAGTAGCTTTCTTAATAACTGCACTACTTGTACAAGATTCGGTTCTAGGAGGTTTTCTGAGATAAGAAATCGAAATCTGCTCACACGAATTGTAAGGGGGCGCCATTTATTGCACTGTGTATACTTTTAAATTGTCATAACTTTTTTTTATACCAGTTTGCATGTATTTTTAATTAAATACTTTTTTTCCGCCTCCTCCTGTCTAAAAAAGCTCTCCTGGTAAATGTTGCTCTGAGCAATAGTTTCTGAGATAATGGGATGTGTTTCCATTTCTTAATTCCATTGTCAGATTCGCTAGTGCGTTCCTTCACACTCCAATCACGCTTAGGAGAGGTCCAAAAGAATAGTCTTTGACATTTGGAGCATACTTAAAGGCCTTACTTACCTACTTACTTACTTACTTACTTACCTGACCTTACATGGGCTCACTCCCCCCAAATTTGACTACCCACTATTCACCACATTTCCTCCCTGGTTTTCTCCAAACCCATCAATCGATCTACACTTTCATTTCGGTAACAAAAATAACCTAATAGGAGCCAACATCATTCATCAATTCTCTGAAAGGATACACACTCTCTACTCAAACTTTTCTATAGTCTACACCGATGGTTCGAAATCCACAAAAGGAGTGGGAGCAGCCTTCCTACACAAGTCTTATTCACAACAATTTAAACTTCCTCCATACTCTTCAATCTTTTCTGCCGAGCTGTTAGCCCTAAAAGAAGCAATCAGGTATGCAATAAATAACAAGGAAAATAACAAATTCCTCATTGCCACAGATTCCTTAAGTGCCATAAAAGCCATCAAATACAGCAATCCGGACTATGCATACTTAAGACAAATAGCAGACTTATTATACATCGCCAAGGCCAGGAATAGAACCATCATATTAATCTTGATTCCTAGCCATATGGGAATCAAAGGGAACGACAGAGTAGATCAAGTAGCCAAACAAGCCATAGAAACAGGCAACAATACCACAGGAGAGAACCATACTAACGATTTCCACAAAAATTTAGTCTCAATAAATAGAAATAATTTTCAGTTGGAATGGGATCTCGTAGATCCGAATAACAAGCTGTGGGAAGTAAAATCTTTTGTTTTTCCTCCTTTACACATTCACATTCTAAACAGATCAGATAATGTAAAACTCAGAAGACTAGCGACTGGACATACATACCAGACACACTCTCACCTACTAAAGAGTGAACCAGCACCATTATGTCCCATCTGCAATCAATCATTGACTGTCAAACACATATTTGACGCAGCGCATTTTTCGCACAGAAGAAACAAACATAACATACCATCAAACATTAAACAAATTGTAAGCACTTTTCAATCAAATAAGCTGGGAATCATCAATTAATCTAAATTATTTTGGGCGCCAAATAACCATTGAAGTTGACGCGCCCTTACCCTTTAATATAAAAAAAAAAACTTAAAGGCAAAGGGGCTAACAACAATAATAAATTTAAAGTCCAACAACACTAAGAATGTAAAAACCAACTGGTAAGGGCATAAAAGATTACCCACAAATTAATAAATTCGAAAAAAGTTTAATGGCTCAACAGAAGGTACTGGTTTCACAATAAATGTTCAATATGGCCGCCACCTTCGTTAATATATAAATTAATACGTCGCAGGAAATTAAATGTACTCTTCTTAAAATGTCTTCATCTCGTAAGGCGTTAGCAACATTTTGAATCCTATTCCACAATTGCTCAATGTTGTCGATTTGAACTTTCGATTTCAATGCACCCTAAAAGAAAAAATCGCATGGATTTAAGTCTTGAGAACGAGGTGGCCAGTGAATAGGAGCATCTTCACCTCTTCCGATCCATTTATCTAGGTAACTTTGGTTCCAAAAAATACTCACATTACGCGCAAAATGGGGTGGTGCACCATCTTGTATGAAAAACATGTCGCGACGTAAATTAATGGGTAAGTTTTCCAATAATTCAGGAATAGTTTCACAAATGAAATTCAAGTAAATCCCGATCAAATAGCTCGCGAAAATTGCCATCCAGACATTTAGACATTAATACTGAATTCGCGTTGAAACTGTTTTTTTTTTAATGGGTCTAGCACATGTGCTGCAGGAAAGTCCCTAAAGCGCTCCAGGAGCGGCATGTGTGCGAAAAAAGCGATTCATGTTGTTCTTGAATCGCTGTAAATTGTACTCGGTGGGAAACACAGCGCTGGGCAAATTATTCCAAAGGGATGATGTTCTCCATATAAAAGATGCTTGAAAAGCGTTGTACGCGGAGTAACAAGCTGAACCTCATACGGATGTGAAGCACCAGCGCGACGTGTATTTCTAACATGCACCGCACTGGGAGGAATTAAGCGGGCTACATCTTTCGAACACTTTCCATGAAAATACTTGTAGAACAGACTCAAGTCGCCAACCGTTCTTCGATGTTCCAGCAAATCAAGGCCGCCTGTCAGTTCCGGGTCTCCAATTAGACGGACAGCTCTTCTCTGAACAGAACCCAACAAATGCAGTGTATGTTTGGGAGCGGAGCCCCAAACATGGGAGCAGTATTCTATAGTTTGTCGAATTTGAGCTTTGTAAAGAATTAACAGTTGTTGTGGGGTGTAAAGCTTTCTGGTTCGAAATAATATTCCCAACTTTTGAGAAGCTCTCCTTGCTATGCCTGCAACATGTTCATGCCAGGACATATTTGCTCCCAAACTAACACCCAACAAATTGAGCGACGATGCTAGGAGAATGGAGTGCATAACTATGTCGGGTTCAGCAACGTTAACTTTTTCAGAAAAAACTGCCGCCTGGGTTTTTGTAGCGTTAAATTCCACTTGGTTACTGTCTCCCCAAGATAGAATTTCTTCCAGGTCTTTATTAAGTTGAACGATCTCCTGCTGTCTGCGGATATTCGCTTGAGCAGCCGATGTCCGAGCATTCAAGGTGAATGAAAAGACAAGTGTACTGTTATCTGCAAAGCTGTAGATTGGATTCCCTGCCTTTTCCAGCAGATCGTTAATGTAAATGAGAAAGAGAGTAGGAGACAGTATGGAGCCCTGGAGCACATCGGCGTTGATAGTGAAGGTATTAGAAAGAAATCTGTCGACCACCACTCGTAAAGAACGCTCTCTGAGGAAACATAAGAGCCGCAAACAGAACCATTCAGACATACCACAAGAACGTAGCTTAGCCAACAGTCCATCGTGCCAAACACGGTCGAATCACTTGGATAAGTCAAGAGCAACCGCTCGAGATTCTCGAAAGCATTCAATTGCGTTGTTCCAAACATGTGTTGTATAAGTCAGAAGATCTCCTGTTGATCTATGTTTACGAAAGCCATATTGGTGATCGCTAATAATATTGAATCGTTCAAGATATTTTAGAAGATGCTGATTGATAACCTTTTCCGTGACTAACGGAAAACTATAACAAATAGATGCTTTTACTGCACTCTACCGGCGACTTACTAAGTCCATTCAAGCAGAGCGGCCAGCACGGCTGGCAAGTTATTTGCAGAAGCGCACCTTTCTCAAGCTTACTGCTCGAAGGCATAGATAGCGCATTGGTATAACAATTAAAAATAAACGAAAAAATCGTATTCTTAGAAGTTACCAAAGTGTTCTTCGTATTTGCTGAACCATCCCAGGACGCGTTTCGACGTATCACGGCTCATCAGCTGGGCTAGGTTCAGTAAATACGAGAACATACTTTACATACATACCCTCAGACATCCACCCACTCTAATACCCATACACCTCCCAAATGGAACCCAGCAAAAGCAGACTGGCCCAAATACACCTCCATAATCAACACCCCCACCGACCCCATACCGGATATTAATGCAGCCATACACCACTTCACAAATTCCATTATTACCGCTGCCGCTACTACCATCCCAACCAAAAAACACGCTCCCTAACAAACCCCCAGTCCCCTGGTGGTCAGCTGAGTGCTCTAAAGCAATTCAAAATCGGAAGAAAGCACTTAATACATTCAAACGACACCCCATCTCCGAAAATTTCATACAATTCAAGAAAATGAGATCCAAAGCTAAAAGAGTAATAAAATTGGCAAAAGAAGCTTCCTGGAGAAACTTCGTATCCAATATAAGATATCCTATAACATCTAGTTCCCTCTGGACCTCCGTAAGGAAAATGAAAGGGCTCCCTACCAACCATATCCCTATCCTTGCATCCAAAAATAGTTATCTCTCTAATCCACTAGACATATCAAACGAACTAGCGACCTATTATCATCATAAATCACTACCTCTCAATCCCCCCACTGCACAAAATTTCGACAAAACATTATTTAACACAACTCTCTCTCTCCCCTACAATACCCCATTCTCCTTACAGGAACTAACCTACTCACTACAAAACTCCAAAAGAACATCACCCGGACCAGATACGATCCTCCTAGAAATGATCCAACATCTCCCACTTTCAATGCTTGAACACCTCCTATCATTATACAACCATATCTGGATCAATCACTCCTTCCCTAGTGATTGGTTAAGTTCAATCATCATACCCATTCACAAACCGGGCAAACCCAGATCTGTCCCAGACAGTTACCGCCCCATATCTTTAACCAACCATCTATGTAAGGTCCTTGAAAGAATGGTTCTCCACAGACTAACCTGGTTACTGGAAACCAAAAACTTGCTCTCTCATAAACAATTTGGCTTTCGGAAGTATCGGTCTTCCATCGACCACCTGGCCTCCCTCGATACCGAAATCAGACGCGCTTCACATCAAAAAAAGCACACCCTATTAACCTCTCTCGATTTATCCCAAGCCTTTGACAAGATCAACAAAAACCTCATAATCTCACAGTTGGAACGCTTTGGGCTTAAAGGTTCTCTCCCTATCTTCATTCTTAACTTTCTCCAACCCAGATCCTTTAAAGTCAAAATCAACAACGTTTTATCAAACTCCTTCACCTCTTCCCTTGGCATCCCACAGGGATCTGTTTTGAGTCCTGCCCTTTTTAACATTGCCTTAATCAACCTAATTAACCAAATCCCATCCACAACAAACTACAAGATATTTGCAGATGATATTATACTTTACACGGCATCTTCATCATCGCAATGGTGCACTGAGATCCTACAACAATCTATCTCCCTCCTAAACGCTTGGGCCAATAACAATGGACTCTCATTTTCCCCCTCCAAATCATCCTATATACACTTCTGCAAATTAAGAAACTGTTCTAAAGTTAATCCCCTTCACCTTGCAAACTCAATCATACCCTCTACAGACTCACTCAAGATCCTCGGACTAATCTTTGACAACAAACTTACATGGACTCCTCACATCAAACACCTCATAGCACGTACTTCCCCCGACTTAAACCTCTTAAAAATCCTTTCAAATACGTCTTGGGGTGCAGACCTCCCTTCTCTCCAAACTATCTACAAATCACTTATCTTTTCCAAGCTCGCCTATGGCGATTTCATTTACGACTCTGCGAGTTCATCTGTCAAGAAGCAACTTGATACCATACAAAATACTTCTCTCCGTGCAATAGCTGGTGCCTTCCGCACCTCCCCAATCTCTAGTCTCCAATGTGTTACCTCTACCCCCCCTTTGTATCTCATCAGACAACACTCACTCTTAAAATTTTATTCCTACTCATTATTCCGCCCCTTCACTAGACACACCCTGAATCTATTTTCAATTCATCGCGCATCCATAACCTCTATAAAAAACTCTATCCCCAATAGAATCACTACCCTACTAACTCTACACAACATCTCCCCCCCTAAATATGACTATCCACTGTACTCATCTTTCCCTCCATGGCTATCTAACTGTCCTCCAGTCGATTTTTCAATGCTCTCACTAAGGAAAACAGAAACCCCTAACCCACTGCTAAGGAAAACATTTCTGGAAAGAATAGCAACTCACTACCCAAATTACACCCTGCTTTATACTGATGGATCCAAAACAGACAAGGGAGTGGGTGCATCTTTCACCACTTCTTTTACCAAAAAAATGTTTAAACTCCCATCATACACCTCCATTTTTTCAGCCGAGCTTTTGGCCATTAAAGAGGCCATACGCCACGCTCTAACCCTCAGAGCTGCAATGCGTATTCTAATCATCTCCGATTCCTACAGCGCTCTTGCCTCAATAAAATCACTGAAATTAAAATACAATTATGTTCGCCAGATCTTAGACTTATGCCACATGGCAACTCTAAAACATCGTAAAATTGCCTTCTTCTGGATCCCCAGTCACATTGGCATCAGGGGCAACGACAAAGCCGACCTACACGCAAAACTAGCAATAGAGAGAGGTACCACAGGATGGGGAGAGAACCACCCCAGAGATTTCAACTCCTTCCTTAACCATAATTTACGTTCCTTATTCCAACTGAACTGGGACCTAATACCTCCCGATAATAAGCTCTGGCTTATTAAACCCCTAGTCTACCCCCCCCTTAAACTCCTTGCATATAACCAGAGAAGAAAACGTCCTCATGCGAAGACTGGCCATAGGACATACCTACAGTACTCACAGACACCTACTACAAAATGAACAAGCCCCTACTTGCCTCTTATGCAATTTCCCTCTGACAGTCTCCCATATAATTGAGACCCCACACTTAAAGTCTATCAGAGATAAACATCAAATCCCTTCAAACCTACCACTATTAATAGCCTCACTCGATTCACTCCACACCAACATTAAAAATTACCTAAAAGAGATAAATTTTATCGTATAACAAATCAAACACTCTCAGGGGCGCTAAATGACCTGGCTGTCGATGCGCCCTGACCCCAAAATATCCATCCATCCATCCATCAAGCTTACTTCTCGAAGGCATAGATAGCGCATTGGTACAACAATTAAAAATAAACGAAAAAATCGTATTCTTAGAAGTTACCAAAGTGTTCTTCGTATTTGCTGAACCATCCCAGGACGCGTTTCGACGTATCACGGCTCATCAGCTGGGCTAGGTTCAGTAAATACGAGAACATACTTTTAGTCTTTTATCCAAGTAACTAACGGAAAACTATAACAAATAGATACTTTTACTGCACTCTACCGGCGATTTACTAAGTCCATTCAAGCAGAGCGGCCAGCACGGCTGCCAACTTATTTGCAGAAGCGCACCTTTCTCAAGCTTACTGCTCGAAGACATAGATAGCGCATTGGTATAACAATTAGAAATAAACGAAAAAATCGTATTCTTAGAACTTACCAAAGTGTTCTTCGTATTTGCTGAACCATCCCAGCTGATGAGCCGTGATACGGCGAAACACGTCCTGGGATGGTTCAGCAAATACGAAGAACACTTTGGTAACTTCTAAGAATACGATTTTTTCGTTTATTTTTAATTGTTATACCAATGCGTTTTCCATGACTTTTGATATTATTGAAAGCAGTACGACTGGTCGGTAGTTATTTGGCAAGGTCTTCTTGCCTTTTTTAGGTATCGGCTGAACCGTAGCACATTTCCAGCAGGACGGAAATATTCCCTTTCTGTAGGATAGGTTAAAAAGTCTACAGAAAACTTGCACAGTTTTTGAGAACTATGCCAGATGTTCCGTTAGCGCCAGAAGCCTTTTTGGTGTCTAACTTCATTAAAATACGCTTTATGATACGCTGTCTGAGGACAACATCGGGCATTTTTTGACTGCAATGTGGGAATAGTAGGTGGTAAAAATTATGACAATTTAAAGGTATACACAATGCAATAAGTGGTGCCCCCTATAATTTACAACAAAACTGTGAGCTGATTTCGATTTCTTATAGAAATCCCCTTAGCACCAAATCTTGTACAAATAGTACACTTATTAAGAAAGCTACTTAAGAAAAACTAAAATGAAAGTATAACTTTGATACCTTGTATCTCAAAAATTATGAATTTTTGCACTAAGGTAAGTGTGGTCATATTTTCATCCCAGAAATCCACAGTAACTCTATCTACACGGAATACTGGGACATTCTGTATAATAACAGGCCAAGTGCAAGTCGAACTTGCGAAATTAGTGTTCCGTACGGTGATTGCTGGTAAAATAAAACTTCTCTTAACGAAGGTATACAATGATCATTGACAAAACACATCCCAAATGAGGTTTCAACAGTTTTTTTCTGATCTTCACTGAAAACTGATGACTTAAATTTTTTTTTCTATACCAGTTAAATTACACTGGTCAACACAAGTCTTGTTTCCTTTATTTTTTTTTTCTGTTATTGGGTATTTCTATGGCCCTGACTATGAAAAAAATACTGGGAGATTGCTAACAGCTTTACCTTTTGAAATATACAGTTTTATTATTTTGCCAAAAAAATACAAAAAAAATAATACATTATGTTAACAAAATTTCTATTGAACACTAGCAAATGATCTTTTATAAGATTTCCTTGAATGAACGACTTTAGGTAGATATCGTTGCAAATTCCAGCAGTAGTCTGCCATCATATGTGAGTCCCACCGCCCCTGATAACGCTCTTCCATTGTCCGAAGATCCTGATGAAATCTTTCACCCTGCTCCTCACTAAAATCACCCAGATTTTGTGGAAATCGGTCTAAATGCGAGTGCAGGAAGTGGATTTTTATACTCATGTTGCACCCTAGCTCTTGCAAGTTCGATAGCATGCACTCAACAAGCTCGACATGGTCGTCAGATTTCTTTTTACCTAGGAAGCTACTCATAACCAAAACAAATGAATTCCAAGCTTTGGATTCGACTTCAGTCATTGATTTGACAAAATTAGGATCTTTCACGAGTTGCCTAATCTGTGGCCCATCAAAAATACCAGCTTTCAATTTTTCTGAACTTAAACCTGGAAACTTGCGTGAAAGAAAATTAAAACATTCGCCACTTTTGTCAAGCGCCTTCACAAACTCTTTCATTATATGAAGTGGTGGAAGTATGATGCGGTCTCGGCTAACTAAAGGCACGTTTATAACATTTTTTGTACCAAGTTTTAGCTCTTCCCGCACTGGCCAAACTTTTTGTGACCAATGGTGTTGTTTGTCACGACTATCCCAGAGACATGAAACAAGGGAACTTTGTGTACCCCCCTTGTTGACCTAAAAGAAAGTTAACCATTTTCAGATCAACACAAATGACCCATTTGTGGTCTTGATACTTAATTTTTTCCATAACCTTAGAAACATTTACGTATTTAAAGTCGTCGAATGTGCAATAGGTATAGATCCGTACTTGTTACCGTTATGAAGCAAAACACACTTTAAACTTCTTTTGCTGCTGTCTATGAAAAGACGGTAATCACTAGGTTGGTACTGTTTTAATCCCATCTGCTGCAAAATACCACCAACATCGTTACAAAAAACTAAATCCTTCTCTTGAGAAAAATACGGTAACAGATTTTTTTCTCGGGTACGATAAAATGTAATGTTGGTTTCCGGAGTAAGCAAATTTTTTTCTTTTAAACGAGATGCTAAAATTTCAGAAGCTTCTTTTGGTAAGTTCAGATCTCTTACTAAGTCATTTAGTTCTTTCTGATTAAATGGTTGAGGTTCTGAAAGGCTACATTTGTAGTCTGAATCAGAGTCTACACTTGATGTATTTCGTTCGGGTTCACAGAGATTTGGATCATCAGAAGATTTAGATGTGCTGGGTTGTACCTCTTGTGATTTTAATTGAGGTCGTTGAGCAGAAGATAAGTTAGGATATGACTACTTACTTCGATTTCCAGGGTTAATTCCGTTTATTTTCACAACGCAGAAGTAGCAATCGTCATAATGGTTTCGAGGTTCTCGCCAAATCATGGGTGTTACAAACATTATTGCATCTCTTTTTCCACTGGACCATAACCGTAGACATACCACACATTTCTGGCATACAATATGAGGAACCCATGGCTTGTCCTGATTACACAATTTTATTTTAAAGTATTGATAATACGCAGTTTTCACAAAGTCCGATATAGGTTTTCGATATTTTGCAAATATATATTCACCACAAATACAGCAAAAACAATTGGGATTAGGCACACAACATCTTCTTGACGAAGCCATATCTAAAACAACAACAAAATATATTTTAGTGTCCAATAAAAAACTAAAATCTAAGTAAAAATAGTAAATGAGGGTAGTTAGCTATAACTAAAAAACAAAAGCTGTTAGAGAAAAATTGTTGCCATATTTAAAAAATACTCGTCAATTTGAGATAGGAACAAAAAAAAAAATCACAGGAAACAAGCAATTTTCTTTTTTTTTTTGACCAGTGTTATTAAAGGCATTTCTTTCGGGATAATTTTCGTTCAATCTACACACTGTGGAGAATATTCCAGAATTTTTTCAAAATTTTTCGATTAGTACTTTTCGAGATAACTCGGCGACAACGATTTTTCGCAAAGAAAAGTGTGCTCAAGTATTACATTATATGTATTTTTGAACTCGTATTTTTACAAGCTTTTATTTGACACCCCATTCGATGACCTGGTAACCAATTTTTTTTTCACTTCCGATTTCACCCCCTAAAACTAACCCCTTAAGTTAAAATCTAACTTTGAAAGCTACGCGGCTCTAATAATGCTATCAATTCCTATATTAGTGCCAAATTTCAACTTTCTATGTCAAATAGTTTCGGAGAAAATCGGGTATGAGAGACGGACAGACAGACACCGAAGTGATCTTATAAGTGTTCCGTATGGAACACTAAAAATATATACCTATTATCCGATTCGGAAGATGGAGTAAGGAGAGCACTTAGCTAAAGTCAAGTAAAAAACAAAGATCCCGGAATTAGGAGTTTCTCGATAATGTAGCTAATACTCTCAATAATTGTATCTGGTTGTCAAGGTAATGAAGTGTAAACGCCATTGTATAGCCTATTCTCACTGTTCCTTCATTTCTATTGTTTCAGGTTAATGTCAAGAGGTCAAATAGTTTTGGTGACGAAAGACATTCTTGTTTAAGGCCTATATATACTTCTAAGTTAGTAGTTTTAGCTTAAGGTACTTTAGAGGATTAAACATTTATTATTCGTAAATATATGATTTGATATTAGTGTTATTTACCGACTTGAAAAAATTCATTACGTACATATGTTACATTATTCAAATGAAGTAATATGAAAAGTACAGACATTCGTACATGCATACATTTGCGAAAGCGTAGAGATAAATATATTTCAGACTTTTCACATATACTCGTATTGCTTACACATGTCAAGAATATAAATAAAATATAATAAAATACGAGAGTAGATTGATAATTCTGGTATATTTCTACAAAATGGCACTAACTTTTGTTAAGCGGCATGACTGTTGGTAAGCGTGATTCTTGTAATGGTGGTGTTCGAAGATTCAAACAGATGCAACGCGAACCTTTTTTTGTTTTTTATCCTCAAAAATTGGCTTGGGGGAAAGAAATTTCGCATAGTTCGAAACATTTTTTTTTTCAGAGAATAAAAAATTAGACTTCCGCTGGAACAAATGTATTGAGTTCAACGGAGATTATATTTAGAAATGAATTTTTTTTTTGTGGAAAAATGTTATTTACCTTGATTTTTACAAAACTTTTCAGTTCACCCGCGTAAACTAATATAGATAAGAGAAATGAGACAAAATAAAATAAATTACAAAATACAGAAAATCAGTTTTCTTCTTCTTCTTTCTCTTATATCCTTTTACCCTTCCGGGTGTCGAATAATATTTTTTTAATGTATCTGCAATTGTAGGTTCCATCATTTTTATCCGGTCTTTCCACTTCTTTGTTTTGCTGATTCCTAAACTGTATATCACATGTCTCCATTTCCTCTATAATTTCTGTCTCTTTGCCAGTCAATGACGTTATATTCCATGTTGTTATCTTTGTACTTTTCTCTATCATTATCCTTTCCTATGCTATTGATTTTTTTTCTGTATTTTCTTGTCGTGGTTATTTCGAGATTCTGTTGTCATTTTCTTACTCATTGCGATTTTTCCTGTTCACTTATTTTTTTCGTTTCCTAATAGTTTTTTTCATTCCTCCTAGCGTTTGTTATACTTCTTATTAATTTGTACGTTCTTTTTTTGCTGATTCCTAAACTGTATATCACATGCCTCCATTTCCTCTATAATTTCTGTCTCTTTGCCAGTCAAAGACGTTATATTCCATGTTGTTATCTTTGTACTTTTCTCTATCATTATCCTTTCCTATGCTATTGATTTTTTCCTGTATTTTCTTGTCGTGGTTATTTCGAGATTCTGTTGTCATTTTCTTACTCATTGCGTTTTTTCCTGTCCACTTATTCTTTTCGTTTCCTAATAGTTTTTTGCATTCCTCCTAGTGTTTGTTATACTTCAGAATGATTCCAAGGCTGATAATGAGGATAGATGAGGTTCAACGTGAGGTCAAAGCACTGAAGTCCCAACTCAGAAATATAAATGAATAACATTATGATTTTTAATATGCCTGAGGGGAACGAGTCGGACATCAACAAAGCAACAGAAATTATTGAAACTCTAACTAATGAACAAATTATTGCCAAAAAAACTATTCGTATCGGAAAGAGGAATAAGAATGGGAATCCTGCACTGAAAATTACATTATCCAGCGCTGAAGATGTCAATAAAGTGATTAGAGCTAATAAGGAGTCTCTTAACGCGAGGAAATTGTACATAAGTAACGACTTAACCCCTTTACAAATTGTCAACTTGCAGAAAATGAAACAGGAAATTCAGGAAAGAAGATCTAATGGTGAAAATGTTGGTGTTAAATATGTTTAAGGAAAGCCTGTTGTTTGTGAATTAAAAAACTAAATGTCTGAAGTGTTTCAGCAAGTGATGAAATAAATCTAGTATGTTATTATCAGAATGTAAGGGGTTTAAATTCAAAAATTGTTGATTTTTATTCCTCAGTTTGTGATTGTGAGTTTGATTTGTTAGCTTTAAGTGAAACCTGGCTTCACGAAGATGTTCATAGCTCGGAATTGTTTCCCAGTGAATATACGGTTTACAGAAAGGATAGAAAATTTGATATAACAGGTAAAGAAGGTGGTGGTGGTGTTTTACTAGCCGTTAAGAATTATATAAACTAAGAGTCTATGGATGTGTCTTTATTTGATTTAAAATTTTCGGATATTGATTTGTTGATGGTAAAATGTACTATTAATGATAAAATTTTGTCTGCCGTAGTATTATATATACCTGATAGATTAAGTATTGATGTATATGATTGTTTTTTCGAATTTACTGAACAGATTGATTATTTGGGTCGAGATAATGTATTCGTAATGGGTGATTTTAATGCTCCATATTTTGTTGACGGCAACGTTTCTGATCGCAAGACTTTGGTTATCAACAACTTTCTTGAACTTAATCAGTGCAAGCAATGGAACAGCATAACTAACTCGAATAATAGATTACTTGATTTGATTATCTCTGGATCACAGTGTATTGTCAGGAGAGATGATACTCCAATGGTGCCAGAGGATACACATCATCCAGCGCTTATGTTCTCCATTCCAAAAATAAATATAAGGCAAAAAAAATTCTCTACTAATTCCCCGGCTAAGATTTATAACTTTAAAAAAACAAATTTTCCTGAGTATCCTCCATGGTTTTCTGCTGATATTATTAATAATATAAAAAAGAAAGCAAGGCATGCAAAAAAATTCAAAAGATATGGTAATCACAATGTTTATCTAGAATTTAGACGGTTAAGACCAATTTCTAAGCAGCCAATTAAAGCGTCATATGTTAAATACATGGAGAATGCCCAAGCTTCTCTGGCACTGGATCCCCAACGCTTTTGGAGTTATGTTCATTCCAAAAGTAATTCTTCTAGGATTCCCAGTGTGATGATGTATAGAAATAACGTACTGAAGTCTCCGTCGGGCATTGTTAACGCGTTTGCAGATTTTTTCAAAAGGGTCTCCGCATTGTCAAAACCAGGGGATGATGGCTACGAAAAAATTCAAAAATAAGATGACCTCCGGTCCTGATAATATTCCCTCGTTTCTCATTAGGGACTGTGCGACTGTCCTTGTAAGACCTTTAAAGTATATTTTTAATTTATCAATTAAACAGGGTGTTTATCCGAAACGATGGAAAGAAGGTAGATTATGTCCCATTTTTAAGAATGGAGACAGGAGAAACGTTGAAAATTACAGGGGTGTCGTTCTACTTTGTAACTTCTCAAAGGTCTTTGAGTCAGTCTTGTATGCACGTATCTATAGCCAAATTAAAAATCAAATTTCTCCTTATCAGCACGGATTTGTTAGTAAGAGATCTACGGTAACAAATCTAACTGTTATGACACAGTTGATTTCGGAAATATTAGATGATGGTGGGCAGGTTGATGTTATTTATACGAACTACTCGAAGGCCTTTGATAGAATCGACCATTATGTTCTTATCCATAAGTTGTCTTTCTTTGGTTTGACTGATGGTGTGAGGGCTCTTATGAGTTCTTACTTGTTTAATCGAACTCAGTTTGTAGCCTACAACGGATTCAAATCAGAAAGATATGTAGCTACCTCAGGCGTTCCACAAGGTTCAAATTTGGGACCCTTGCTCTTCATTATGTTCGTAAATGTAACAGACTAGTTTATGCTGATGATCTAAAAATGTTTATGCTAATGGAAAAAACTGAGAATTGTTCCTATCTACAGAGCCAGTTGAATTTCGTACATTCTTGGTGTTGTGACAACAAACTACATCTAATTGCTCAAAAATGCAAAGTTCTAACATATACTAGGAGGGTAGCGTCAATAGAGTTTCAATATAGAATTCAAGACCATAATTTAAGTAGGTGTAGCACAGCTAAGGATTTGGGAATTGTTTTTGATGCAAAACTAACATTTACTCAGCATATAGCATTGAAAGTTTCTGAAGCAATGAAGTCTTAATGGTTCATCATTAGGAATTGTAGGGGTTTCATTAATATTGCATCACTGAAAGGTTTGTATTTCTGCTTTGTTCGCTCGAAACTAGAATATGCAAGTATCGTGTGGAGTCCAATGTACTAGGTGCATAGAATTTCACTTGAAAAAGTGCAGAGCAGATTCCTGAAATTTCTGTTGTTTAAGATTAATGCAATGTATCCTGAAGGGGAATCAGCAGTGATTATTTGTGTGAACAGACAAATATTCTTAGCCTGGCAATCAGGACAGTTTGTGCCTCAATATTATTCCTATATAGAGTATTGCAAAATATGTTTGATTGCAGGGATATATTGTCTCGTATTAACATCAATGTGCCACGGATACACTCACGATCAAAAATGTTTTTTAGATGTAACAGACCTAATACTAATTTGTTATTGAATTCACCTATTCATGTAATGAGTACTAATTTTAATAATATTTGTATTGTTTGTGATATATACTGTTGTACTAAGATAGCAATTACTACAGACTCTCATCTATAATATATATAAAATGCAACGTCTCTCTGTCTGTCTGTCTGTCCGTTAGTGCGTCTATCACTGAAAAACCACTTATCCGATTTACGTACTTTTTTTTTTAAACATACATATGTTCTCTGGCCAGGTTATAGACTATATTTTATTACGATAGGTAGCATAAGGAATAAGCAGTGACGTAAAATAGTGAATGAAGTCGGAAAAAAAGTTTGTCGCTAGCACGTTCTCTTGCAATACACAGCCTAAACCATTAAATATGGAAAAATATTATGTAGCAAAGAATATCTGTAATGTATAATCTATAATATATATAAAATGCAATGTCTCTCTGTCTGTCTGTCTGTCCATTAGTGCGTTTATCACGCGGGAACCACTTATCCGATTTACCTGTCTTTTTTTAAATTCATGCATATATTCTTTGGCCAGGTTATATAATAATAATAATAATCTATATCTATAATATATATATAAAATGCAATGTTTGTCTGTCTGTCTGTCTGTCCGTTAATGCGCTTATCCCTCGAGAATCACTTATCCGATTTACGTGATTTTTTAAATTCATACATATGTTCTCTGACCAGGTTATAGGTATATATTTTATTACATCTATAATATATATAAAATGCAACGTATTCTGTCTGTCTGTCTGTCCGTTAGTGCGCCTATCACTGGAGAACCACTTATCCGATTTACGTACTTTTTTTTTTTTTAAACATACATATGTTCTCCGGCCAGGTTATAGGCTATATTTTATTACGATAGATAGCATAAGGAATGAGCAGTGACAATAATAGCAAATGAAGTCGGACAAAGTTGCCGCTAGCGCGTTCTCTTGCAATACACAGTCCAAACCATTAAATATAGAACAATATTATGTAGCAGAGACTATCTATAATATATATAAAATGCAATGTCTCTCTGTCCGTCTGCCTGTCTGTCTGTCCGTCCGTTAGTGTGCTTATCACTGGAGAACTACTTATCCGATTTACGTGCTTTTTTTTTAACCATACGTATGTTCTCTGGCCAGGTTATAGGATATATTTTATTAGGTGACATAAGGAATAAGCAGTGACGATAATAGTGAATTAAGTCGGAGAAAAGTTTGCCGCTAGCGCGTTCTCTTGCAATACACTCCCTAAAGCATTAAATATGGAACAATATCATGTAGCAAAGAATACAATATATATAAAATGCAACGTCTCTCTGTCTGTCTGTCTGTCCGTTAGTGCGCTTATCACTCGAGAACCACTTGTCCGATTTACGTGTTTTTATAAATTTATACACATGTTCTATATAATTCGATATAAGCCTAGATAATGGGAGATAAGGTGAGATAATGGGAGATAAGTATAAATAATGGGAGATAAGGAGAGATAATGGGAGATAAGCAGAGATACGTCTAGATAATGGGAGTTATGGTGAGATAATGGGAGATAAGGAGAAATAATGGGAGATAAGGAGAAATAATGGGAGATAAGTCGAGATAAGCCTAGATAATGGGAAATAAGGTGAGATAATGGGAGATAATGAGAAATAATGGGAGATAAGGAGAAATAATGGGGAGATGAGCAGAGATAAGCCTAGATAATGGAAATTATATAGAGATAATGGGAAATAAGGAGAAATATTGGGAGATAAGGAGAAATAATGGGAGATATTTTATTACGTTGGGTAACATAAGGAATAAGCAGTGACTATAGTAGTGAATCAAGTCCACGCGAGCGGAGCCGCGGGCCCGGCTAGTTGAATATATAAATGTCTAAATATTTACCCTATTAATGGAAAACTGTTGGGTAATAAAGCTATTATTATTATTATTATTAAAGACCAGGAAGAAATTCTATCTTGGAGGTGAGAGTAAGCAAGAAAAATTTACTGCTATAAAAATCCGGGTGGTAGGGTTTTTTTTTCTAAAAACTTTCATTCTACAAGTATTTTCATGGAAAGTATTTGATTGATGTAGCCCGCTTAATGCCTCCCAGAGCGGTACTTGCTAGGAATATCCGTCGCGTTAATACATTACATCTGTATAGTACAGGAAATGAAGCTCAAAAAATGGCAAAACCTCGCAATTTTTTCATCCAGCATCGATTTGTAGAAAAATTTGGGATTAGGCTCATTTCACCCTCCAGTTCATTTTCTATATCGTCCCGTTGTACGCTTTTTGTTTTTTAAGGGTGAAAACTACCCCCAATTGTAAAAAATTATAAAATAACATTTTAAACCTTAATATGGGTAAAATTTGGTTTGGATTAGTTAAATAAGGATTGTTTTATGTTTTAGGATACAATTTCATAATGTTTCAACCCTTAAAAATCAAGCCTTGTTAGAGCTTAATATAAAAAAATTATTTATCCTAAAAAAAATGATTTCGTCTTGCATCGATTTGCATAAAAATTTGGGATTAGGCTCATCTCACCCTCTACGTCATATTCTATATCATGCTCATGGGCGTTGATTATTTTTAGGGGTGAAAACTACCCCTTATTGTCAAAAATTATAAAATAACATTGTAAACCTTAATATGGGTAAAATTTGGTTTGGATTGGTTAAATAATGATTGTTTTATGCTTTAGGATATAATATCATAATATTTCAACCCTTAAAAACCACCCTTAATAACATTGCAATTTTTATAAAGTAATTTAATATATCTAAATAGGAAAAAAAGTAGAATTACATAAAAAAAAATTTATTAACACAAAAATACACCACATATTCACATACATTTACATACATAGACGACTAAGTTTACAAATACAGATACAAATACATATACGTTTTTTAAAAGTCTGTCTCATTGTTTCGATCTTCATCGTGGTCGATGTCACCTTCGTCTTCTTCGATTACTGGTGGACTATTATTACAGGCTTCACCCGAGCACCCAGAGCAAGTGGAATTACAATACAACCCAACTTTTCTGCACGTAGATTATTACGCTCCGAAGCGGGCTATTCGAATTTTTCGAAAAAAAAATTGATTGGTTTTTTTAAACATAGCTCCTTCATTTTTAGTGATTGAAAGTTTTTTCAAAAACGATTTTGTAGGGCTTTTCAAGAGCTATAAGACTATGTGAATTAAATTCCTTAAGATCCCTTAGTGTTTAAATGGGGTGAGTTTAAAGGGCTCGAATAAGGTGGTGTTCGCTCGTAAATAGAGGTTTTAAACGGCTATATCTCGCCAAATATTCATTGTACAGAAAATCTACGCACAGGGAAATTTTAGTCATTAAAAAAGCTACAATTTGGTACTCTATCATTTTTTTCATATCTCCAGATATTTTGAAGAAAAGGGTGAAAAATACGAAATTGCAAAAAATCGTTTTCTCTTTAAACTCCAATTTTTCTAAAATTAGGCATTTTAAATTGGTCAAACTTCTTGGGTGTATTGATAATACATATACGAGGCTGGTTTGAAAAGTCCGTGCAAAGTCCGAGAGATGGCACCACCCGCGCGTATCGAGGTCATGTTTAGTTAGTAGCATCTCTTGGATGAACGCACACCAAGTTTCAGCCATATTGGTCTATTTCTTTGTGTTTGGCATTCGTGTGAATCAAGAAAGTCGAGTGATTTTCAAGAAATGGACGAAAAAGAATTTCGTGTGGTGATTAAACATTACTTTATGGAAGGCAAAACGCCTCAGGAGACTAAAGAGAAGCTTGATAAACATTATGGTGACTCTGCACCTTCGATTAGAACAGTTTATAAGTGGTTTCAAAATTTTCGGACTGGCCATATGGGCACAAGTGACGCTGAACGTTCTGGACGGCCTGTGGAGGTTACGACTCCAGAAATCATTGATCAAATCCATGATATGGTGATGGATGACAGAAGAGTTAAGGTGCGTGAGATTGCTAGTGCTGTGGGCATCTCGACTGAACGGGTACATAATATTTTGCATAAACATTTGGACATGAGAAAGCTATCCGCAAGATGGGTGCCGCGATTGCTCACGCTTGACCAAAAACGGAATCGTGTGAAGTGTTGCAAGGATGGTTTGCAGCTGTTCCAGAAGAATCCGGAGGACTTTAAGCATCGTTTCGTCATTGTGGATGAAACATGGATACATTACTATACTCCTGAGACCAAACAACAATCTAAACAATGGGTTACCAAGAGGGAATCTGCACCAAAAAAGGCGAAGACCGTTCCTTCGGTCGGAAAGGTTATGGCGACTGTCTTTCGGGATTCGCAAGGGATAATCCTCATCGACTATCTGGAAAAGGGTAAAACTATTACAGGTGAATATTATTCATCGTTATTGGGCCGTTTGAAAACCGAGCTGCAAGAAAAAACGCCCGCGATTGGCCCACAAGAAAGTCCTTTTCCATCACGACAACGCACCAGCACACACCTCAGCAGTTGTGGTCGCAAAATTAATGGAAGTAGGATTCCAACTCGTTTCACATCCCCCCTATTCTCCAGACTTGGCTCCCTCGGACTACTATTTGTTCCCCAATTTCAAGAAATGGCTGACGGGACAAAGATTTTATTCAAACGAGGAGGTGATTGCAGACACTAATGGATGTTTTGCAGACTTGGACAAATTTTATTATTCGGAAGGGATCAACAAACTAGAACATCGTTGGACGAAGTGTATAAGCCTAAAAGGAGACTATGTCGAAAAATAAAAAAGGTTTACCCCAAACACATAAGTAGTTTTTATTTTTGCACGGACTTTTCAAACCAGCCTCGTATAAAGAGAATCACAGGAGGGTGAAGATCAATTTTAATTAGGGGGGTAGTTAGGGGGTTGTTTTCACAGATTTTTTCGTAGAAAAAAGTAGGTACCGACCTTATTTTGATCATAAGTCGCTCAATTTTCATGCCAAAGACTTTTTTTTAAAAGGTCTAATTATATACTTAAAAAAAAATTCTACAAGTTTTCCTCGAAATATGCAAAGTTTTCCCGTTATTTGGCTTTGAATCTTTCAAATTATGCATTTGACGAAAAAAAGCTAACCATTAACATGCCGTATCTCGGTTCGTATTGGTCGTAGAAAAATTATAAAGAAAGGATTTTGTTTGTTTTTTTAAAAGCTACAATTTTGCTCTCCACAGTTTTTTTGATAAAATGCATATTTTTGAGTTATTCGCAAAAAACCCTTTAAAAAAGTCGATTTTTTCGTCGAAAAACTGTTACTTTCAACCGCGAATAACTCGAAAAATATTAGTTTACGAAGAAAACGTAAAGAACATTTTTTTCTTAGAATTACTTTTTCCATCGATTCCTATAGTTAAAATGTAATAAAAAATTTCCACCCCCGAGACGGGGTGGCAACCACCCCCAAGGTTTTAACGTACAGCGGCATGATATAGAAAATGATCCTTGGGCTATTCCCTACCTTCTGTGAAAATTTCAAGTGAATCCATGCTGGACGAAAAAATTGCAAGCCGAAATGCTTCATTTCCTGTACTAGTGTGAGGTCCAGCTTGTCACTCTTCAAGCAGTCTTTTATGTGGAGAACTTCATCCCTTTGGAATTATTTGCTCAGGAATTTTTCGCTGGTGATTCAAAACCAACGTGAATCACTTGTACCGCACATGCGTCATTCCTGTAGCGCTGTAGAGATTTCCCTACAGCATATGTGCTACGCCCATAAAAAAAAACCTTGTTTTTTGAAGTCGCTTGAAAAACTGCAGCTTTTCAGGCATTTAACTTAAAAATGCATTACTAATTTCGCTAAAACGAAATTGTTTAATTAGCCACTAAGAAAATAAATTCTGATTCGGAATTTCTCATATAAGCGCGTTAAATACCCACAGGACGTCCGTACAGTTAAATCAAAAACAAACACTGGAGCACGTTCGATGCATATATGCTGAACAAATACGGAAGGATAAAACGCAATGTATGTTGAAAATAAAGCAGACGCAGGCTCTTTTTGGGTCAGTTTAATTTTGAAAGAAGGGCTATGTGAGGGAGTTTTAAAGTTAGCCTCTCAAACTCGTACGAAGTTTAGGGCATACGTTGAATAATTAGAACAGCGTGGAGAAGAGATTTGGGAACGGATTTCCTAAAATACTCTTAACTAGAAGAGCTGCAATAAAATATTCAAAGCTTAACTTAATATAATTTGCACATTTTGGAATCGGTTTTCTAAATTATTTCGGTATAACAGACATTTAAAAGAATATTTGCTTGCTGAAGGAAAGTAATGAATTTGTGAAAAAATCGCAATCCGAGATTTTTGCTTTTCTTCACGTTTTAGATGATGATGATGTAATGTAAGTCGCGTCGACCACTGTGGTCATTTGGCGCCGGTGTTAGGTTATATCTTAGTACAGTCAGTCAAAGTGAAACTCGTACACTAGCTTCAATATAATTTTATTTGTAACACAAAAAGCACACTGAAAGAATAACATTTTATCATTTAACTCCCAATTAGTATAACTAAATAACAATGCGAATAGTAAATTATTCCAAATATTTTAACAGAAAAATAAAAATATTATTTTTAAACCTCAAAATGAAACTCGTACAAATGTAAAAAAAATGGCTTTCTATACTGTCTAATATTTTGTTGGTAGGCCTTTGTTTCCTATCACATCTCTTAGTCGATTGGGGACCGACCGCACCAATTTTTCACAATATTCTGGCGATATTTTTTCCCATTCTTCCTGTAATACAGCCTTGACTTGATTTTTATTAGAAATTTCATGTTTTCTGATGGCAATTTTCAAATGGCTCCATAAATTTTCAATTACATTAAGGTCTGGACTTTGTGGTGGCGTTTCGAGTACTTTTGGACAGTTGTATAAGAGCCATTGTTTAACTCGTTGTGCTTTATGCTTGGGATCATTATCCTGATAAAATTTGAATGATCCCTGCAATCCAAACTTTTCCGCGCTTTGCTTTAAATTTTGCTTCAATATGTCCAAATACATATTTTGATCCATTATACCCTCTATAAAATGTAAGTTTCCTGGGCCTTTGGCAGACATACACCCCCACACCATCACGGATCCTCCTCCATGCTTAACTGTCGCTCTTAGATTTTTTTCTTTTAGTGCTTCATTTGCCCTTCTCCATACTCTTAGCTGCCCATCCGATCCCCAAATGTTAAACTTACTCTCATCAGTGAAAATAACTTCTTTCCAGAATTCAAAATCCTTTTCACGGTATTCTTCAGCAAACTGTAGTCTTTTAACTTTATTTACTTTACTAATAAATGGCTTTTTTCTAGCAACCCTGCTATTTAATTTATGTTTTTTTAAAAGATTTCTAATTGTTTGTGGATTAACACTTTTATGCAAATATTTTTCAGCTTCCTTTGCTAGCTTAGGAGCAGAAATTTTTGGATCTTCTTCCACTTTTCGCAAAATCCGTCGTTCGTCGTAATAATTAAAAATTTTTCTGGGACTTTTCCTAACTTTATTTTTTATTCTATTTTCATTTTTGTAGCGGTCTACAATGCTTTGAACTGTTGTATGACTTCGGTTCACAATCTTGCCGATTTGACGGTAGGACTTACCCATCTGAAAATGATGGATTATCAATTCCCTTTCGGCAACGCAAGTTTGTCCTCGTTGCCGTCCCATATTTTAAAAACAAAATTAAACGACAGTAAATGTTTGAAACTATCACCAGACACTATAATTTTAGAATAAATTTGTTTCAAGGTATTTTTACAACAATTAGATACTAACTGTACGAGTTTAATTTTGGCGTTCTAAATGCAAATTTATAACAATTTGTTTACATTCCAAATTTTTTTTAGATCACTATATGCTGAGGAATTTGTACTAATACGCAGGTCACACAAAATGTATTTGCTGTTGTTTATTTTACACTGAGATAAAAATATTTAAAATTTTTATAGTGTACGAGTTTCACTTTGACAGACTGTATAAAGATCTACTTCTTTCAGAAATTTTATTAGGGATTGTACATTTTTTTTATTTGGGGTCAGATTGATTGATTGATTATTTTAGTTTGGCGCGTCGATATCGAGGATCATTTGGAGCCATAAGTGGGATGTTTAAATATTAGAAAATAATTGTCTTTCTTTGAAGAATTTGATCAAACTGGAGGTATTTGTAACATTTGGAATCAATATTTGATCGAGAGGTTTTAATAGATCTAACCTAACTTGTCTTAATGTCTAAATATTTATTTGAAGTTAAAATATGGTTAATAGTATTGTCGCAGTTTGAACATCTGGGTGGCGGATCACCTTTCAACAAATAAGAATGAGTGAGGAAGGTGTGTCCGATAGCTACCCTTCTCCATATTGTATTCTCTCTACGTGACAGAGCATCGAGTTGAAGGGGCGGAAAAAACTAGAGGTTTAACCCCCCACAACTTGCACGAATCCTTCCGCAGGTCCCACTCCAGCTGAAATAGATTATCAAAAGTCTGTTTGAAAAAGTTTTTTAGATCTTTTGGAGTGAGGATTGTGTTAATTGGAGTGCCCGAGGTGATGGCAACCCTAGCTTGTAAATCAGCACTTTTATTACCTTTTATGTTAATGTGGCTGGGCACCCATAAGAAAGATATAGTGATACCCCTATTGGATGCCATTTGTATAAGATCAGATATGGCTGTAGTGATAGGGTGAAAATGCGTGGAAGAGCTGATTGATTGTAATGAACTCAAGGAGTCTGTTATGATTAAAACTTCAGTATCTAGTTTGGCGGATATTAACCATCTTAACGCTTCTTCGATAGCAAATACGAGTAATTCCGCTGAAAAGATAGAGGTGTAATTATTTAATTTGAATTTAATGGTGGTGTTATTGTATACGAAAGCGGCCCCCATTCCCTGGGCAGTCTTAGAGCCGTCTGTATAAATACGAGAAGAGTCTTTGTATTTCTCGTTGATAAGTAATAGGAAGGCTGATCTGATTATGTGGCTTGGATTTAATTTTTTGTTATATTTTCGGAGCGTATAGTCAATGAAGGGTCTTATTGATGTCCAAGGCGGGTATATAGAAACTTTAGGAGAGTCGTTAGTTTGAATGGAGAGGTTGTGACGATTTAGGATGTTTTTTACTCTAGATGCTATGGAGTCTGGTGGAATAATTGTGTTAGGTGGCGGGTTTAAATGTAATGCTCTTTTTATGATGGGTTTAAATTAGGGAGTTGAAAAGTATAGCATAAGGGATCTTTGTCTTGAAAGGTTGAGAGATGGAGTAGCAGAGACGCACTATCAACTTGGGATGGGCGACGTACGAAAGGCCCCTGTAGCCAATCTGAGAGCTTGATTCTGGATTGTATCTAATTTTTTCTTGGGGTCAAAATTTCATTTAGTGGTCTTCGTAGATTATATTTAGTCCTAGAGACCGGATTATATGCATTTGCATATTTTCATATGCATTTGCATATTTAGACCATTCTCACCGATTATTGCATATTTTACCCAAAATATGCATCAAATGATGCATATTTTCCCTATATTTCCAATATTTTTCGGTATTACTAGGCAAATGAATTGCTCAGGGTATTGTTAATGTCGCCGTCTGGAACCGATCTTATCGCCGGAACATTACCTGCAATAGTCTAAACATCAATTAGGTTATAGTGCCAAGGGAATACCCAAAATTACGACGGTATTTTATTCTTTTATTTCTTGGTCGGAATATTAAGTGATAAGTAGTTAGTTTCTAAGAATATTTGTTTGAGCGTGTATCAAATAAACAATTTTTTCGAAGACGAATTTTTATTTTAAAACAAGATATCAGTTTTAATATTATTGTTGACGCGCTTGCATCAGTGTAGTCTTTTTGCAATTTTTAACGTGTTGTGTTAAAGTTTAACGTGTACCATGCCACCCGCAAAAAAAAGTGTCTCTTCGTGGGTAGCTGATTATCCTGGAACATTTACATACGACGGAAATGTTTTATATTGTCGAGTTTGCGAGAAAAATGTTTCGTGCAGAAAAAAGTTTCAAATTGACCAGCATGTCAAAACAAGTCTTCATATCACAGGATTGCAAAAAAAGGCCCACCACAACAACTTATAACAGCAGCAAGTAACAGCGATTTCGAGGCCATCAAAGGTGTATGGATTGACTTTGATTGTGCAGAGGCTATGGCAGTTCGTCAATCCAAGAAAGCATTTAACGATTCTGATATTAAAAAAAACATAGCTTTGATTAGCACTCACTTTTCCCACATACCTGCGAGTATTAAAAAGCTTGAAACTCGAGGTTTGGCGTTGACCGAATCAATTCAGTTAATGAATAAAATCCGTCAAATAAACTCCACATTGCCAGATGTATTCCCGCGTAGAGTTAAAGAAAAGTTAGAAAACATTTTGTGCAATAACCCAGGCTTTGAACCTTTGTGTCAAATTGATAGTTTTATTAATGGGACGGAGAGCTTTTGCCAGAAACCATAAGTGCTAACATAGAACCCGAATTCAAATACTCCCCAGTTACCTCAGTGGATGTGGAACGGTCTTTTTCCACTTATAAAAATATTTTAAGTGATCGAAGACCCAATCTTACTACCCAACATTTGGAACAATACCTTATTGTTTACGTGTATAAGAATACAAATATTAAGTAATTTTAAAAAATGTTAAATAATTGTTAATTAAATTTAAACATCGTCGATAACTTGTTAATTGTATGCTGATTTTGAACTAAAAAAATATAAATTTACTACTTTTATTATTATTTAATATTACATATTTTGACCCTATTCATGCATATTTTAAGCATTTTTCATGCAGATTTGCATGCATATTTCAAGATTTTTATGTTGCATATAATCCGGTCTCTATTTAGTCCTAATATGAGTGTAATCATGAGACAAAATATGCTTTATTGTGAGTGTAATGAGATGTATTTGACAAATAGAGATCGGGTCATTTTTGAGAAGGTAAGCATGAGTAAGATGTGTATGTCCCGTAGCTATTCTCCTCCATATGACATTATCTCTTCTACTCAAGCTCTGAAGATGCAAGGGTTGGTATACATTTGATTTCGATTCACAAAGTTTATTCTCATCTTGCAGATCCCATGAAAGTTGAAACATATTTTTTTATGGTTTTATGAAAAAGAGAGATTAGACCTGATGGGGATAAAATTTTGTTTTCGATTTTCCCTGATATGATTGCTGCTTTTACATTTATATCCGCTAAGTCATTCCCCTTTATGTTAACATGGCTGGGAGACCATAGAAACACAATTTGTATTAAACGGACATTGCATATTTGTAAAAGATTCATTATATCCAGGATTAAGGGTATAGACGTTTTAGATGCATTAATGTATTGTAGGGAACTGAGTGAATCTGAGATGATTAAAGTATTTTTATTTTTGTTAGATATTGAAGATCTGATGCCTTCTCTTATGGCCAACAGTTTTTAGAGTTCATAGATCATGACAAGCATAATCACTAATTTCTAACGATCTTAGGTCTTTTAGTTGAAGTAACTGACCATGATGGAAGGACAAAAACTTCATCACACCATTCTGAACTCTCGCTAAAAAAACATATGGCTTGTGTAAAATGAACTTTTCCATTTTTTACGAAAATTCGATAAAAAATATTTATCTAATTTATGTACGATTGCATTCTCTAATGTTGTTGGTATATCGTATCGAGCTTTCAAAACAGTAAGAATAACCTCACTTGGTTTGACCTTAGAATTTATGAGAATATCTTCCAATTGCTGCTTTTCTATCAAAATATTCGTTTTGGTTTTATCTTAGTTATTTATTTTATTCACATATTTATCATTCTCATTTCAAGCAAACAATTTATTTCAAGAAGGTGAGTTCTCGTTTTTAATCCACTGCAGTACTAAAGATTTTAGTATACCATTTAAATCTGGCTAAAAACTATATTTATTGAAAAATTAGTTCAAATCTTGGTTAATAATCGAATATCCGCCCAGACAGATCGATAGAAAAATCAAAAACGAAGATTATAAAAAAAAAATTACTGAGATTTTTTCAAAATTACGTGACTGAGATTCATATTGAAAGATGTTTTTTTGGAAAAAAAGCAATATATATTGATAAATTAATAAAAATCATGATAAATAATCAAAAATCCACCCAGACAGATCTATAGGAATATCAAAAACGAAGGTTATAAAAAAGAATTATTGGGATTTTTTGAGAATTGCGTGATTGAGGCTCGTCTTGTTGCCGAAAAAGGTATTTTTTGGACAACAAAGCAATATATATGTATTGATAAATTAGTAAAAACTATGATAAATAATCAAAATCCCGTTCAGACAGATCCATAGAGAAATCAAGAACGAAGATTTAAAAAAAAAAAATACTGAGATTCCTTGAAAATAGCGGCCAGAAAATTAATTTGAGTAAAAACTACGTATTATCGCCATAGTACTCCGGTCAGTCTAATTACATTTTTATTACTATCAATTTACAATAAATAGAGTATAATTGATTATCATTTAAAGTTAGATTATTATTTTATACCATTTAAAATAAGGACAGCGTTTAATCGAGAAATTGTTCATATACAATTTCTCGATTAAACGCTTTAAATTTGGCTAAAAACTATATTTATTGAAAAATAAGTTCAAATCATGGTCAATAATCGAATATCCGCCCAAACAGATCGATAGAAAAATCAAAAAACGAAGTTTGTATAAAAAATTATTGAGATTTCTTGAAAATTACGTGACTGAGACTCATTTTATTGCTTAAAAAGGTGTTTTTTTGGACAACAAAGCAATATATATTCATAAATTAGTAAAAATCGTGGTAAATAATTAAAAACCCGCGCAGACAGATCGACAGAGAAATTAAGAACGAAGATTTAAAAAAAGAAATTACTTAGATTCCTTGAAAATAGCGGCCAGAAAATTAATTTGGGTAAAAATTACGTATTGTCGCCATAGTGCTCCGGTCAGTCCAATTGCATTTTTCTTACTATCAATTTACAATAAATAGAGTATAATTGATTATCATTTAAAGTTAAATTATTATTTTATACCATTTAAAATAAGGACAGTATTACCGGTTTAGAATAAACGAGCTTAGATTCGCGACATCTAGTATATGAACAATTTTTCGATTAAACGCTTTAAATTTGGCTAAAAACTATACTTATTGAAAAATGAGTTCAAATCATGATCAATAATCTAATATCCGCCCAAACACATCGACAGGAAAATTAAAAACGAAGATTATAAAAAAAAATTATTGAGATTCTTTCAAAATTACGTGACTGAGACTAATTTTGTTGCTTAAAAAGATGTTTTTTTTTGGAAAAAAAGCAATATATATTGATAAATTAATAAAAATTATGGTAGATAATCAAAAATCCGCCCAGACAGATCTATAGAAATATTAAAAACGAAGGTTATAAAAAGAATTATTGAAATTCCTTTAAAATTACGAGACTGAGACACATTTTATTGCCTAAAAAGGTGTTTTTTGGACAACAAAGCAATATATATTGATAAATTGGTAAAAATCGTGGTAAATAATCAAAAACCCACTCAGACAGATCGATAGAGAAATCAAGAACGAAGATTTAAAAAAAGAAATTACTGAGATTCCTTGAAAATAGCGACCAGAAAATAAATTTGGGTAAAAATTATGTATTATCGCCATAGAGCGGCGGTCAGTCCAATTGCATTTTTATTACTATCAATTTATAATAAATAGAGTATAGTTGATTATCATTTAAAGTTAAATTATTATTTTATAACATTTAAAATAAGGACAGTACTACTGGTTTAGAATAAACGAGCTTACATTTCCGACATCTAGTATATGAACAATTTCTTGATTAAACGCTTTAAATTTGGCTAAAATCTATATTTATTGAAAAATGAGTTCAAATCATGCTCAATAATCGAATATCTGCCCAAACAGATCGATAGAAAAATCAAAAATGAAAATTGAAAATTGCGAGACTGAGACTCATTTTATTGCCTAAAAAGATGTTTTTTGGACATCAAAACAATATATATTGATAAATTAGTAAAAATCGTGGTAAATAATCAAAAACCCTCTCAAACAAGTCGATAGAGAAATTAAGAACTAAGATTTAAAAAAAGAAATTACTGAGATTCCTAGAAAATAGCCGCCAGAATTTGGGTAAAAAGTACGTAATGTCGCCATAAAGCGCTGGTCAGTCCAATTGCATTTTTATTACTATCAATTTTCAGTAAATAGAGTATAGTTGATTATCATTTAAAGTTAAATTATTATTTTATACCATTTAAAATAAGGACAATATTACTGGTTTAGAATAAACGAGCTTAGATTCGCGACATTTTTTCGATTAAACGCTTTAAATTTGGCTAAAAACTATATTTATTGAAAAATGAGTTCAAATCATGGTCAATAATCGAATATTCGCCCAAACAGATCGACAGAAAAATCAAAAACGAAGTTTATAAAAAAAATTATTGAGATTTCTTGAAAATTACGTGACTGAGATTCATTTTGTTGCCTAAAATATGTTTTTTTTTTTGGAAAAAAAGCAATATATATTGATAACTAAGTTAAGAATGTGGAATCTTTAGTACAATGATACTACTCAGTATATATCACCACTACAACAAACACTTTATTTTTGCACTTGACGCGCGTTTCGCTAACCATGTTAGCTTCATCAGGAGCAATGATTGTCTAAAGCTAAACTACAAATCTACCCTATTACTTAGCCTAACCCTTGAATTACTCAGGCGGAACTAATGGCATAGGGAAGGCCATCAGTTCCGGTCAAGTAACCAGTAGAGGGGACTATTAGGAATAGGCACTCTGTCTTTATTTAAACTACTTTTACATTTTATGATTTCCATACTTTCGTATGCGTTCAACAATCCCCTATCAGATATATTTTTTATTAATCTTAGATTAACTAATGTTACAATATGATCAGCTTCAAGGGCATGTTCGGCAATGCAAGACTTTTCTGTATTTTAAGTGTGCTAAATGTTCTTTAAATAGTGTTTTAATTGACCTTTTAGTTTGCCCAACATACTTTTTGTCACAATCATTACAACTAATTTCATAAATTCCACTTTTCTCACAATTAGGAATCTTATCTTTGGGATTTCCTAAGATATTCCCCAGACTGTCTGATGACTTATAGACTAAGGTGAGGCCTACCTTATTAAATATCTTATTGAGTCCCTTGCCATATTTCGGATTATATGGTATGGAGACATACTTGGAGTTATTTTCTTCGCGTGTAAAAAAGGTGGAATTCTGATTATTAAACCTAAACTAATGTCTATTTATTAGCTTATTTACTAAGTCATCGTCGTAACCATTAACTCTAGTTATATTTCTAATACGATTCCTTTCTTTATTTAAGTTTACTCTATTCAGAGGAAAAGTGACCAAACGATGAACTAAAAAATGTAATGAGGCTAATTTGTGTTGTTTGTAATGAAATGAATCATTAGGAATATATCTATCTGTTACTGTGTCCTTCCTATAGATATCAAATTCTAATCTATTATTGTTTTTAATAATTAAAATATCCAGAAAAGGCAATTGTCCTTTGTTCTCAACTTCGTAAGTGAATTTAATGGAATCATACTGGCTATTTAATTTAGAAACAAAATCATCAGTATTTGATTTCTTTGTATCAAAAATCGCGAAAATATCATCCACATACCTATACCATACCCTTGGGAAATATTCGAATTCTTGACTGGCTTTGGTTTCAGACTTACTCATGAATAAATTGGCTATGAAAGATGATAAGCAATAATTACCCATAGCTATTCCTTCTCTCTGAACATAAAATTGACTGTTATATTGGAAATATTGTAGAGAATCATTCATCTCAATCCTTTACATGAAATCTGAAACAAAGGTCTTAACTTTGTAGTACCCCCTCCTGGAGATAATTTATCAGAAATAGTTGCTCACATTGAAAGTTCCATTAATATACTTCCAGAAAATAGTAAATCACTTGTTAGGGAGGTATGTCGCAACCAAATATCGAAAAATAAGGTGTTTTTTTGGACAACAAAGCAATATGTATTGATAAATTAGTAAAAATCGTGGTAAATAATCAAAAACTCGCTCAGACACATCGATAGAGAAATCAAGAACGAAGATTTAAAAAAAGAAATTACTGAGATTCCTTGAAAATAGCGGCCAGAAAATTAATTTGAGTAAAAATTACGTATTGTCCTCATAGTGCGCCGGTCAGGCCAATGGCATTTCTATTACTGTCAGTTTCAAATAAATAGAGTATAGTTGATTATCATTTAAAGTTAAATTATTGTTTTATACCATTTAAAATAAGGACAACACTACTGGTCCAAAATAAACGAGCTTGGATTCGCGACATCCAGTATATCAATAATTTTTCGATTAAACGCAAACATTGATGCACTCAATGCATACTCGTATATGCCTGCGGGGCTGCAAGCATACATGCATACTATGCAACGATAAAATACAAATTTCTAAATAAGAACATTGTGCAAATTAAAGCTCTGAGCTATAGTTAACTATTGTAATTTTCAGTCAAAAATAAACCCTGGCAAATATGAATGAAAACACGCTTGACAAGTTTGATAGATAAAATCCTTCATACACGTACGTTGCACCTGTACCTATATATGTAGATAATGGCCTGTAAATAATGTTATGTTGATGTGTTACTGTGTAAATACACTACGTTGAAATCGTAAAATTGAACTGGGTTCAAAATAATTCTTCTATCGTTAGTACAAATATATTATATTTTTTTATTCTTTTACTATTTACTATAAAATATGACTTGTATAACTTCAGGAATTAAGCGATAATAACTCTGGCTAGAACTGTTTTTGTAACATTAATATGACATTGCAACTGCAATAGAGTGAAGTCCGTTTATAACGAACTCCAAAAAATCACTAAAAATGTTTCGCTATATCCGAAGTTCGTTACAAACAGTAGACAAAATCTAATATCATTTTTCACTACTTTTTAGTGCTCCGTACGGAACACTTATAAGATCACTTCGGTGTCTGTCTGTCCGTCTATCTGTCTGTCCGTCTATCTGTCCGTCTGTCACACCCGATTTTCTCCGAAACTATTTGTCATAGAAAGTTGAAATTTGGTAATAATATAGAAATTGATGGCCTCATCAGAGCCACGTAGTTTTGAAAGATAAATTTTGACTTAAGGGGTTAGTTTTGGGGGGTGAAATCGGAAGTGAAAAAAAAAAAATTTACTAGGTAATCGAGTGTGATGTCAAATGAAAGCTTCTGAAAACACGAGTAAAAATATATATAGATATATATATATATATATATATATATATATATATATATATATATATATATACGAGGCTGGTTTGAAAAGTCCGTGCAAAAATAAAAACTACTTATGTGTTTGGGGTAAACCTTTTTTTATTTTTCGACATAGTCTCCTTTTAGGCATATACACTTCGTCCAACGATGTTCTAGTTTGTTGATCCCTTCCGAATAATAGGATTTGTCCAAGTCTGCAAAATATCCATTAGTGTCTGCAATCACCTCCTCGTTTGAATAAAATCTTTGTCCCGCCAGCCATTTCTTCAAATTGGGGAACAAATAGTAGTCCGAGGGAGCCAAGTCTGGAGAATAAGGGGGATGTGAAACGAGTTGGAATCCTGTTTCCATTAATTTTGCGACCACAACTGCTGAGGTGTGTGCTGGTGCGTTGTCGTGATGGAAAAGGACTTTCTTGTGGGTCAATCGCGGGCGTTTTTCTTTCAGCTCGGTTTTCAAACGCTCCAATAACGATGAATAATATTCACCGGTAATAGTTTTACCCTTTTCCAAATAGTCGATGAGGATTATCCCTTGCGAATCCCAAAAGACAGTCGCCATAACCTTTCCGGCCGAAGGAACGGTCTTCGCCTTTTTTGGTGCAGATTCCCCCTTGGTAACCCATTGTTTAGATTGTTGTTTGGTCTCAGGAGTATAGTAATGTATCCATGTTTCATCCACAGTGACGAAACGACGCTTAAAGTCCTCCGGATTCTTCTGGAACAGCTGCAAACCATCCTTGCAACACTTCACACGATTCCGTTTTTGGTCAAGCGTGAGCAATCGCGGCACCCATCTTGCGGATAGCTTTCTCATGTCCAAATGTTTATGCAAAATATTATGTACCCGTTCAGTCGAGATGCCCATAGCACTAGCAATCTCACGCACTTTAACTCTTCTGTCTTCCATCACCATATCATGGATTTGATCAATGATTTCTGGAGTCGTAACCTCCACAGGCCGTCCAGAACTTTCAGAGTCACTTGTGCCCATATGGCCAGTCCGAAAATTTTGAAACCACTTATAAACTGTTTTAATCTAATCGAAGGTGCAGAGTCACTATAATGTTTATCAAGCTTCTCTTTAGTCTCCTGAGGCGTTTTGTCTTTCATAAAGTAATGTTTAATCACCACACGAAATTCTTTTTCGTCCATTTCTTGAAAATCACTCGACTTCCTCGATTCACACGAATGCCAAACACAAAGAAATAGACCAATATGGCTGAAACTTGGTGTGCGTTCATTCAAGAGATGCTACTAACTAAACATGACCTCGATACGCGCCGGTGGTGCCATCTCTCGGACTTTGCACGGACTTTTCAAACCAGCCTCGTATATATATATATATATATATATATATATATATATATATATATATATATATATCTATATATATATATATATATATATATATATATATATATATGTATATATATATATATATATATATATATATGTATATATATATATATATATATATATATATATATATATATATAATGTAATACTTGCGCGCACTTTTCTTTGTATTATTTTTAAAAAATCGCTGTCCACCCGCCTTATCTCGAAAAGTACTTATCAAAAAATTTTGAAAAAATTCTGGAATATTCTCCACGGGGTGTAGATGGAACGAAAGTTATCACGAGTGCATTACCTGTAACAATGTATCTGGTATATAAAAAAAAAAACAGAAATTTTAAGGTCATCAATTTTCAGTAAAGATTGGAAATAAACTTTGTTGAAAACTTATTTGGGGTGTGTTTTGTGAAGTCACTGATCGATCATTTTATACTTCCGTTATAACATTTTTTATTTTAAAAGCAATCAACGTACGGAACACTAATTGCGCAAGTTCAACTTGCACTTGACCGGTTTTTTTTATTTAGATTAGGCGCTAATGCTTAGAAAAATGAATAATAATAATTACTAAATTAAAAGAAAACGTTCAAAAGAAAATAAAACAAGTCACACTAAAGTTATTATTATCTATGTTGGTACATATACGAGTTCATTGATTTGTTGCCTCCCTTCCATCTTGGTATTGTCATCCTTAAATACAACCTTTGGTGAATAAACCTTCTTTTTCTTAAATTAATTAAAATTTACCAAATAATTAAATCGACAAATTATATATATAAGTTAATTAAATAAATTGATTCAGAAATTAATATAACATTCCTCCCTTCCTTTTCTATGCCTCTTTTGCGAGATCTCCTGTCTCCCTCTGTACATAAAATTTATGTCGTCTTCGATCCGAATTTCCTTGTCGACTTCTAGGTCGTTCAATTGGTAATTTCTTCTTCTCTCTGTTTGATCATTTATATATTTTTCATTAGACCAGCTCACTCTCTCTCTCCGGATGTTGACAATTTCGGTTTGTAGGTTTTTAGGTTTTCAGAATAGTCCCTTTCCCTGCTAAGTAACTGTCTCTTGTCATTGATATGTCAATCCTTTTGGGCATGGCGCCGACCACAGGTGGTTTGTTCGGTTGAATTAATTAATAATTAAAAATGTTTTCAGCATCCAGGGTTTTAAAACACATCCCTGTTATAAATTTGATCTTTTTCATTTTGTGTATTAGTATATAATTTATTTTGTTAGTTATTTCTGTGTTACAAGCTAATAATGGTCATTCATATTAACTCTGCTTTTCACTATTCATGTGAGTCTTTTCTTTTCTTTTTATTTTTATTACAGTTTATACTTCATTGTACTTTTACATTGGTTTATTAAAAATAACAATAATGGTTATAATCTGAATAATTTAATTTCTCTGCCCAAGCTTTCTCAGTTAGTAGACTGATTCTTCTTTTCAGTTTTTGTCTTGATGAAGGTCCCAACCTAGGACCGAAATATTGGCTGAATGAACATTGTGTGAACTTTTTTCACGCCCTTTGCCGAGTTCCCCAAGAAATTTTATATTTAAGTATATATATACGAGGCTGGTTTGAAAAGTCCGTGCAAAAATAAAAACTACTTATGTGTTTGGGGTAAACCTTTTTTATTTTTCGACATAGTCTCCTTTTAGGCTTATACACTTCGTCCAACGATGTTCTAGTTTGTTGATCCCTTCCGAATAATAGGATTTGTCCAAGTCTGCAAAATATCCATTAGTGTCTGCAATCACCTCCTCGTTTGAATAAAATCTTTGTCCCGCCAGCCATTTCTTCAAATTGGGGAACAAATAGTAGTCCGAGGGAGCCAAGTCTGGAGAATAAGGGGGATGTGAAACGAGTTGGAATCCTATTTCCATTAATTTTGCGACCACAACTGCTGAGGTGTGTGCTGGTGCGTTGTCGTGATGGAAAAGGACTTTCTTGTGGGTCAATCGCGGGCGTTTTTCTTGCAGCTCGCTTTTCAAACGGTCCAATAACGATGAATAATATTCACCGGTAATAGTTTTACCCTTTTCAAGATAGTCGATCAGGATTATCCCTTGCGAATCCCAAAAGACAGTCGCCATAACCTTTCCGGCCGAAGGAACGGTCTTCGCCTTTTTTGGTGCAGATTCCCCCTTGGTAACCCATTGTTTGGTCTCAGGAGTATAGTAATGTATCCATGTTTCATCCACAGTGACGAAACGACGCTTAAAGTCCTCCGGATTCTTCTGGAACAGCTGCAAACCATCCTTGCAACACTTCACACGATTCCGTTTTTGGTCAAGCGTGAGCAATCGCGGCACCCATCTAGCGGATAGCTTTCTCATGTCCAAATGTTTATGCAAAATATTATGTACCCGTTCAGTCGAGATGCCCACAGCACTAGCAATTTCACGCACCTTAACTCTTCTGTCATCCATCACCATATCATGGATTTGATCAATGATTTCTAGAGTCGTAACCTCCACAGGCCGTCCAGAACGTTCAGCGTCACTTGTGCCCATATGGCCAGTCCGAAAATTTTGAAACCACTTATAAACTGTTCTAATCGAAGGTGCAGAGTCACTATAATGTTTATCAAACTTCTCTTTAGTCTCCTTTCATAAAGTAATGTTTAATCACCACACGAAATTCTTTTTCGCCCATTTCTTGAAAATCACTTGACTTCCTTGATTCACACGAATGCCAAACACAAAGAAATAGACCAATATGGCTGAAACTTGGTGTGCGTTCATTCAAGAGAAGCTACTAACTAAACATGACCTCGATACGCGCCGGTGGTGCCATCTCTCGGACTAATCTATAATATATATAAAATGCAACGCCTCTCTGTCTGTCTGTCTGTCCGTTAGTGCGCCTATCACTGAAGAACCACTTATCCGATTTACGTACTTTTTTTTTTAAAGATACATATATTCTCTGGCCAGGTTATAGGCTATATTTTATTACGATAGGTACCATAAGGAATGAGCAGTGACGTAAAATAGTGAATGATGTCGGAAATAAGTTTGCCGCTAGCGCGTGCCTTTGCAATAAACAGCCTAAATCATTAAATATGGAACAATATTATGTAGCAAAGAATATCTGTAATGTATAATCTATAATATATATAAAAAACTCTCTGTCTGTCTGTCCATTAGTGCGTTTATCACGCGGGAACCACTTATCCCATTTATCTGTCTTTTTTTAAATTCATACCTATATTCTTTGGCCAGGTTATATAATAATAATAACAATCTATATCTATAATATATATAAAATGTAATGTTTGTCTGTCTGTCTGTCTGTCCGTTAATGCGTTTATCCCTCGAGAACCACTTATCCGATTTACGTAATTTTTTAAATTCATACATATGTTCTCTGACCAGGTTATAGGTATGTATTTTATTACATCTATACTATATATAAAATGCAACGTATCTCTGTCTGTCTGTCCGTTAGTGCGCTTATCACTGGAGAACCACTTATCCGATTTTCGTACTTTTTTTTAAAAAATATACATATGTTCTCCGGCCAGGTTATAGGCTATATTTTGTTACGATAGGTAGCATAAGGAATGAGCAGTGACAATAATAGTAAATTAAGTCGGACAAAGTTTGACGCTAGCGCGTTCTCTTGCAATACACGGTCCAAACCATTAAATATGGAACAATATTATGTAGCAAAGAATATCTATAATATACATAAAATGCAATGTCTCTCTGTCCGTCTGTCTGTCTGTCTGTTCGTCCGTTAGTGTGCTTATCACTGGAGAACCACTTATCCGATTTACGTGCTTTTTTTTTAAATGTACGTATGCTCTCTGGCCAGGTTATAGGATATATTTTATTAGGTGCCATGAGGAATAAGCAGTGACGATAATAGTGAATCAAGTCGGAGAAAAGTTTGCCGCTAGCGCGTTCTCTTGCAATACACTCCCTAAAGCATCAAATATGGAACAATATCATGTAGCAAAGAATAAAATATATATAAAATGCAACGTCTCTCTGTCTATCTGTCTGTCCGTTAGTGCGCTTATCACTCGAGAACCACTTATCCGATTTACGTGTTTTTATAAATTTATACATATGTTCTATATAATTCGATATAAGCCTAGATAATGGGAGATAAGGTGAGATAATGGGAGATAAGGAGAAATAATGGGAGATAAGTCGAGATAAGCCTCGATAATGGGAGATAAGGTGAGATAATGGAAGATAAGTATAAATAAAGGGAGATAAGGAGGGATAATGGGAGATAAGCAGAGATAAGTCTAGATAATGGGATTTATGGTGAGATAATGGGAGATAAGGAGAGATAATGGGAGATAAGTAGAGATAATGGGAGATAAGGAGAAATAATGGGAGATAAATCAAGATAAGCCTAGATAATGGGAAATAAGGTGAGATAATGGGAGATAAGGATAAATAATGGGAGATAAGGAGAAATAATGGGAGATATTTTATTACGTTGGGTAACATAAGGAATAAGCAGTGACGATAGCAGTGAATCAAGTCCACGCGAGCGGAGCCCCGGGCCCGGCTAATATATATATATGTATATATATATATATATATATATATATATATATATATATATATATATATATATATATATATATATATATATACATATATATTAGTATCAGTTATTAAATTGCTTGGAGAACGTTCTCTAGCATTCCGAGCTACAAGCGACAAACTTTATGAACATAATAATGGAAATTGCCTAAAGTTAATTCAGTTGCTAGCTGAATTTGACCCAATAATAGAGAAACACGTTACTAGAATCCTCCACAATGAAGAAAATAGAATGTCATATTTAGAAAAAAACATCCAGAATGAAATTATTCGATTATTACATGATAACATAAAGTCTTGTATAATAAAACAAGTTTAAAAAGCGAAATATTTTCCGGTTATTCTTGATTGCACTCCCGATTTGAGTAAGGTTGAACAAATTACATTTGTATTAAGATATATTTCTATTTCTAAAATTAATGAACATTTTTTCGGTTTTCTTCGTATTGAGAGATCTACTGGTAAGGAATTATCTCAAGTTTTATTGGAGGAGTTAGGGAAAAATAGATTGAATGTGGAAAATATGAGAGGTCAAGGGTACGACAATGGTTCAAATATAAAAGGCGACAAATCTTGAGTACAATCAAGAATTAAAACATTAAACCCTAGAGCATACGTACCTTGCAGCAGTCATTCCTTAAACTTACTAATTAACGATATGGTAAAATCTTCTTTGTAGGCAGCGAACTTTTTTAATATGGTTCCAAAGGTATATACATTTTTTGCCTCATTGACTTTTCGGTGGGCATATTAAGAGAACACCTCAATACTCTTACATTGAAACCATTGAGAGACACTCGTGGGAAAAGTCGTATAGATTCCCTTAAAACCTTTACGTTTTCAAATAGGATATATTCATGATGCTTTATTAAATATTTATGAGAATGTCGAATTAGATAATATGATTCGAGATGGATCCAGCGGTTTATTGAAGTTTATTTAAGTTTTTATGTTCAATCGTTATTTGGTATAAAATTTTGAATTGTATTAATCCGATAATTAAACTATTTCAATCCAAAGATTTTGATTTATTCCAAGCCACTAACTTATTAAATGCATCATTAATTTTTTTTAAAGAATTAAGATCGAATGAATCCTTTGACAACATTATTTTAGAAGCTGAAAATTTAGCCAGCGCAATAGACCTAGAAAAAAACTTTGAATTCTGGATGGTTGTAGCTTCTACTTGATGGGAATTCATTATAAATATATAATAAAAGACTGTCTTTAGTCGATTTCCACTGGTTTATTTAAATTGCGATGACGCGTTTCGCTGTCGATGCAGCTTCTTCAGATCTACATTTTACACTGTCAAATTAGGTTTAATTTTCACAATTTTATATAATTTCTTAATTATAATATTACACCTAATTAAATTACATTGATAGTATTGGAAAACCCACACAGATTTGGGATTAGGAGAATAAATTCAATAATGGTGAATTGCTTAAATCTACCTGGTCGTTGAGTAAATTGAATAATGGTGAATTGCTTAAATCTACCTGTTCGTTCAGTAAAGTACCTGTAGTCCTTAATCGATTTTTTTGCATTATCTCTAAAAGGTTTAGTTTTAAACCTTTTTATTGAGTGTGTAAAATTTTGAAATTCTTGTTAAATGTGTGATTTTCTGTTAAAAGATGATTAGCATATGTTGAATTGGATTTTCTGTGGATGAAACTTTTTTCGTGTTCTGTAATTCTTTGTATAAATGTACGTCTAGTTTGTCCTATGTATGTCTTCGGACATGAACCACATGTTAATTGATTAACCCCTGATTTATTGTGTTTATTGATTTGTGGTTTGTAGTTTTTAAGATATTTCCCTATGGTATTGTTAGTCTTGTAAGCTGTGTTTATATTTTTTTGATTTAAAAATTTCCCCAGTTTTTCCGTTGGTTTGCCGAAATAGGTTAAGCATTTAAATGTGGTATTTCTGTCCTTAAAACGTGGGTATATTTCTGAGATTGCCTTGTTTCTAAGTTTTTTCCTAACGAAATTATTGATTAAAGTAACCGAATAACCGTTGTTAACGGATACTTATTTTATGTAGTTTAATTCTTTAGTAAAATTTTCCTCTGATAAGGGGATATAAGTTAGTCTATGTTTAAAACTATGATAAGCTGCGAGTTTATGGTGGCTAGGGTGTTGAGAACTATTGTGAATTGTGGTATCTGTATGACAAGGTTTGTGATATATTGCAAATTCATGGTTTTTCATTATCAGTAAAACCATGAAGAAACACGAATTTGCAATATATCACAAACCTTTGCAATATATCACGAGCTACTTAATAAAGTCCTGGGAAAACTCAGCAGTGACGACCTAACACTTATACTTGGGGATTATAATGCTAAGATTGGACAAGGCCGACGATCTGATTTGGTCGGAGACTTTGGATTGGGTTCGAGCAATCACCGAGGTGACAGACTGTTTGAATTTTGCCAGGAAAATGACATGGTTATCACGAACACATGGTTTAAACTCCCCAAAAGACGTCTTTATACATGGATGTCGCCTGCTGAAGTCAACGACCAAGAACCCATTAGAAACCAGATAGACTACATTCTGGTTAATAAACGCTTCAGGAACAGATACCACAATTCACAATAGTTCTCACCACCCTAACCATCATAAACTCGCAGCTTATCGTAGTTTTATACATAGACTAACTAATATCCCCTTATCAGAGGAAAATTTTACTAAAGAGTTAAATTACATAAAACAAGTATCCGTTAACAACGGTTATTCGGTTACTTTAATCAATAATTTCGTTAGGAAAAAACTTAGAAACAAGGCAATCTCAGAAATATACCCACGTTTTAAGGACAGAAATACCACATTTAAATGCTTAACCTATTTCGGCAAACCAACGAAAAAACTGGGGAAATTTTTAAATCAAAAAAATATCAAAATAGCTTACAAGACTAACAATACCATAGGGAAATATCTTAAAAACTACAAATCACAAATCAATAAAGATAATAAATTAGGGGTTTATCAATTAACATGTGGTTCATGTCCTAAAACATACATAGGACAAACTGGACGTACATTTATACAAAGAATTACAGAGCACGAAAAAAGTTTCATCCACAGAAAATCCAATTCAACATATGCTAATCATCTTTTAATAGAAAATCACACATTTAACAAGAATTTCAAAATTTTACACACTCAATAAAAAGGTTTAAAACTAAACCATTTAGAGACAATGCAAATAAATCGATTAAGGACTACTGGTACTTTACTCAACGACCAGGTAGATTTAAGCAATTCACCATGATTGAATGTATTCTCCTAATGCCAAATCTGTGTGGGTTTTCCAATACTATCAATGTAATTTAATTAGGTGCAATATTATAATTAAGAAATTATATAAAATTGTGAACATTAAACCTAACTTGACAGTGTAAAATGTAGATCTGAAGAAGCTGCATCGACAGCGAAACGCGTCATCGCAATTTAAATAAACCAGTGGAAATTGACTAAAAACAGTCTTTTATTATATATTTACTTTGAATTCTGTTTATGTTTCTTCACTTTTAACTAAGAAAGAAGGTCCGGTTGATGTTCTTAAATTCATTACTTCCCTTAAAATTGAGCCAAATTATTCGCGATTTTGCAGAAATGAAACTTCGAAAAAAATTGTTTTAATTTAGGTTTAGACTCAGTATATTATTGTACTAGTTTTGTTCATTGTTTTAAAAGTATATCTAAATTATCTTTGAAAATAGTAGGCACTAGTTTTAGTTTGTAAGTTCTTTGTCGTTAGCTCCTTAAACCCTAGAGCATACGAACCTTGCAGCAGTCATTCCTTAAACTTACTAATTAACGATATGGCAAAATCTTCTTTGTAGGCAGCGAACTTTTTAATATGGTTTCAAAGGTATATACATTTTTTGCCTCATCGACTTTTCGGTGGGCCATATTAAGAGAACACCTCAATACTCTTACATTGAAACCACTGAGAGACACTCGTTGGGAAAGTCGTATAGATTCCCTTAAAACCTTTACGTTTTCAATTAGGAGATATTCATGATGCTTTATTAAATATTTATAAGAATGCCGAAATAGATAATATGATTCGAGATAGATCCAGCAGTTTATTGACCGTTAAGATCAATTTCTAAGCAGGAAATTAATGCGTCATATGTTAAATACATGGAGGATGTACAGGCTTCTCTGGCACTGGATCCCCAACGCTTCTGGAGTTATGTCCATTCCAAACGTAATTCTTCTAGGATTCCCAGTATGATGATGTATAGAAATGACATTCTGAAGTCTCCGTCGGGCATTATTAACGCCTTTGCAGATTTTTTCAAGAGTGTCTTCGCACTGTCGGAACCAGCAGCGACTTGTCATTCGGTTAGTACGTCGTTGACAATTGTGGAATTCTCGCCCATTACTGGGGATGAAATATTGATTGCCACGAAAAAATTAAAAAATAAGATGACCTCTGGCCCTGATAATATTCCCTCGTTTCTCATTAGGGACTGTGCGACTGTCCTTGTAAGACCTTTAAAGTATATTTTTAATTGATCAATTAAACAGGGTATTTATCCAAAACGATGGAAAGAAGGTAGATTATGTCTTATTTTTAAGAATGGAGACAGGGAAAACGTTGAAAATTACAGGGGTGTCGTTCTACTTTGTAACTTCTCAAGGGTCTTTGAGTCAGTCTTGTATGCAGATATCTATAGCCAAATTAAAAATCAAATTTCTCCTTATCAGCACGGATTTGTTAGTAAGAGATCTACGGTAATAAATCTAACCGTTATGACACAGTTCATTTCGGAAATATTAGATGATGGTGGGCAGGTTGATGTTATTTATATAGATTTCTCGAAGGCCTTTGATAGGATCGACCATCATGTTCTCATCAATAAGTTGTCTTTCTTTGGTTTCACTGATGGTGCGAGGGCTCTTATAAGTTCTTACTTGTTTAATCGAACTCAGTTTCTAGCCTACAACGGATTCAAATCAGAAAGATTTGTGGCTACCTTCGGCGTTCCACAAGGTTCAAATTTGGGACCCTTGCTCTTCATTATGTTCATAAATGATCTTTGCGAGGATTTAAAATGTAACAGACTAATTTATGCTGATGATTTAAAAATGTTTATGCTAATAGAAAAAACTGAGGATTGTTCCTATCTGCAAGGCCAGTTGAATTTTGTACATTTTTGGTGTTGTGACAACAAACTACATCTAAATGCTCAAAAATGCAAAGTTCTAACATATACTAGGAGGGTAGCCTCAACGGAGTTTCAATATAGAATTCAAGACCATAATTTAAGTAGGTATAGCACAGCTAAGGATTTGGGAGTTCTTTTGATGCAAAACTAACATTTGCTCAGCATATAGCATTGAAAGTTTCTGAAGCAATGAAGTCTTACCGGTTTATCATTAGGAATTGTAGGGGTTTCACTAATATTGCATCACTGAAGGTTTTGTATTTCTGCTTTGTTCGCTCGAAACTAGAATATGCAAGTATTGCCTGGAGTCCAATGTACGAGGTGCATAGAGTTTCACTTGAAAAAGTGCAGAGGAGATTTCTGAAATCTCTGTTGTTTAAGCTAATGGAATGTATCCTGAACTGGGAATCAGCAGCGATTATTTGTGTGAACAGACAAATATTCTTAGCCTGGGAATCAGGAGAGTTTGTGCCTCAATATTATTCCTATATAAAGTATTGCACAATATGAATGATTGCAGGGATATACTGTCTTGTATTAACATTAATGTGCCACGAATACACTCACGATCAAATATGTTTTTTAGATGTAACAGACCTAATACTAATTTGTTATTGAATTCACCTATTCATGTAATGTGTACTAATTTTAATCATATTTGTAATGTTTGTGACATATACGAGTACTGTTGTACTAAGAAGCAATTACTACAGACTGTCATTGAATATGTAAATGTCTAAATATTTACATTAATGGGAAACTGTTGGGTAATAAAGCTATTATTATTTATTACAAAAAGTTCTTCTTTCTCACATTTGATCAATGTGGTTCCATGTTTGGCTGACGGGCCAAAACCAAGTCAGCACAAACGCTATTACCATTCCGTATTAAGGAATGACCTGACAATGTTACATGTTTTCAAAATCACTGACTTCTGAATGTTTCTGTGTATGTCCGTGTTGAGTCCCAATTGCACTAAATGTGGTGTGAATGTTATTGGTGTAAGGCCTGTGGCTGATATAATGAGGGGGACAATGATGACTTTTTCCTGTCTCCATAGCCTTTTTATTTCCGTTGCAAGATCTGTGTATTTGGAAATTTTTTCTGTGTATTTCGCTTGGATGTTTGTGTCGTTGGGGACAGCTATGTCAATCAGATAGGTGACTTTTCCTTTTTTGCACTGAAAAGTAATATCGGGTCTATTGGCGGAGACTGTTTTATCTGTATGGATACCGATATCCCAGTAGAGCTTGTAATCTTCATTTTCAAGTATGGATGTTGGCGTGTATTTGTAGTAGGGATCTGTGTTTTCTATGAGTCTGTATGTTGTGGCTAGTGCTTGGTGAACCACTTTGGCAGCTGAATCATGCCTGGCTGTGTACTCCGTTCCGGCCAATATTTTACATCCGCTCGTTATGTGTTCGATCGTTTCTTTCTGCTGGTGGCATTTCCTACATCTGTCCTCTGCAATAGTCGGGTCTTTGATGATATGCTTTTGGTAGTTTCTGGTTAATATGACGTTATCCTGGATGGCAAGTAAGAAGCCTTCAGTCTCAGGGAATAGCTGCCCATCCCGTAACCCGTATGATTGTTTTTTATTTACGTGGTCTTGTTCTATGTGGTATCTGTGTTTTCCGTGGAGTGTTTTCTCTGACCACGTTTTCATCTTTTCCTCTTGTAACTGGGTGTGACTGTGTGTGTCTGCTGAGTGGTCTGCCCGGGCTAAGTCGAGAGGTGTGTAGTTTTTGTCTGCTTTCACTGTCGCTGTGTGGAGGCTGGTTTGCTTGCTGTGAAAGAATTTCCTAAGTGTTTGTATTTGTTTTGTGTGTAATGATCTGATGTCTATAATTCCTCTTCCTCCTGCCTTCCTCTCGATGGTAAGTCTTTCTTTGCATGCGTTGGGGTGTAATTTCCTGTATTTAGTGAATTGAGATCGTATAAGGATGTGAATATTTTCTATGTCTGTTTGTGACCATTTGATGATACCAAATGAATATGTGAGTATAGGTATAGCGAACGTGTTGATGGCTTTAGTGAGATTCTTAGAGTTGAGTTTTGTTTGCAAAAGTTTCGTCAGTCTGTTTTTGAATTCGGTTCTGAGCTCTATTTTGATGTGAGTGTGGTTGAGTTTGGTGCTTTGTTGGAAGCCTAGATATTTGTATGTTTCTTTATCGAACATGTTATCGAGCGTTTCATTGTTGATGGTTTCTGTCTCATGGTGGTGCTTCCATTGGCCTTTGTTGATGTGGAGCACTTTGCATTTACTTATACCAAATTCCATATTGACATCTAAGGTGAATATTTCTGTGATTTTGAGGAGTTCTTTCAGCTGTGTTTGTGTGGCAGCGTAGAGTTTTATGTCGTCCATATATAGGAGGTGGTTTATTTTATGTTGATTCACTTTTTGGTGTCTGATATTGAAGCCATGCTCTGTTCTGTTTAGTATATTTGAGAGTGGATTGAGACAGAGGCAAAACCATAGAGCACTGAGCGAGTCTCCCTGAAATATACCCCGTCTGATGTACAGCTCTTCTGTTTGGATCCGTTCGGTTTGTGTTTCTAGGCGTATTTTGGTTTTCCATGTTTTCATAATTTGCGCGAGAAACTGCCTGAGGTGTTGGTTGATTTTATAGATTTCTAGGGCCCTGATTAACCAGCTGTGGGGTATGGAGTCGAAGGCTTTTTTATAGTAGTCTATGTAACCGATGTGAAGGTTTCTGTGTTCTTTTCTGGTTTGTCCCATAATCACGCTATCTATAATCAGCTGCTCTTTGCATCCTCGACTATTTTTCCTGCATCCCTTCTGCTCTTCTGTGAGGATATTGTTGTCTGTTAGGTGTTGTTCTATTTTCTTCGAAATTGTGGCTGTGATGATCTTGTATAGGGTTGGAAGACAGGTGATAGGTCGGTAGTTTGACGGGTTTGTGGTGTCTGAGCTTTTGGGTTTAACGTATGTTATTCCTTGTGTGAGGAAAGTGGGAAATGTGTGTGGTTGTAGAATGGCTTTGTTGATTTGGTGTGTGAGTGCTTCGTGTGTGGTGGTAAACTGTTTGTACCAGAAGTTTTGTATATTGTCTATTCCAGGACATTTCCAGTTGTGTGTGTGTTTGATAGTTTCTGTAATTTCTTGTGTATTAAATGTGGTATTTTCTTGTTCTGTCACATGTTTATGTTTGTCTTCTTCGGCTTTGATCCAGGGGGTGTTATTATTGTGTAGTTTGGGTTCTGACCAGATACTTTTCCAATAATCTGTGAGTTCTTGTTTGTTTGGTGGTTCAGTCACTGCTATCTGTTTGTTGTACATAGTTTTGCGGTAGAACTGTTTTTCGCTTCTTCGGAAGAGGTTGTTGGTGTCTTTCCTCTCATTTGATTCTTTGTATCTACGGAGTCTTGCGGCATATACAGATAGTTTTTGTTTCAAGGTATCGAGGATTTCTGGCAGTGTTCTGTTGGGAGACTTAGATTTGATCTTGTTTGCCCCGTGTGTGACACGTTTGGACGCGTTCCCGCTTATAAACTGGGTAAGATGTCCTAGATCTCTCCTGATGTTGTTGATTTTGTTTTCTATTCTTATTTGCCATTTGAATTTTGGTTTTGTCCTGTTGAGGTTTCCTTGTCGTTGAGGGAGTTTTTGATTATTTTGTGTTACAGTGGTGATTGCTGCTGCGTATATTATTGTGTGAATGTCTTCGATTGTGCTTAAGTCTGTTATATACTGAGGTATTATGTGCTTGTTTAGTGTGTTGAGGATTGGTTGCGTGCTCTGTCTGAAGATTAAACGAGGGATGGGTATTATTATTATTATTACAAAAAGTTCTTCTTTCTCACATTTGATCAATGTGGTTCCATGTTTGGCTGACGGGCCAAAACCAAGTCAGCACAAACGCTATTACTATTCCGTATTAAGGAATGACCTGACAATGTTACATGTTTTCAAAATCACTGACTTCTGAATGTTTCTGTGTATGTCTGTGTTGAGTCCCAATTGCACTAAATGTGGTTATTATTATTATTATTATTATTAAAAATGTAAACTTTGTTTTTCAATAAAACAATTTTTCGTAAATCTGTATTAGTGTTATTGTCTTAATTCAATTATATGTCATTTTGCTGGTTCACATTGTTTTCTTTAAGCTTGGATGCGGCGGCATTTTTTGAGTTTGCCTGTGGCCCTGCCTAGAGCAGGATGTAAAATGAGTTGTGCTAGATAAAATTTGTATAGTTTTAGTAGTATGAAAAGTCTTTCTGGTTGTTGATTGCAACAATTGACACATTTACCTCATAGTAAAACATCTAAAAAGCCAAAGGAATGTTGGAAAGAGTAAGAGTGAATTGCTTCGAATATATAGGCCTATATCTTTACTTAACTGTTTTTCAAAGGTTTTCGAAAAAGTTATTTACGATAACATAACTCCATTTCTTGATAATAACAAAGTTCTAACCTCACACTAGCACGGTTTTAGAGAAAAGCACTCTACGGAGACCGCAGCGATCGACTTTATAAAGAAAATATATAAAAAACTTGATATAAATGAGAAAGTAGTAGCTCTACTATTTGATCTAACAAGGGCATTTGACACAATAGACCCAGGCTTTGTTGTTAAAAAATTTGAAAGGCTAGGTACTAGAGGACCACTAAATAAATGGTTTAATTCATTTTGGAAGGGTAGAAACTTTAAAATAAAAATTGGTAACATTTTTTCGCAAATGACAAAGTGTGACTTAGGGACCCCTCAAGGCAGTGTCCTAGGTCCTCTAATTTTCTTGTTGTTCATAAACGACTTACCTGAATACATTTCATGTGGAATCGTTTTTATGTTCGCTGACGATACGACCATAGTCATCTCAGCCAAAGATGAGAAACTTTTGGAGAAAAAAATTAAAATAATATTGGCTGAGTTCTCAAACTGGTGTAAAAAGAATAACCTTATAATAAATCTACCAAAGACCGTGTCTATGGAATTTAAGACAAAAATGCGCAAACCAATGAACCTAAATATTGTATGTAATAATATGAATTTTCCTGTTAGCCATAGTTCAAAGTTTTTAGGAATCATAATAGATTCTAACCTCAAATGGAGTTTGCACATAGATGACGTTTGCTCAAGACTAAATAAATGTTTTTTTTATGATAAAATCTTTAAAAAACTCATTAAGTGTTCCCAATCTCATAACTGTCTATTACGCTAATGCGTACCCAGCCATGTCTTATGGTCTGGCGGTTTGGAGAAGTGCGCAGGAACTGGACAGAGTGCTGGTAATGCAAAAACGAATCATGAGACTAATTTTTAGTATGCCATATAACGCATCTTGTAGGGAAGTCTTTAAGAATAGAAAAATATTAACAGTTACAAGTATCTTCTATAATATATATAAAATGAAACGTCTCTCTGTCTGTCTGTCAGTCCGTTAGTGCGCTTATAACTGGAGAACCACTTATCCGATTTACGTACTTTTTTTTTAAAACATACATATGTTCTCTGGCCATGTTATAGGCTATATTTTATTACGACAGGTAGCATAAGAAATGAGTAGTGAGGTAAAATAGTGAATGAAGTCGGAAACAAGTTTGCCGCTAGCGCGTTCCCTTGCAATACACAGTTTAAACCATTAAATATGGAACAATATTATGTAGCAGAGAATATCTATAATCTATAATATATATAAAATGCAATGTCTCTCTGTCTGCCTGTCTATCCATTAGTGCGTTTATCACGCGAAAACCACTTATCCGATTTATGTGTCTTTTTTTAAAATTCATCCATATATTCTTTGGTCAGGTTATATAATAATAATAATAATCTATAATATATATAAAATGCAACGTCTGTCTGTCTGATTGTCCGTTAGTGCGCTTATCCCCCGAGATCCACTTATCCGATTTACGTGATTTTTTATATTCATACATATATTCTCTGACCAGGTTATAGATATATATTTTATTACGTCTATAATATAAATAAAATACAACGTATCTCTGTCTGTTTGTTCGTTTGTGCGCTTATCACTGGAGAACCACTTATCCGATTTACGTGCTTTTTTTTTAAATATGCTAAACCATTAAATATGGAACAATATCATGTAGCAAAGAATATCTAAATATATATATATATATATATATATATATATATATATATATATATATATATATATATATATATATATATATATATATAAAAGGCAACGTCTCTCTGTCTGTCTGTCTGTCCGTTAGTGCGCTTATCACTGGAGAACCCCTTATCTGATTTACGTGCTTTTTTGTTAAACATACATATGTTCTCTGGCCAGGTTATAGGTACGTTAGGCAACTTAAGGAATAAGCAGTGACGATAATCATGTAGCAAAGAATATAATATATATAAAATGCAACGTCTCTATGTCTGTATGACTGTCCGTTAGTGCGCTTATCACTCGAGAACCACTTATCCGATTTACGTGTTTTTTTTTTAATTCATACATTTGTTCCCTGGCCAGGTTATCTATAATCTTCTATCTAGAATATATATAAAATGCAACGTCACTCTGTTTGTCTGTCTGTTCGTTAGTGCGCTTATCACTTGAGAACCCCTTATCCGATTTACGTGTTTTTATAAATTTATACATATGTTCTATATAATTCGATATAAGCCTAGATAATGGGAGATAAGGTGAGATAATGGGAGTTAAGGAGAAATAATGGAGATAAGTCGATATAAGCCTCGATAATGGGAGATAAGGTGAGATAATGGGAGATAAATATAAATAACGGGAGATAAGGAGAAATAATGGGAGATAAGCAGAGATAAGTCTAGATAATGGGAGTTATGGTGAGATAATGGGAGATAAGGAGAAATAATGGGAGATAAGGAAAAATATTGAGAGATAAGTCGAGATAAGCTTAGATAATGAGAGATAAGATGAGATAATGGGAGATAAGGAGAAATAATGGGAGATAAGGAGAAATAATGGGTGATAAGCAGAGATAAGCCTAGATAATGGAAATTATGTAGAGATAATGGGAGATAAGGAGAAATATTGAGAGATAAGGGGAATAATGGGAGATATTTTATTACGTTGGGTAACATAAGGAATAAGCAGTGACGATAGTGGTGAATCAAGTCCACGCGAGCGGAGCCGCGGGCCTGGCTAGTTTATATATATAAACTCTTAATGTATATCTATCAAAATCAAGATAGCTTAATGTCGCATAGATATTTTTATCGTTATCCGACTCGAAATAGAGAAAATTTTTATATTGAAAAACACAATCATGAATATGTTAAAAAAACTAGTCATTACTTAGGTTGCAGGCTATTTAACTTACTGCCGGAAAATGCAAAAAGGTTTGAATCTATGGCACGTTTTAAAAAACAAATGAAAACTATACTATTAAGTATAACTCTTTATTCTGTAACTGAATTTGAAAGTTATCTTCTGGACGGAGTGTGGATGTTATTCTTTATAACATCCTTACTTAATTAAAGCATCTTCAGTATGTATTTTGTTTGTTATAAATGTGTATGTTATGTTTTTTGTTATATCTTGTATTTACTGTGTATTAATGTGTTTAATAATAGCAAGATTTCTTATTTTTAGTGTTCCGTACGGAACACTTATAAGATCACTTCGGTGTCTGTCCGTCTGCCTATCCGTCTGTCCGTCTGTCACAACCGATTTTCTCCGAAATTATTTGTCATAGAAAGTTGAGATTTGGTAATAATATAGGAATTGATGGCCTCGTAAGAGCCATGTAGTTTTGAAAGTTAAATTTTTACTTAACGGGTTAGTTTTGGGGGGTGAAATCGGAAGTAAAAAAAAATTTTTTACTAGGTAATCGAGTGTGGTGTCAAATGAAACTTGTGAAAACACGAGTGAAAAATATATATATAATGTAATACTTGCGCGCACTTTTTTTTGTATTATTTTAAAAATATCACGAAAAATCGCTGTTCACCTCCCTTATCTCGAAAAGTACTTATCAAAAAATTTTGAAAAAATTCTGGAATATTCTCCACGGGGTGTAATTGAACGAAAATTATCACGAGTGCATTACCTTTAATAATTTATCTGGTATATAAAAAAAACAAAAATATCAAGATCATCACATTTCAGTAAAGATTGGAAACACACTTTGTTGAAAACTCATTTGGGGTGTGTTTTGTTAAGTCACTGATCATTTTATACCTCTGTAACAAAATTTTTTATTTCAAAAGGCATCAACGTACCGAACACTAATTGCGCAAGTTCAACTTGCACTTGACCGGTTATTTTTTTTATTATTTATTATTTTTGATATTACCTAAGATGGGATTATACATCCCTTTGATGACATGTCTTATCTACAACTTTTGTAACTGAAAAGATGAATAAATTGTCTATTGTCTATAATGTTATATGTCATTTTTATGGCTTTTAAACTCGAGGAATCTAAAAATTATACTATTTTTCCACTGTTGTAGACTATATCTAACAATATTTTCTGATTCTACTCAGTATATATCACCACTACACCAAACACTTTATTTTTGCACTCGACGCGCGTTTCGCTAACCATGTTAGCTTCATTAGGAGCGTCAATCATCGCTCCTGATGAAGCTAACATGGTTAGCGAAACGCACGTCGAGTGCAAAAATAAAGTGTTTGGTGTAGTGGTGATATATACTGAGTAGTATCATTGTGCCAAAGATTCCACATTCCCAACTTAATATTTTCTGAGTTTATTTGTTTTAGTTTTGACAATCCCGAAAACTTAAACTGACTGTTACTTTTTCATTTTTAAGGCGTACTGAATTAAATAAGGTATGATTAACAGGAGCTAATGGAAATCAAATATCCAAATTGAAATGGATCACAAGATCGTTCTGTTCCTGATTTATGTAAAATAATGGGTATTACAACGTAAAATCAGTTGATAACATCGGAAGCTATCGATTGGTTAGTTAAATCGGGACACTGATACATTATGCAGGTAATCTATATATAGGACCAGACTATTCTCCCTACAGAAGGCTTATTTTGTTTCACTTTTCATATATCCGTAATGGATTTCGCTTTACAGATTAAAAGTATCGATGAGAACATTAGGCTTGTGTAAAATATTTGTTTTGTTTTACGTTTATCTCTGCATTTTTGAAAGGTTTATAAATGGATACTTTTTTCTTTTCTTGCTGAAGCGAAGTAATGTATCGTATCAATGAAACATCGCTTTTTGATATTTTATATTCGTTTCACATTTCACATGAAATCCGCATCGATAGACAACCAGACCTGCTAGCTCCTAAAAAGGATGGATTTAGGATGGGCAGCTTTGGGCAAGTTGAAGTTTATTTTTGAGTCGAATGCTCCCATCAGCTCGAAACGAAAAGAATATGATCAGTGTATATTGCCTGTCATAATATCTATATATACTTATAATATATATAAAATGCAACGTCTGTCTGTCTGTCTGTCTGTCTGTCCGTTAGTGCGCTTATCACTGGAGAACCACTTATCCGATTTACGTACTTTTTTTTTTAAACATATATATGTTCTCTGGTCAGGTTATAGGCTATATTTTATTACGATAGGTAGCATAAGGAATGAGCAGTGACGTAAAATAGTGAATCAAGTCGGAAAAAGTTTGCCGCCAGCGCGTTCCCTTCCAATACACAGCCTAAACCATTAACTATGGAACAATATTATGTCCATTAGTGCGTTTATCACGCGAGAACCACTTATCCGATTTACGTGTCTTTTTTTAAATTCATACATACACTCCTGGCCAAAATTAACGCAACAATATATTAAATCATACAAATTTCTATAATGAATTAATTTTAATAATTTTTTATGAACATTGGTTACACTAAAAGTTAGAAAAAACTTATTCGGATACTTTAAAAGTGAATTAGCTACCAAATTTCTCTATAAGATTCGAATTAAAATTATTCATAAGACCTAATAACAAAATCGTTAAAATTATGTAATAATGAAAAAAATAAACTGGGACACTAGTAGCAAAATTAATGGTGTAACTGGGACACTAGTAGCATGTGTTGCCTCCTCTACTTCAGATGACAGCGTTTATGCGCCTAGGCATGCTTCTAATTAAATTTTGGATAAAATCTTGAGGCATTTGCTCCCATTCTGTGATAACTGCATTTTCAAGTTCCCTCAGGTTTCTAGGTGCAGGTATATGACGTTTCACATTTTTCTTAAGGTGATCACATACATGTTCTATCGGGTTCAGATCCGGGCTTTTTGGTGGCCATTGCATAATCGGTATATCAACTTGATTAAGATAATCGAGTACCTCCCTAGCCACGTGAGGTCGAGGGTTGTCTTGCATAAACAGGAAATTGGGCCCCACAAAATGACCGAAAGGCATCACATGTTCTATTACAATATTCTCAAGATAGTAGTCAGTATTCATGGATGTCGTACGGACAGAAACTAACTCTGTGCGAGCATCAAAGCAGATGCCACCCCAGAACATAACAGAGCCACCGCCGAATGGAATCCTTCCAGAGATATTGCATGGAGCAAACCTCTCTCCTGGTCCTCGCCATACTCGCTCACGACCATCTGGATGTTTTAGACTAACCCTAGTTTCATCTGTGAAGAAAACTTGTTTCCAATCATCCACAGACCAGTTTTCGTGATTTCGAGCAAAACGAAACCTGGCAACTCTGTTCTCTCTAGTAAGCAAGGGCGCAGTGGCTGGTCTCCTACCGTTTAATCCAGCTTCATTTAACCATCTTCTAACTGTTTTAGAAGAAATTGTGACATCGCGAACAGCTTCGAGTTCGTTTCTTATTATAGAACTAGTGACAGTCCTGTTTCTTAAAGCATATTGTCTTATAAAACGTTCATCTAGGTCGCTAGTGCATCGTTTTCGCCCTTGCCTTAGCCTTCTAGAATAAGTTCCTACTTCATTCAAGCGTCTTGCCATACGACTTATTGTGGAACGATGTTTGCCAAGCAAATTGGGAACATAACTCTGACAATATCCCTCGTCCAATAAAACTGAGGCTCGCACTACCTCGTGTTTAGTTAAATTCCTTGTTCAGTCTACCACAAAAACGTATTACGTTGAAAAAGGAAACAATTTATAAGCTTACTTTTAAAGAAAATCTATCGCATTATTACAGAAAATTGTTTATCTTCTAAAAAATTCTTTAAAACTGTAAATCTAAACGAATTGTTTTGATTTTTGTCATGAACAACGAAACAAAATATGCATAGCCTACTATTCAAATACTCGATAAACTTTAAAATTGACATAAGAAAAAGATAAATTAATTTTCAGATTGTTGCGTTAATTTTGTCCAGGAGTTTATATTCTTTGGCCAGGTTACATAATAATAATAATCTTTATTTATAATATATATAAAATGCAATGTCTCTCTGTCCGTCTCCCTGTCTGTCCGTCCGTTAGTGCGCTTATCACTGGAGATCCACTTATCCGATTTACGTGCTTTTTTTTTAAAACATACATATGTTCTCTGGCCAGGTTATAGACCATATTTTATTACGTTAGCTAACATGAAGAATAAGCAGTGACGATAATAGTGAATCAAATCGGAAAAAAGTTTGCCGCTAGCGCGTTCTCTTGCAATACACTGCCTTAACCACTAAATATGGAAGAATATCATTGTGGTGTGTAAATTTCGCCCCGCATGGACAGCGTCAATTTGTACCGTGCGAAAATGGAATGCCTCTCGTTTGGGCACAAACATGTGAATTTCGCCCCGCATAGACAGCGTCATTTTGTGGGGTGTCAATTTTCACTTCGCCCGCACCTTGAGGGGCACCTTTTACAGCCCCGTTTTAATTTCTGAGAATGGATTGAGTGAATACTGATTTTCAAAGAACTAAAGAAATTAAACATACACTAGCTCAGTTTTTCTTGGTAGAGTAATATGGGCAAGAGATAATTTTTGTACGTCTTTTTGGAAATTGTTGTTTAAAAAATTTGGTTGTACAAATTTTGGGCACCATTCATTTTAAAATAGAAATGATCTAACTTCAGCTAAAGAAATGAAAAAATACTGAAGGGTTATGCAGTTGTTAAGGAAAATTTTTATCTGGTACAACCCTTTTGTCCTGAAAAGTAAGATAGGTGTACAGTGAGACACTAGCTTTAATCAACAAAAAAGGTTTATTAATGATTTAAATTAAAAGTTCTAACTTTTGCAGTTCAAGAATTACAAAACTTTGGCCTAAAAGGTAGTTATTACTAAATAGAGTTCTTAAATCAGACATTCTACTTTTAAAATTTTGCTACACCCGATATTGAAAATTCGTGACGTTCACTTTACGATTTATCAGTTCAAATCGATGTTAAATCACTTATCTGCGGGAAATAGGTCTACTGATGTATATTCTGGTGACTTATGGTTTTCCTACGGGCTTCTAGGCCTTATATTGAACACTAAAACCGTTTCCACACATTCCATCACTAATTTATCATGACGAGAAGAGCCTACAACGGCTACTTCATGTTAAAAAACAAAGCCCACTACGGCTTCACGTTGAAAAAACCTCGTACTCGACTTGGCCTCTACTGCGGCTGGATGGACAAAGCCTGGCTGCGGCTTGATCGGGAAAAAAGCCAACTACGGCTACTGGTTGCAAAACAGCCTTCTGCCGCTACATGTTGGAAAGAAGCCTCGGCGGCGGCTTAATGGGAAAAAGCCTCGGCGGCGGCCTGATGGGGAAAAGCCTCGATCTGCGTTCTCCTGACCCTTAAATAATCCGTGAGAATTACGTCTCTAAGATGGCTGCTCCGGAAACAAAATCTAACCTATGGACGCGTACCACGAATTGAATCAAATCGGTCGGAAACCCGCAATGCATATTGTAATATGAGCGGCTTGGAAATCCGGGTGAACTACACTGCTCGATACAAAGATGAAAAAATGTAAATTATAAGGCCAAAAACAGTAACATTACATGTTTTTAAAATCTAGGAAAAAATGAATGTTACATCATATAGCAAAGGATATCTATAATATATATAAAATGCACGGTCTCTCTGTCTATTTATCCGTTTGTGTGCTTATCAATGGAGAACCATTTATCCGATTTACGTGTTTTTTTTCTTAAACATACGTATGTTCTCTGGCCAGGTTATAGGATATATTTTATTACATTAGGTGACATAAGGAATAAGCAGTGACGATAATAGTGAATCAAGTTCGGAGAAAAGTTTGCCGCTAGCGCGTTCTCTTGCAATACACTGCCTAAAGCATTAAATATGGAACAATATCATGTAACAAAGAATATAATATATAAAATGAAACGTCTCTCTGTCTGTCTGTCTGTTAGTGCGCTTATCACTCGAGAACCACTTATCCGATTTACGTGTTTTTATAAATTTATACATATGTTCTATATAATTCGATATAAGCCTAGATAATGGAATGAGTCAATCATCGCTTCTGATGAAGCTAACATGGTTAGCGAAACGCGCGTCGAGCGCAAAAATAAAGTGTCTGGTGTAGTGGTGATATATACTGAGTAGTAGATAATGGGAGATAAGGTGAGATAATAGAAGATAAGGAGAAATAATGGAAGAAAAGTCGAGATAAGCCTCGATAATGGGAAATAAGGTGAGATAATGGGAGATAAAGAGAAATAATGGGAAATATTCCTATTATTTCTAATTTATTACCTGAAACAATGATTTAGTTACCTTTAAATAAATTCTGTCAAAGTCAAAAATGTAAATGTCTTATTATTAATATTAAAAAAAATTTAGCATCGAATATATAAATAAAATTATCTTTATTTTTCGAACAAAATATTGTTTCCTAAAGTAATAATTTTCCAGACGAATGCACAACAAATTATTTCGAAAATATCGACTAAAAATTACATTTTTACCTTCTTTCAATACACGTAACCTATGATGTATATATATATATATATATATATATATATATATATATATATATATATATATATATATATATATATATATATACAGTCCCTGGCCAAATTATTACACGCACTCTATTTTTTTTAGTAATTTTATGTTTCTTAAGAGTTTTTATGCTATAATGGTATATTTGAACTACAATATTATTGATTTTTATTTAAAAGAATTGTTGTAGACTACATATTTGTATTTATTTTTAACATATGGCAACACTGTGTTGACAAAGTGATACATGAACGTAAACAAGTACAAACCTGTATCAGTCGCGATCGGAATCGAGTCAGGTACGGACGTGTTTCTGTGGCTTTATGGACTGTGATTGTTTGTTTAACAGTTTTATACTACTCAGTTATTAGTTTATTTTGTATGCAGTCTTTTAAAAAAGTAATTGGACTATTTTCATTATGGGTAGAAAAGGCGATCTTGACCATGTAAAAAAGCTGAAGTGAAGGCCCTAGTGATTGCGAAAACATTTACAAACCGAGAAATATCACGAAGATTGGAGGTTTCTGAAGCTAGTGTACGACGCATAAAAAAGAAAATTGAGTCAGGGAAGGAATTAAGCTCGAAAAGAAAGAAAAGATGCGGTAGAAAACCAATTTTTACTCCACGGTCAGAGAGATGTTTGAAGAAAATTTGTGTAGAAAACAGATTTGCTACCACAAAGGTAATAAAATCACAACTCCAGGATGCTAGCGTAAATGCTTCTGAGCGCACTGTTCGAAGAAAATTGAAAGAATTAGATTTTAAGGCCTGTCGCTCCGCCAGGAAGCCCAAGTTAAAAGCTGCAATGAAAGCAAAGCGCCTGAAGTGGGCCAAACAATGGCAAGACAAAGATGTGGACTTCTGGAGATCGGTAAGATACAGCAATTTAATCAATAATTGATACATTATTATCATTTTCAGTTAAATAGAGCAAATAAACATGGAAGTTTATATATTTTTCCTATTTTTGACAGGTCTGCTTCAGTGACGAAAGCACATTCGAAATTTTGCAGAATAAAGCTCAGTATGTGCGTCATCGTCATGGAGAAAAGTTTCATCCTGATTGTGTCGTCCCGACGGTTAAACATCCCACCAAAGTGATGATTTGGTCAGTCATCAGCGGCAAGGGCACTGGACGTCTGTACGTCGTCAAAGGAATAATGAGGCAAGATCAGTACAAAGAAGTATTACAAAATCGGTTGATTCCGCAGCTCAGAGAATGGTTTCCAAATGGGGAACCATTCACTTTCATGCAAGATGGAACTCCCTGCCACACTGCTCGGTCTGTTAAAGCTTTTTTGGCGGAAAAAAATATCCCTCTGTTGGATTGGCCGGGTAATAGCCCCCATTGAAAATGTGTGGGAGCTGATGAAAAGAGAAGTGGCTAAAGATGTGATTACCAACAAAACCCAGCTCCTAGAAAAGATTATTCATGTGTGGAATCATCATCCTCAAATGCAGGAGACAGTACAATCTTGCATTGATAGCATGCCGCGCAGAATTAAAGCTTTGATAGCGGCTAAAGGTGGCTCAACTAAATATTGACTTTTACTAACATTAATTTCACTTTTCTTTAAAACTCAATAAACTTATGCTTTTCTAAATTAATGCTGGTTTATTTATGTCAAATAAATAGGTAATTGATTGGATAATATAAAAATAAAAAACAAATCAATTTAAAATAATAAAACGGTACAATATCACTCGGTAATTAATATTTTACATGAAATCTTGCAGTGCGTCTAATAATTTGGCCAGGGACTGTATATATATATATATATATATATATATATATATATATATATATATATATATATATATATATATATATATATATATATATATGTATATATATATATATATATATATATATATATATATATATATATATATATATATATATACATATACACTACCGTCAGAAAGTATTTGCCCACCTAGTTATTTCAGTCCCAAGACAACAAAAACCCAGATAATATTTGTAAAAAACAAATCAATTTAAAATAATAAAACGGTACAATATCACTCGGTAATTAATATTTTACATGAAATCTTGCAGTGCGTCTAATAATTTGGCCAGGGACTGTATATATATATATATATATATATATATATATATATATATATATATATATATATATATATATATATATATATATATATATATATATATATATATATATATATATATATATATATATATATATATATATATATATATACATATACACTACCGTCAGAAAGTATTTGCCCACCTAGTTATTTCAGTCCCAAGACAACAAAAACCCAGATAATATTTTTTTTTAATTCTAATGAATTATTATTTATTTTCACATTATTTATAGTCTAGAAAATCAGAAAAATATTCATGATTTTCCAGGATTTTTCTCATCTATGTGACCTCCTTTGTTTTTAATTACTACTTAACAAAGTTTCGGAATTCTGTCCAGTAGTTTCTTCAGAGTGTCTTCAGTTATTTTAACCCATTCTGCTTGTAAAAGTACCCAAAAGTGATTTTCTGATGCTGTATTGAATTTTCGAAAACACTTGTCCAAATGTTCCCACAGCAATTCGATTGGGTTCAAGTCGGGTGATTGTAAAGGCCAAATCATCAGTTCCAGGACGTCGTCGGATTTCCATTGTTCCAAAAGTTCCTTAATTTCTTTAGCAGAATGTTAAGGTAGTTGTCATACTGAAAAGAGTAAATTTCCCCTGAAAAATATCTCTTCCAGAAGGAAGCATTTGAGTTAGCAAAATTTCTTTATACTGTTCTTTTCGCATGATTCCTTCTAACCTAAAGATTTTTCCAACTTTACCGTTGCCAAAACAACCCCAAACCACTACTGAAACTCCACCATGTTTTACTGTAGGCAACTGACAGGCTACCAACATTCTCTCTCCAGCTGACCGCCGTCAGCATTAAAATATCTAGAAAAGGTAATTGTCCTTTGTTCTCAATTTCGTAAGTGAATTTAATGGAATTATACCGGCTATTTAATTTAGAAAGAAAATCATCAATATTTGCTTTCTTTGTATCAAAAATCGCGAAAATATCATCCACATACCTATACCATACCCTTGGGAAATATTCGAATTCTTGACTGGCTTCGATTTCAAACTTACTCATGAACAAATTGGCTATGAAAGGTGATAAGCAATTACCCATAGCTGTTCCTTCTTTCTGAACATAAAATTGATTGTTATGTTTTAATTATTAAAAATAATAATAGATTAGAATTTGATATCTATAGGAAGGACACAGTAACATATAGATATATTCCTAATGATTCATTTCATTTCAAACAACATAAATTAGCCTCATTACATTTTTTAGTTCATCGTTTGGTCACTTTCCCTCTGAATAGAGTAAACTTTAATAAAGAAAGGAATCGATTAGAAATATAACTAGAGTTAATGGTTATGACGATGACTTAGTAAATAAGCTAATAAATAGACATAAGTTTAGGTTTAATATTCAGAATTCCACCTTTTTTACACGCGAAGAAAATAACACCAAGTATGTCTCCATACCATATAATCCGAAATATAGCAAGGGACTCAATAAGGTAGGCCTCACCTTAGTCTATAAGTCATCAGACAGTCTGAGGAATATCTTAGGAAATCCCAAAGATAAGATTCCTAATTGTGAGAAAAGTGGAATTTATGAAATTAGTTGTAATGATTGTGACAAAAAGTACGTTGAGCAAACTAAAAGGTCAATTAAAACAAGATTTAAAGAACACTTAGCACACAATAGAACAGAAAAGTCTAGCATTGCCGAACACGCTCTTGAAGCTGATCATACTGTAACATTAGATAATCTAAGATTAATAAAAAATGTATCTGATAGGAGATTGTTGAACGCATACGAAAGTATGGAAATCATAAAATGTAAAAGTAGTTTAAATAAAGACAGAGAGCCTATTCCTTATAGTCCTCTCTACTGATTACTTGACCGGAACTGATGGCCTTGCCTATGTTATTAGTTCCGCTTGAGTAATTCAAGGGTTAGGCTAAGTACAAATAGGGTAGATTTGTAGTTTAGCTTTAGTCAATCATCGCTCCTGATGAAGCTAACATGGTTAGCTTCATCAGCACCAAAGTGGTGATATATACTGAGTAGCATCATTGTGCCAAAGATTCCACATTCCCAACTTAATCATCATACTACCAGCATCGTAAGCAGAAATGAAGAGGAGATCTTCTAACTTATCTCATACATGTTTGCAGCAACACAGTTGAAGATTTTGGAGAATTTCGAGCTGTTACACTTGATGTATCCAATGTATTCGACCGTTGATAGCATGACTGATTATTGGCTAAGCTACGTTCTTATGGTATGTCTGAGATATTCTATTTATGCTATTGTGTTTCCTCAAAGAGCATTGTTTACGAGTGGCAGGGTTTCTTTCTAATACTCTTGCCGATGTGCCCCAAAGTTCCGAACATTCTCTTTCTCTCTTCTTCTTTTAAATTAACGGTCTGCTGAAAAGGACCAGGAATCCAATGCTAGTTATGTAAATATTCGTAGACAACGGAAAGGCAGTTAACGTTGCAGAACCTGACAGTTTTATCTGACCACTCGGTTCTTCTAGCAACGTTACTTCATTTGCTCTACATTAACTTAGGAGCACATATGCTTTGGCATGAACATATCATACATGACAAAGAGAGATTCTCAAGAAATAGAAATATGATTTCGTAATCGCTTTACTCTCCATTATAACTTTTAACCCTCTACAAAACTCAAATTAACCAAAAATGGAATACTGCTACCATGTTTGGGACTTTCCCCCCTAACATACTCTGCGTTTGTTGGATTCTTCAGCTATTCGGTTGTTTAAAAACCCAAAACTTACCAGCAACCCTGATTCATTGGAATATTGGTAGGCGACTTAAGTCTATTCTATAAGGAATTTCGTGGAAAGTATTCAGTGCCTGTAGCTCCTGTTTTCTCCCAATATTGTGGATGCTAGAAATACCAGTCGCGCTAATACTTCACATTCGTACGAGGTTCAGCTTGTCACTCCTCCTATTACCCTTTTCAAGCAGTGATTTGCGCAAGAGTATGTTTTCCATTAAGGACCCTCTGCGGCGATTTAAAATGAATGTGAATCGCTTTAGATATTTCTGTGTAGTGCGTGTGTTATGTCTATAAATAAAAGTTAACGCAAAGATTACACTGCTGAAATGAGAAGCCTACTAAATGATATATCATACAAACCAATATTTCAAGATCCTACGACATACTTGAAAAAGGTAGCAAAAGCAACGAATCACCTATGGATTCTGAAATCAAACTAAAGCTAGTTTTCTGAGAAAAATCCAACAAATGCTCCAAAATACGTTCTTCCAAGAATCCATAAATATTAAAATTTCTAAACAAATTAACACAATTACGGAGCTTACTTCCGTTATCAGATTTTGAACAAAATAAAAATCAATGCTTACCCGCCTATATCATATTACTTTACTCATAATTACCCATTAATACCTCGATTAGATAACAAATCCATTACTGTCAATTTTCCTCTTAGAACTTCTAGTAAAGCTGTATTTTAAAACCGAATCACTAAATCAAGAAGAAATCGATTTCCAATTCTCAAGACTCAATTGAAATGCATGGAACAAATTTTTAAACGGAAGTAAAGTTACTGCAGAAAGAGATGTCTGGGATCTTTTGAATGTCACCGCATGTCATAATCTGTGATTGCATGGATATGGCCTGTTGTGTTTGGAATAACTAGCAGAGTTTCAGTCAACGAGAACAAATAAACAGATGGAGATTGTGTACACGTTCTCAGCAAGGATAAATGTTTAAAGTTTTTAAATGAATCATAATAATAATTAGTATTTTGCCTAATATACTAATCGAGTGAAATTATACATGATTCCTTGCAAAAGGTCGGGTATTAATAATTTTTAGTATTGTTGTAGGGACCAAGGCCACTAGTTAAAAACCCAGTTTGCGGAAACGAAACCCGTGTGCAAGCCACTTTTTTCGGTTTTTGTTCAATTTCTCTGTTCCTAGACATCGGGGAGCAAAAGTTGTTATTACTAATATTGTAGAGCATAAATTTTGCTACAACTTTTGTGTTCATAATTTTTTTTTACTTGTAATAGTTATCGAACAACTCTTAAAATTGTACGTCCGTCGTTGCCAAGATACTATTTAAAAGTAATGAATAAACTTGGTTAGCAGAAAGTGGTCCCTTGAAAAAGAAATCGGTCTTAACTATACAATGGAACATCTGTCCCAACTGACTATAAATAGAAAAGGTCGTATTATAGGGGTCCGTATTCCCAGGTATAATCTTAATAGTAATATAAGTATTTAAGAGTTTACACATTTTAAAGAAAAACTGCATAATTCTTTTTCTACTTAAAATATAATTAAGATATATTAGAAAATAATTAAAATATACTTAAAGTATTTCACTTAACAATTTTTTAATTACACGAAGTAGGTATGTATTATTAAACGAATATATTTGATTATTAAATATAATGTATTAATTAATAAATAATGCAAATTATTCATAATTATAGATTTTTTAGTTATTAATTAACTTTATACGAAGTATTATTTACCGGGATTCACGGTTGACCTTGCATTATGCTATGTATGGCTGAGCGCTGCGCGCTCTATCTCAAAAACGATTAAGCGTATTCAATTTCTCTGTTACTAGACATCGGGGAGCAAAAGTTTGTTATTACTAATATTGTAGAGCTTAAATTTTGCTACAACTTTTGTGTTTATAATTTTTTTTTACTTGTAATAGTTATCGAACAGCAGAGCAGTGAACGTATCAAATTTTTGGAAAATTATAAAACCCGTACATATTATGTAGAGAAAAACAAATAAAAACAAATATTAATTGTCATTACATAATTAATATTTGTTTTTATTTGTTTTTCTCTATTATCTTTAATACATTATTTATTATTACATTTATGCAATTATTACTTATGATATGTACATTATTGATGCAATTTTTAAAATCTAGCTCGCTTTGAAGGTCCTGGTTTTGAATATTACCCTTCGTCACTGTAACTGTAATGTATAATAGAAGGCTGACAGAGAAAAGGATCTACAGGTGACGTATTTTTTTTACCCATTACAATTTTTAGAATCAACTTGTGGCAGGTGGTCTCTAAATAGAAATTGGAGAGAGGGGAGGCACCAAGGTTTATTCTTACTCACTCCTCGTCTCGACTTTAGTTCAGATTCAGTTTGTTGTATTGCTCTGATTCGAGTTCAAAAAATTGGCATACAAGGGGTCTCAAGAGTTGTTGGTAGTAACTCTAAAAAAGCAATTTTTAATCGTTTGGACACAGTGGTGACTCTAGCTTACCCGACAGATTGTTTGGTACATACTGACTAGATTATTCAGACTACACACACCTTTATTCTAACGAAAGCAACGTATTGCCAAAAGGTAAATAAAATTATGTTCACATAAATATATATATATATATATATATATATATATATATATATATATATATATATATATATATATATATATATATATATATATATATATGTATATATATATATATATATATATATATATATATATATATATATATATATATATATATATATATATATATATATATATATATATATATGTATATACATGTATATATATATATATATATATATATATATATATATATATATATATTACATTAAAATTCCGGGTTTCAATTTATTCATCTAACAATGAGTTTGTACGAAGTTTTGCCAAAATTTCATTGGGCATTTTCAAATGTTTTTGCTGATGCTACTCGATACTGTGATCTTGCTGCTGCTGCCGCTCGAAGCTAACTGCGTTAGCTACCTAAGTTAACTAGTTAGCTAACTTAGTTAGCTTCGAGCGGCAGCAGCAGCAAGATCACAGCATCGACTACCAGCAGCAGCAAGAGCACTTGAAAATGCCAAGTGAGATTTTGGCGAAACGTCGTGTAAATTCATTGTTAGACGTAGTCCACCATAATAATACCTTTAGCATACCAAGAAACTGACGCCATCACTTTTCCAGCCGATAAAATTGCCTTCGCTTTCTTTGGGGTCGGTTTACCAGATTTTTTCCACTGTTTGGATTGTTGTTTTGACTCTGGAGTATAGTGAACCCAGGTTTCGTCCATTGTCACAAACCTGTTAAGAAAATCTTGCGGATCAGCCTCAAACATCTCCAAACAGTCGCGAGAAATCGTGAGTCGAATTCGTTTTTGTTTAACTGAAAGCAATCTGGGGACCCATCTAGCGAAACCTTAGAAAATTTGAGTTCGTTGGCAATGATGTTTTGTGTTCGTTCATAGGAGATGCCTATAGTGTCTGAATCTCCCTGATAGTTAGTCTACGGTCTTTCAATATGAGATCACACACTTTACCGATGTTTTCTTCAGTCTTACACGTTGTGGACCGGCCGGAGCAAGGGTCATCACAGTGGTATATGACGGATCAGATTCCCCTAGTGTTGTTTTCATATCATCGTGGATCTTCTTTGGTGTTAATCTTTTTTTAAACAGGTACTTGATGACTGCACGTTGTTTAATTTTTCCATTTTTCCAAAAACTCCGTACTTGGTCTCACTAAACTCGTTCTAAACTAAAAACCACAAATTCTTCAGCAACAAAATTTTACACTGTGACAACCAAAGAAATTATGAACTATAATAAAGATATTATAATTCGTTTTTGGTGAGGCCGCTAACTTTTCAATCCATCCTAATATAATGGGTGTTTTATACTTCCAGACATTTAAAAATAGACATTAGTCATATCAGCATTATGCTTAATATATGTAAAGGTACCCTAATGTTGTTAAAACAACAATGAACCGTAATGTACCCAGACTTTAGAATTTTCGTTCATACACGTTTAGTAACATAGTAAGTGTTCTACATACTCTATACTGATAAATAATTTGTGGTTTGTCGGTAGGGTAACTTGAAGTAAAATCAGAACTAGTGGTAATAATAAAAGAGTAAGTTTAAAGTAACAATATAATTTTCTAAATATTTTTTTTTTATGGGTCTAGCGCACGTGCTACAGGGAAGTCCCTAAAACGCTACAGGAACGACACGTGTGCGGAGAAAGCGATTCACGTTGTTCTTAAATCGCTGTAAATTGTACTTGGTGGGAAACACAGTCCTGGGCAAATTATTCCAAAGGGATGATGTTCTCCATATAAATGACTGCTTGAAAAGCGTTGTACGAGGAGTAACAAGCTGAACCTCATACGGAAGTGAAGTATTAGCGTGACGTGTGCTTCTAACATGCACCGCTCTGGGAGGAATTAAGCGGGCCACATCCTTCGAACACTTTCCATGAAAATACTTGTAGAATAGGCTCAAGTCGCCAACCGTTCTTCGATGTTCCAGCGAATCAAGGCCACCTGTCAGTTCCGGGTCTCTAATCAGACGAACAGCTCTTCTCTGAATAGAATCCAATAAATGCAGTGTATGTTTGGGGGCGGAGCCCCAAACATGGGAGCAGTATTCCATAGTTGGTCGAATTTGAGCTTTGTAAAGAATTAACAGTTGTTGTGAAGTGTAAAGCTTTCTGGTTCGAAATAATATTCCCAACTTCTGAGAAGCTCTCCTTGCTATGCCTGCAACATGTTCGTGCCAGGACATATTTGCTCCCAAATTTACGCCCAACAATTTGAGTGATGGAGTGCCCCGACATAACTATGTCGGGTTCAGCAACTTTTTTAGAAAAAACTGCCGCCTGGGTTTTTGTAGCGTTAAATTCCACTTGGTTACTGTCACCCCAAGATAGAATTTCTTCCAGGTCTTTGTTAAGTTGAATGACTTCCTGCTGTCTGCGGATATTCGTCTGAGTAGCCGATGTCCGAGCGTTCAAAGTGAATGAAGAGATAAGTGTACTGTCATCTGAAAAGCTATAGATTGGATTCTCGGTTCCAGTAGATCGTTAATATAAATGAGAAGGAGAGTAGGAGACAGTATGCAGCCTTGGGGTACACCGGCGGTGATAGTGAAGGTGTTAGAAAGAAATCCGTTGACTGCTACTCGCAAAGAACACTCTCTGAGGAAACATGAGAGCCACAAACAGAACTTTTCAGACATACCATAAGAACGTAGCTTAGCCAACAGTCCATCGTGCCAAACACGGTCGAATGCCTTGGATATCTCAAAAGCAACCGCTCGAGATTCTCCAAAGTGTTCAATTGCGTTGTTCCAAACATGTGTTACATAAGTCAGGAGATCTCCTGTTGATCTATTTTTACGAAAGCCATATTGGTGATCGCTAATAATGTTGAATCCTTCAAGATATTTTAGAAGATGCTAATTGATAGCCTTTTCCATGACTTTCGATATTATTGAAAGCAGTGCGATTGGTCGGTAGTTATTTGGCAAGGTCTTTTTGCCTTTTTTAGGTATTGGCTGAACTGTGGCACATTTCCAGCAGGAAGGAAATATTCCCTTTCTGTAAGATAGGTTGAAAAGTCTACAGAAAACTGGTGTTAGTTCCCTCGCACAATTTTTGAGAACTATGGCAGGTATTCCGTCAGCGCCAGAAGCCTTTTTGGTGTCTAGCTTCATCGAAATACGTTTTATGATACGCTGCCTGAAGACAATATCGGGCATCCTTGACTGCACTATGGGAATATTAGGTGGTGTTTTACCTTGGAAATCGACAGGAGAATGTGAAGCAAAGAGTTCAGCCAACAAGTTCGCTTTTTCAACAGGTGTCTTTGCAATAGAATTATCTGGCCGTGTGAGTGGTGGTATGGTGGATTTGGTGAAATTTTGACTAACTGCCTTAGCTAGGATTCTTCAGTTAAAAGTGTCTCCCTTATGCAAATATAAGCTGTAACATCAATATGTTTTTTTAAGGTCACTCTGTTTGGATACTTCTACATAAGACTTATGTTAGGATTGGAACTATTAAAAAATAACATATCTTTTAGAATCCTGGAATTTAAGAACCCTGAAAGGAGAGTATAACATGATACATTCGAGGTAATATCTCTAACTCGCTCCTTCGTCCAATTAACCCCTTTAATCTTTGATTAATAATAATTTAGCTTAACATTGCAACCAAAACCGGGACTAAGTCTAATAATTTGACTGAAATTACAAAATTTTATCCACCACAACCTCATTTATCTCAAATTTCCAGTTTCCCTAGTTTTACCACTGCAAGTTATTGCTCTACATGCAACTAAATTTAGAAGCCTTTTTCGTCCAATGATAGAGCCGGAAATCTTCGGATTAAGATAAGAACTTTTTCAAAATTCTTCTGAATGTCGTGAATTTAATATACAGTCAGTCCAAAAAGTCTCCATACACCACCTGCTTTCTATAATATTTTTCTGTTATGTTTAACTAATTAATTGAAACTATGAGAAAACATGTTTAAATTAATATTTGAAACTTAACCAACGAGGATTAGTATTAAAAACAACTACGGAACGTTTTAATTAGAAGTTACATCATTGTTATAAACATGTAAACAAAATTAATAGATGCCTATACATGTTAGCAGAACAAATACGTATATAAATGTGTCTAATAAGATACTATTCGTGAATGTTTCTCTGTTTTCATTAAGGCTTTTCTGAAGCTTGTAATTATCGAAAATCGGCTACATAATAACATATAATGTAAGAAAGTTGGTACTTGACTGGCTTCAGCAACTTGTACAGCCATAGCCCCGAAAGTAAAAGATCCTGGGTTTACAACTTAACAGAGGGGAATTGATTTTATAATGACCGGCCAGGTGCAAGTCGAACTTGCGGAATTAGTGTTCGGTACGTTGATTGCTTTTAAATTAAAAATTTTTGTTACGGAGGTTTAAAATGATCAAAGACTTCACAAACCACACCCTAAATGACTTTTCAACAAAGTATTTTCCCGATCTTTACTGATGACTAAGGAAACCCAAGTATGCAAGTGAAAAACTTTAAAATATGCGCATAAATATGCAAATAATTTTCTCCAAATATACACATACATGTTGTAAATAGGCAGTAAAAAAATCGAAATATACTTGAAAAATGTAAATTTATTGTTTCACATTACATGATACGAGTACTATACAAATGTAACAATAAAAAATCCATTTTAACATACAGGGCGAATGAACTAAATCTAAATATAATATTATGCAAAGTAACAAATAAATATAAATAATAATGTATTTTATTACTTTACTTAGGTAAACATATAATAATAATAATAATGCAGGTACATATTATAAAAATTTATATACGTAGTAAACAGCATAATAAAACATACATTTTAAATTTGATACATACAGGGCGATGCAACTAAGTAAGCGGAAATATGCAAATATTGCAAAAGACAGGGTCGCCTTTAGTTATAAAAACAATAAACTACTAAATGTTTCTCAAAATTCTCCATTAAAAGGTTTTGTCTTCTATCGTTGTATAAAAATTTATAAATTGAGAAACTCCTTTCCACATCGACTGATGTAATAGGGGCGTTTTTAAAATTATGTAATAGCTAATAGCATAGGATCTAAATCAATGGTATCAGTAAAATCCCCCCTTAAAACATTAGCTACTTGGCTGACAAATTGAAACCCACTATTTTTTTCCATAACATTCCGAAATTTTTGAAAAATTTTGCTCCCAATTTTACCTGCGACATTTTCAAAAGCGACCTCACATTGTTTTATTAGTTAAACACTTCGGGTTAATAGCAAATTAGATTCCTCTATTTGAGTTATGATTTTAGAAACAAAGCTATAATTTGTTTTAAGAAAGGAAAGTTGTTGTTTTATCTCCTTGTTTTTGAATAATCGTTTAATTTCTGTAAGGGATTGGGAAGATTCGTTAACGGAATGTTTGATGTCATCATTGCACGGCATAGATCTTGGTTAAAGATGTCTTGTTCATTTAGCTTTTTATTTTTGTACGTTGGTTGTAAACATTGCATTAATGTGTGTTGTGGCCTATCTCCAGGTTTCGTCTTACTCAATTTGGCAATATGGCAAGCAGTTTTCACATGTTACTTTATTGGAAATTTTTTATCGCATGGTATCTGCAATAAAAAAAACATAATTTAATTAAAATCCCAAGGAAAAAATTCGTTAAATAGAAATATCGTTTTTAGGGCAGGCAAAAATTAAAATTCTGCTTTGTACTTTTTTATTAGATTACCTAGAAATACATACGTTTACGTATGTATTTCTATTTCGTGGTTTCGTTAGATAGAGATTTTGTTCGTTAAATGGAACAAAAATAACTTAAATAACATTGAAAATAGCATCAACGGCAAAATCCTGACAAAAATTTCGTTATGTTCAAATATTAAACGAAAATGAAATACCCTGTATATTCAATAGGTATTCAAAAATTATACTTACAATTTTAACACATGCAGAACAGTAGATTTTTCCCATATCTATTCTTAGTTCTTTGTATGGTTTAATCCACACTGACACACTACTGGCTTTGGGCATTTCACTGTAGTAAAATACGACTCACAAGATAAAAAGCACAAATCGACGTAACCACTTTAAAAGCACAACCAAAAATGAAATCTAATAAATTAATAATACAAGTATGCTCTGATGGCCGTCTGGGGTTTACTGACTGGTTTTTACTGACCATAAAATAATAAAATTTATTTGGGGAAAAACCACCGGCGCGGCGGCGGCGGCTTAAACATTGACCCTTATTCCGAAAAATGAATGAAAACGCCTGCCGAAGACCTACATTATTATAAATTCCTTCAAATATGCACATATGTGCTATTTTTAAAGCATTTATGCAAATATTTAGAAAGATGCATATAATATGCAAAATATGAAATATATGCGCTTTGCATATTTGGGTGTCCTTACTGATGACCTTCAAATTTTTGTTTTTTTCTATATATCCGACAAATTATTAAAGGTGATAATTTTCTTTCAATCTACACCCTGTGGAGAATATTCTAGAATTTTTTCAAAATTTTTTGATCAGCAATTTTCGAGATAAGAGGAGGACAGCGGTTTTTCGCAATTTTTTAAAAATAATTCAAAGCAAACAGTGCGCAAATGTGACCTTATACGTATTTTTGAACAAGCTGAACCCCACTCGTGACCTGGTAAAAAAAATTGTCACTTCTGATTTCACTTCCCAAAACTAATATTTTAAATCATAATTCAACTTTCAAAACTAGACGGCTTTGATAAGGCAATCAATTCCTATATTAGTGTCAAATTTCAACTTTCTACGTCAAATAGTTTCCGAGAAAATTGGGTGTGACGGACAGGCAGACAGACGGTCAGACAGACACCGAAGTGACCTTATAAGTGTTCAGTACAGAACAGTAAAAAATATATTGTCTACTTACGAATTAATTTTACGCTTGTGGACGATGGTCAAATTTACTTCGTATTCCCCAATTTAGGGAACATATGACGTGTGCATGTGCATTTGCTTTTAGAGTTTCAAACTCCATGTCGCAACATGTGTTTTATTCGAAGTTATTTTACATTAAACAATTTGACAACAATTATAATGGAAAATGAGTTTAACCTATTAGGACTGCTTGTAACCTCCGACCACTACATAAATAACTAGACTTTACTAGGGTAGAAATTTTTAGTTGTCGCAATTTTGCTCATAAATTTTTTTGATTTAAAAGGATGATAATCTCTATATACATAAAACTGGTTAGTCTATATATACGTGTCTGTATGTATGTCCGGATATAACTCGTGAAATTTTCTCTGACGTGTAGGTACAGGTATATAAATAGACCACCCCTACGACACCAAAAAAAAATAGACAGAGTATGCCATCAATGTCATGCTTCATGAAGCTTCAATGAGTGCTATAGGGATAAGAAAAAACACTGGACAGATTGTCAACTCTGTCTTATAGAAAAAAAATAATTACCATATTCTCTTATATTTGTTACTTTTAATAGCAGGTTATATGCGAAATATAGAAGTTATTGAAGTACAACTTCAGGAAATATCGGGTCTTCTATTAAGGACTTGACAACTTTTTTTTGAAATAAAACGCAACCCATTTGAGACATTTCGAAAATTTTACTATCGGCTTGAAGTACAATCAAAACATTTATGTATGAAATTCGACTTCATTCATATGTCCACCACGGGCACGTTTGCAGCGGTCGATTCGTTGAACCCAATTTTCGATGACTCGGTCACACATTTCGACGAAAACGGCCGCTATCTCTCTTTCAATATTGGCTCTGAGCTCCTTTAACGACGCAGGCTTATTAGCATAGACCAATGATTTAACGTACCCCCATAAAAAGAAGTCTGGAGGTGTTAAATCACACGATCTAGGCGGCCATTCGACGGGACCATTTCTCGATATAACACGTTCACCGAGTTTAGATTGCAGTAAGTCGATTGTTACACCCACTGTGTGGCTTGTGGCGCCGTCTTGTGAAACCACATATCATTAATGTCTAGCCCATGCAATTGATCAAAGAAATAACGTTGCAACATGCCTCTGTAGCGATCTCCATTGACTGTAACGTGACGGTTATTTTCATCAACGAAAAAGAACGGCCCAAAGACACCACCGGCATGAAAACCGCACCAAACAGTAATTTTTTGTGGATGAAGTGATGTTTCTTCAAGCACATGAGGGTTTTTACCTGACCAATAACGCATATTCGTTTTGTTGACGAAGCCGTTTATCCAAAAATGCGCTTCATCACTAAAGATGATTTTGCGATAAAATTGGTCATCTTCTTCCAACATTTCTAGAGCCCAATTCGAGAACGTACGTCGCTTCATATGATCGAGTGGCTTTAGTTCTTGAGTTAACTTTAACTTATAAGGGTGCAGGCCAAGATCCTTTCGCAAAATTCGCCATAGTGTGGTCTGAGCGATGCCCAATTCTTGAGAACGCCATGAAATCGACTGTTTGGGTTCGTTTGAGATGGACGCTTGAACGGCAGCAATATTCTGGCCACTTCGACCAACCCGTTGTCTCACTGGCACGGGAACATCCAGCAGCGAATATGTTAACTCAAATTTTTTCACTAGACTATGCATCACTTGTCTACTGGGACGAGAATTACGACCAAAAATTGGCGTTAACGCTCTTAAAGTTGCAGTCACCGACTCCAAATTTTTGGTAGTAAATTTTAATTATTTACAAACGTTGTTCGTTCGTGTACTTCACTATGATGAAAATGTTGACTTTACTGAATGTTTTGACGTTGACAGTTCGGTGATTGGCTTAAGGGTGCGTTCACAGTGAAATTTCAAAGTTGTCAAGTCCCAAATGGAAGACCCGATATTCAGCTGTTTCTTATAAATATAACGATATTTACTTTGTTCTCTATTAGCTAAAATTATGCACAATCATTTTAGTTCATTGGATTAAACTTTAAATAATATTTCGAAAGCCGATGAATCACTGAGTATGTTAAATTTTAGAAATTTGACAACACTTACATTCAACCAAATCGTAACTGATCGTTTTCAGTCGCCCTACCTTGCGACCATCTCTCGAACTAACTTAATTGACGAGTTACGTTAAGGTAAAATACAGAATTAAAGTATATTTGTTTGTAGTTAATAGCAGAGTTCTCTCAATGTAAATGCAAATACATGTTGAGGTGCGCCAAAAAAAAAGAGATTGCTTATGCATTTTACTGGATTTTGCTACATCAAGGGTTCACCCTATTTTAGGCAGAAAACCTCTGCTATAAAATAGAGTCATAAAATGTAAATTAGAGTTCATCGGTAGCATAGCCGTCCGAGCGTAACCTGCTTTTGGGGTTTAATAAATAAAATTATCTTAAAAATTACTTATAGAAATATAAAATTTATTACCAAACATTTTTTAATTTGGAGATCTATGTATATATACAAATTCACGATATATAAGTACTTTAATTACAATCAAAAACAATAATCCTCTACAAAATCTGAAGACTCGACTTCTCTTAAAATGATAATTAAAGGTTCTATTTCCACAGTTTCTTCGATGTATTCGTCAACTTTCCACATTTTATTTTCTTCTACATGTCGAATGGCATTTTTCCAATTATCCTCTTTGATTCTCCTATTCCGGCGACTAATAATTGCCTTACGTCTTGACGTTTGAACGTGGTGTTTTCCCTTGCTACGAAACCTTTAATTTGTGCTCAAATTAACTTTATAGGATTCAATTCGCAATGCTATGGAGGTAATCTTAGCACTGTGATATTCCATTCCTTTGCCATCTCATCGACTGCGTATTTCTTCAACTGTACCTTATTTAATCTTGAGAAGTTCCTCTTTTAACATACCATCTTTATGTTTGAGATTTTTGTGTCTTATCCATGAATTTGTCAGGAATCGTTCTAATAATCAAGAATGGTATGGGGCATTGTCTAATACTAGAACTGATTCTGCTGGTATACATTCAATCATTTGTTGGAAATACTCCTTAAAACATCGGACATCATCTCCGCATGGTAATCTTTAGTTGACTTTGATTCGAATTCCAACAAGCTACCGTCGAGAAATTCGTTTTCATTAACAATATGTGCTATAATTAGCCTGCGACCTTTTCCTGAAGGGGGTTGTAATTCGGTTGATCAACCTTCCATAAAAGCTTGTTTCGCACTCTTAATGTTTTAGTCAATCCAGAATCCCTCATTAACCCAAGTCTCATCTAAATAAAAAATATTCTTTCTTCGGCTCGAAATTTTCTTATTGCTCGTAGATAATCTCTTCTTCAACAAATTATTTCTGTTTTTTCGATAAGAACAAATTTTCTATTGTGTTTTTCCTAACGAAAATTCAGGTTATGAAGAATTTTCCATAATTTCCATTTTTTTAAATCTAATCGCAAGCATGATGTCATATGTTCGTCAGTTAGTCGAGTGCGATATTTTGACTTAATTATCTTCATTTCAGAAAAAGCAGACTCGCACAAGTAAGTTGACTCAAACATTGCCGTCAGTTGAAGGGCGATTTGCCTTAGATTCGGATATTTATCTTCAGATATAAAACACCAGAATTTTGTATCAGATGCTGTGGCTTTGAGATGTATATCTGATATAATTTGCACTAACACATTTTCAACAGAACATGAGTCCATGTTAAACTGACTTGCTATTTCAGTAGCTAATTCCTCAATGTTTTTTACACGAAAAAGGATAACTCATAAATGATGCGATATTTGCCAATATACTGAAATCACAAAAACGTATTTCGAATTGGCCCAAAATATTTGATAATTCTGCGTTTATTGCGCTAATCATCTCAATATTAGTTTTTCCTTTACCTTGAAGCTCCAAATTAATAGTGTTTAAATACATTGTGATGTCTGTCAAAAATGCCAAATCAGTCAGCCATTTTCCGTTTTTCAGCATCTGAGTGTCATCACCTCTTTCGTCCAGAAAAGCTGTTATTTCGGGCAATAATTTTTGAAACCTCTCTAGGAATTTTCCGCGACTCAACCATCTGACGGCCGTGTGAAGAACTAACTCAGTGTGTTCAGCTGACTCACTATCTTCCAACTGCAATTTAAAGAGCCGTCGTTGCAAGCTACGTGCACGGATAGAATTCACAATTTTTATTGCAATGCCCATAATCTCCTCCATGTTTAGAACTTTTGAACACAAAATTTGTTGATGTATAATGCAATGAAAGGAGAAAAATGAAGGGAAATCATCATTAGCTCGACACAATGCCACAAAACCGTTTTTGTTTCCAGTCATTGCTGGTGCTCCATCGGTTGTAATGCACACTAGTTTATATATTGGTAGCTTGTAGTTTGTTACAAAATTGAAGAAAATGTCATATATATCTTCGCCACGGGTCTTTCCTTTCAGAGGAATCATTGTCAAAAACTCTTCCTTAGCCGACATGTCATCGAATACCATTCGAATAAAAATACACAGCTGGGCAGTGTCGTTCATATCGGTGGATTCGTCGAACTGTAAAGAAAAGTATGTACATTCCATGATATCATGTTTTAGTTTATCTGCCATGTCCTGACCCATTACTTCAATACGCCTTGTGACAGTCGGACGAGATAACTGAAGTTCTCTAATAGCAGACATAATCTCTGTTTTAGTTTTAAAATCTCCAAATAAAGTCTCACCCGCTTCAATAAATGCTTCCTTCACAACCAATCCATCATCAAATGGTTTCTTGTGTTTCGCCAATATATGAGATATTTTAAATGACGCGATCGTTGCAGCTTTTGATTGTTTGGCTGGTCTTGTGAACATGGTTTGTTCTTTTTTCAAACAAGTTATCAAATCACGTACTTTTCGTTTTCTTAATTCACTCTGTGACGAAAAATCCTTTTCATAGTTTTTATGAACCATTTTATGATGCCTCTCTAAGTTCCCACGCTTAGGTATTGCAACTGACGCACGGCAAATGACACAAATGCACTTATCCTTTACCATACAAAAGAAAAATTCTTCCTCCCAATCGTTATTAAAATGATAAGTTTTACTTTTCTTCGCCGCACTCATTTTGGACTATTTATTAATAAACTTTGTATCGATGTATCGTCTTCAAGTTACAGCTCAGACTGACTCCTATTCCTGCAGGCGCAACATTTATATCTGCGCGAACGAAGTCTCGAATGTTCCCGTCAAACACGCCGCCCGAAGTTTCTAGAAAAACCGCTAGCAGGGGGTTATTACGATAAAAGAAAGTGATGAGTGGGTTATTCTGGCCTAATTGTGGATCGAATAAATTTTAGTAGTTTATTCATTACATTTTGTTTTAGTTACCTAAAACAAAATCTGTGAATAGTTCTATATCGGATTTTTTTTCTCGAGATAGACTCAAAAAGCACTCGCGATCGACCGTTTGAGCACCCCTGCACTAGGGCATCGTGGACGTTAATTGTCATTGTTTTTCTCACAGGAAAAATGTAGATTTACAGACTCTGCGAAGTTTGACCGGGGCCAAACTGAAAGTTGAAGCCATCGCTATTCTATTTGAACTAAACATATTATAGTTTTTTGCTTTATTTTTATAGTTACACGGAATATTTTTATTGGATACTTAGGTACTTAGGCAGTTAGGCTTAATTATATTCCAATAACTGCTAAAATCCCAAATAATTTTATTGTATAGCCTGTCCCAAAATATAAGATCCTGATTTTTGCCGTTTTAAGTGGGTAATATAAAAATTCTGACCTTTTGTTTATGATAGGTTGCAGAGATGGAGTTAACAATTTTATTCATTAATGCAAATAAATAAAATTATAAGTGTTTTTGGAGATGTTTATTTATAGATGCATGTAAAAACAAATGGATAAGAAGTAGAAATATGTAGTTTGAATGAATAGGGTTTACAAGAGGGGACATATTGTATAAATAAAAACATATTTTAACTTAAGCCTAATTCGGTTTCACTATTATTTTCATCAGCTGTAAAGGCGGAGAGTAAAGTTGTAGGTGACAGGATTTCTAGGAACTTTTTTTGCCAATAAGTTACATGTTAGTAATTTAATATTAGGATTATATATAAAAGGAGTTCGTATTTTTCAAATTCAAATTAAAAAAGCTATGACAATTACAAGAAAAACATCGTATATTCTAAAGATCTATTTGTAATGTTCATGGGGTAAGTTTAACATTTAATAATCTATCTGGATACCAGACACAATAATAAGTATATATTATTCAAGTGTAAACTGAAATTCCACATAGGAGTATAAATAACACTCGAAACAATTAACGAAAACATATCACAAAAGTTGTTGCATATTCCGAAGAGACTAGCAGAGCCGAGTTTATAAATTATTGCCGCTACTATGCAGCGCATAGTAATGTGGTTTAGAGTTTATTTGTTCTGTTGTTTTTATGCGCACACATTCTAATTTTATGAAACAATTTTAAAGGAATAAAATTCTTAATGTTATAAAGTAAATCGCTTGGTTTAATATCATCTGTAGAAAAGTAAAGTACTAAAGAAAATACGATTTGTTTAGGTTTTTGATTTTTTTTTTATGGGTCTAGCACACGTGCTACAGGGAAGTCCCTAAAGCGCTGCAGGAGCGACACGTGTGCGGAGAAAGCAATTCACGTTGTTCTTGAATCGCTGTAGATTGTACTCGGTGGGAAACACAGTTCTGGGCCATTATACCAAAGGGATGATGTTCTCCATATAAAAGACTGCTTGAAAAGCGTTGTACGAGGAGTAACAAGCTGAACCTCATACGGATGTGAAGAATTAGCGCGACGTGTACTTCTAACATGCACCACTCTGGGAGAAATTAAGCGGGCCACATCCTTCGAACACTTTCCATGAAAGTACTTGTAGAATAGGCTCAAGTCGCCAACCGTTCTTCGATGTTCCAGCGAATCAAGACCGACGGTCAGTTCCGGGTTTCTAGTCAGACGAACAGCTCTTCTCTGAATAGAATCCAACAAATGCACTGTATGTTTGGGAGCGGAGCTCCAAACATGGGAGCAGTACTCCATAGTTGGTCGGGTTCAGCAACGTTAACTTTTTGAGAAAAAACTGCCGCCTGGATTTTTGTAGCGTTAAATTCACTTGGTTACTGTCATCCCAAGATAGAATTTCTTTCAGGTCTTTGTTAAGTTGAATGACCTCCTGCTGTCTGCGGATATTCGCCTGAGCAGCCGATGTTCGAGCGTTCAAAGTGATTGAAGAGACAAGCGTACTGTCATCTGCAAAGCTGTAGATTGGATTCCCGGTCTTTTCCAGCAGATTGTTAATGTAAATGAGAAAGAGAGTAGGAGACAGTATGGAGCCCTGGGGCACACCGGCATCGATAGTGTAGGTGTCGACCGCCACTCGTAAAGAACGCTCTCTGAGGAAACATGAGAGCCACAAACAGAACGTTTCAGACATACCATAAAAGCGTAACAGTCCATCGTGCCAAACACGGTCGAATGCCTTGAATATGTCAAGAGCAACCGCTTGAGATTCTCCAAAGTGTTTAGTCGCGTTGTTCCAAACATGTGTTACATAAGTCAGAATATTGGTGATCGCTAATAATATTGAATCGTTCAAGATATTTTAGAAGATGCTCATTGGTAACCTTTTCCATGACTTTCGATATTATTGAAAGCAGTGCGACTGGTCGGTAGTTATTTGGCAAGGTCTTCTTACCTTTTTTAGGTATCGGCTGAACCGTGACACATTTCCAGCAGGACGGAAATATTCCCTTTCTGTAGGATAGGTTAAAAAGTCTACAGAAAACTGGTGTTAGTTCCCTTGTACAGTTTTTGAGAATTATAGCAGGTATTCCGTCAGCGCCAGAAGCCTTTCTGGTGTCTAGCTTCATTAAAATACGCTTTATGATGCGCTGGTGTTTTTCCTTGGAAATTGACAGTAGAATGTGAAGCAGAGAGTTCTGGAATTATCTGTTAATGAACAGATGTGGGTATATTAGGTACTATAAAAGATGGTAAAGGACAGAATTTACTACATCTAATTGACTATTCAGTAAATTTATACTATGGATCTTTAAATGCCTGTAAATTTCTATAGATTCGAAGAAATTGAGTTTTGACCGTTTAGATGCCCAATGGAGTATTTGTAAACAATTAATAATGGGAAAGGGCTGGCCTGTTTCTAAAAAATGTCTAACAAAGTGTGATTTTGGTCCCATCTGTTTTTTAACAAATTTAAAAACTGCTTTAAATCCCATTGTAACTTTTTTTTAATTGTGTCACTTCTGAAGCGGCAGTGCGATATACATAAGTTTAAAATTGATATCTCCTTTCGTTCGACAGTTATCATTAGAGACCGGATTATATGCATTTGCATATTTTCATATGCATTTGTATATTTAGACCATTCTCACCGATTATTGCATATTTTACCCAAAATCTAGTAATGATGCATATTTTCCCTATATTTACAATATTTCTCAGTATTACTAGGTAATTAAATTGCTCAGGGTATTGTTAATGTCGCCGTTTGGAACTGATCTTATGGCCGGAACATTACCAGCAATAGTCTAAACATTGATTAGGTTATAATGCTAAGGGAATACCCAAAATTACGACTGTATTTTATTCCTTTGTTTCTTGGTCGAGATATTAAGTGATAAGTAGTTAGTTTCTAAGAATATTTGTTTGAGCGTGGATCAAATAAACAATTTTCTCGAAGACGAATTTTTATTTTAAAACAAGGTGTCAGTTTTAACATTATTGTTGACGCGCTTGCATCAGTGTAGTCTTTTTGCAATTTTTAACGTGTTGTGTTAAAATTTAACGTGTACCATTTCGAGGCCATCAAAGGTGTAGTAAATGACTTCGATAGTGCAGAGGCTATGGCAGTTCGTCAATCCAAGGAAGCATTTAACGATTCTGATATTAAAGAAAACATAGCTTTGATTAGCACTCACTTTTTCCACATACCTGTGGGTATTAAAAAGCTTGAAACTCGAGGTTTGGCGTCGACCGAATCAATTCAGTTAATGAATAAAATCCGTCAAATAAACTCCACGTTGCCAGATGTATTCTCGCGTAGAGTTAAAGAAAAGTTTGAAAACATTTTGTGCAATAACCCAGGCTTTGAACCTTTGTGTCAAATTGATAGTTTTATTAATGGGACGGGTGAATTTTTGCCAGAAACAGTAAGTGCTAACATAGCACCCAAATTCAAATATTGCCCAGTTACCTCAGTGGATGTGGAACGGTCTTTTTCCACTTATAAAAATATTTTAAGTGATCGAAGACACAATATTACTACCCAACATTTGAAACAATACCTTATTGTTTACGTGTACAAAAATAAAAATGTTAAATAATTGTTAATTAAATTTAAACATCGTCGATAACTTGCTGATTTTGAAATAAAAAACTAAAAATTACTACTTTTATTATTATTTAATATTGCATATTTTGACCCTTTTCATGCATATTTTAAGCATTTTTCGTGCATATTTCAAGATTTTTATGTTGCATATAATCCGGTCTATACTTATCATGCTAACAGGCAGACAGATCGACGGAAATCAGTGACAATATTTTTCATGATCTAAGAATCTTAGCACGTTTTCACGATACAATCCTTTCCTTTAGCAAGGAAACTGAAAAGGAATATTATATCAATCAGTAATTATGTTTCATTTTTCATCAAAAATTCTATTCTTTTTGAGCAGAGATTGTAGGTAATTACTATATAATAACGTTAATATCATAAATTACATAAAAGGAGACAATTTAAAATAGCTGCTAACACCAAATTATTAAATGTATCACCTACGCTAAATAACACAACGATATTACTTGTCTTATGGTAAATTAATGTCAAATGAAAAACTTATATCAAAGTAATTCATTTTAATTAAAAAGTTCTCGCAAATTAAACTGAACACTTTGCTGTTGATACGCTGCCTGACTGTTGTATACATTTGTCTTAATAAGACAATTATGTTTCTCAGAAAGTGTCATCGAGATTTTACAAGTTGTTAGAAGTAATTTTAATACTTTCACGAAATATTTGGTTTAAAGACACGCAAATAAAACGTTTTAGCATGAAAGAAAATTGGCTATTTTTGAGATATAAATAACATACGAGGCTGGTTTGAAAAGTCCGTGCAAAAATAAAAACTACTTATGTGTTTCGGATAAACCTTTTTTATTTTTCGACATAGTCTCCTTTTAGGCTTATACACTTCGTCCAACGATGTTCTAGTTTGTTGATCCCTTCCGAATAATAGGATTTGTCCAAGTCTGCAAAATATCCATTAGTGTCTGCAATCACCTCCTCGTTTGAATAAAATCTTTGTCCCGCCAGCCATTTCTTCAAATTGGGGAACAAATAGTAGTCCGAGGGAGCCAAGTCTGGAGAATAGGGGGGATGTGAAACGAGTTTGGAATCCTATTTCCATTAATTTTGCGACCACAACTGCTGAGGTGTGTGCTGGTGCGTTGTTGTGATGGAAAAGGACTTTCTTGTAGGCCAATCGCGGGCGTTTTTCTTGCAGCTCGGCTTTCAAACGGTCCAATAACGATGAATAATATTCACCTGTAATAGTTTTACCCTTTTCCAGATAGTCGATGAGGATTATCCCTTGCGAATCCCAAAAGACAGTCGCCATAACCTTTCCGGCCGAAGGAACGGTCTTCGCCTTTTTTGGTGCAGATTCCCCCTTGGTAACCCATTGTTTAGATTGTTGTTTGGTCTCAGGAGTATAGTAATGTATCCATGTTTCATCCACAGTGACGAAACGAAGCTTAAAGTCCTCCGGATTCTTCTGGAACAGCTGCAAACCATCCTTGCAACACTTCACCCGATTCCATTTTTGGTCAAGCGTGAGCAATCGCGGCACCCATCTTGCGGATAGCTTTCTCATGTCCAAATGTTTATGCAAAATATATTATGTACCCGTTCAGTCGAGATACCCACAGCACTAGCAATCTCACGCACTTTAATTCTTCTGTCATCCATCACCATATCATGGATTTGATCAATGATTTCTGGAGTCGTAACCTCCACAGGCCGTCCAGAACGTTCAGCGTCACTTGTGCCCATATGGCCAGTCCGAAAATTTTGAAACTACTTTATAAACTGTTCTAATTGAAGGTGCAGAGTCACCATAATGTTTATCAAGCTTCTCTTTAGTCTCCTGAGGCGTTTTGCCTTTCATAAAGTAATGTTTAATCAACACACAAAATTCTTTTTCGTCCATTTCTTGAAAATCACTCGACTTCCTTGATTCACACGAATGCCAAACACAAAGAAATAGACCAATATGGCTGAAACTTGGTGTGCGTTCATTCAAGAGATGCTACTAACTAAACATGACCTCGATACGCGCCGGTGGTGCCATCTCTCGGACTTTGCACGGACTTTTCAAACCAGCCTCATAGGTATACAAAATTCTCTGTCTTTTAAGTGAGACACATGTTTTCTTATACTGTATTTGTTTGGAATTGATAGCAGAATTCTCTCATTGTAGATGCAAATACCTGTTGGATTGTGCCCCAAAAAATAGATTTCATATGCTTTTTACTGGATTTTGCTACCTATTTTGAATTATTTTTAAGAGTTCACCCTATTTTAGGCAGAAAACCTCTGCTATACAATAGAGTCATAAACTGAGGGTTCATCGGTAGCATAGCCGTCCCAGTGAAACCTGCTTTTAGTGTTTAATAAATAAAATTGTCTTAAAAATAAAGTTATAAAAATATATGAACCGATGAGCGTTGTATGCATACATTGTAACGCATTGAAATGCAGAAATGAAACCCCCCTCGACTGTGTTGTACAAGTGGCAAAGTAAAATTGGCGCCATTGGTCCCGCCACCAGAGCCATTGTGCTCATTGGTTTCTGGAACAGGAACAGATTCCACACACGCTTGCAGTTTCCGGTGCGGATTGCATTCGCATTGACAATAAACAAATCACAAGGGCAGTCATTGAGTGTTTGCGGCATTAATCTTGAAAATTCATGCTTCTCGCATGGTCAATTGTATGTCGCCTGTTCCTGTATCGGAAAACCATCAGCTTTGTTTGTTTACGCGCTGTACAACAAAACAAAAAATGTCGTATATCATAAAGCATTGCAATGAACGAAATGGTGATGTCACAGCAAACCAATCGAAACAAAGAATTTCTTTGTTTTGACTGTTTACTTGAATTGTACCAAAAATTTTTTAACCGCTTAACAACTGTACCCGAGATAACTCGGGCACGGTCAACGTTTCGATTTTCCTATGCCCGGGCCTAACTCGGGCATCTCTAATTTTTATGGATGTTATGCGCCATTACCCGAACTGTCTCGTGAAAAGCGGGAACACGCATTTTTACACATTTAACTCAAACCCCTCGGGTCTTGTCGGATTTTTGCGACTGTTTATTTGATCTTGAGGCAAAATAAGCTGCCAGCGGGTAAATTTAGTTTGTGTTGCGACTTGATAAGTTTTGTTGCGCTGCTTCTGTGAATTAAATTTTACGTGAGTTTTTGTCTACAATAAGTAAATATATTTATTATACCTGTTATTTACATTTTAGTAGCTGAAACCCAAGTACTTAGTATATCATGGACAGGCACGATTATGATCTGTCAGATGAGTCAGAAGTTGACGAACCAATAGACGAAAGTGGCTCTGATACATCTTACGGCAATATTTCAAGTAGTAGCTCGATTTCAGATAATTCGGCGGATTTACTTGAAGCACGTGATTGGTTTGAATTGCAACCTGATTCCTCAGCCCCACCATCATTCCCTTTTACGACTGTACCGTCTATAAATTGTGTATCCTGCAATGATTGGAACATGTTGGACTTTTTTGAACAGTTCGTTGACGACGATCTGGTTGGCCATATAGTAACAGAAACCAACAGGTATGCTGAGCAAAAAAAAAAGAGGAAAAATGTGGTACCCTGTGACTAGCGAAGAAATTAGAGTCTTTTTAGGATTGACAATTTTACAAAGCGTTATAAAAAAACCAGAATTGCGTCAATACTGGTCAACCGATCCTCTTTTGGTGACACCCTTTTTTGCCAGTTGTATGAGCAGAAATAGATTTGAGGCTATCCATCAAAACATCCATTTTTCTAATAATGATGAATTTGATGAAGTAACTCATCCAAACCCAAAACCTAATAAAATATGGTCAGTATACGAAAAATTGGTTAGCAAGTTTCAAGAACTGGTCGTACCTGAAAAAAACCTGTCTATTGACGAAAGTCTCCTTTTATATAAGGGTAGACTTGGTTGGATCCAATACATTCCACTAAAAAGAGCTCGATTTGGTATAAAAACCTATTTACTGTGTGAATCTAAAAGTGGTTATGTATGGAGTTTTATCATCTACACTGGAAACCAACCTTGACAAAGACTATGAAAATCTACCAATTTCGTCGCAAGTTGTCATGACGCTGCCTAAGCCATTGTTAGAGAAGGGCTATTGCATAACGATGGATAATTTTTATAACTCCCCCCAGTTGGCGGATTTACTTATTACAAAGAAAACCGACGTTTATGGAACACTAAAATTAACACGGAAAGAAGTTCCTTCAGAGCTAAAAAAAAGAAGCTGAAAAAAGGAGAAGTTGTAGCCTTTCAAAGAGGTAAAGTTTGTGTCCTAAAGTGGAAAGACAAGAAAGATGTTTCTTTGATTTCAACCATTCATACGAACACCTGTGTAGAGGTAGAAAAACCAAGAGAGATTATAATAAAGCCGAAAGTTGTCATCGATTATAACGACACCATGGGCGGTGTTGATCGGGTGGATCAACACTTAGCAGACTACAACCTTCCAAGAAAGCGTGGAAAAAAGTATTACAAAAAAAATTTTTTTCATTTATTAGATTTGGCACTGTGGAACTCTTTTGTGTTATATCGAAAAACAACAACAACAACAAAGGAACAAAGTTAGCACTAGTTTATAGGTTGGATCTAATCAAACAGATCATGGAAAAATATCACCGCACGGAATTTTCTTCTAGAAAAGGACGACCTTCAAGCCAACCTACACCACTTAGACTGACAGGTCGCCATTTCCCTGAGTGTATCCCGGCAACCGAAAAAAAACAATTTCCAACTCGGCAATGTGATGTATGCTGTAGAGTGCGTGATGCCCGCGGCAAAAAAGTTCGAAAGGAAACACGCTACTACTGCCCTATTTGTGACGTACCGCTCTGTGTTACACCCTGCTTTAGAGTATATCATACAGTTAGTACTATTTAGTTGATAAGATAAGCCACTTTTTTGTTATTTGGCTCAAATTTTGTTTCAAATTAGCATTTCTTTGAACTCCCGAGTTAATTCGGGTGATGTCAAGAACAGAATTAAAATGTTTTATTTTTTGTGAAAACACTTGTTTTTTTTGAAACTTTGAAAAAAATATATTTGGTAAGTCCTATTTGCAGATTTAACACATACCATAAAAAAAATCGGGAATTTTGGTCCTACTTTCCCAAATAAATTCGGTCATGAAGAGGTTAATCTATAGATCTACGTATATATACAAATTCAAAATATATAAATACTTTAATTAGAAGACTCGACTTCTCTTAAATTTATAATTAAGGAATCTATTTCCACAGTTTCTTCGATGTATTCGTCAAGTTTCCACATTTTATTTTCTTCTTCTATAACATCTCGAATGGCATTTTTCCAATTATCCTCTCTACTCCAGTGAATAATAATTGCCTTACGTCTTGAAGTTGTGGTGTTTCCCTTGCAACGAAACCTTTCTTTTAGGCCCAAATTAGCTCCATGGGATATAATTCGCAATGACATGGAGGTAATCTAAGCACTGCGACATTCCGTTCCTTTGCCATCTCATCGACTGCGTATTTCTTGAACTGTGCCTTATTTTGTTTCGCAGTTTTGAGAAGTTCCGCTTTTAACATACCATCTTTAGTTTGAGATTTTTGTCTCTTATTTATTGAAAAATATCCGCTTTCTTCCATGAATTTATCAGGAGTCGTTCTAATAATCGATGATTCTGCTGATATACATTCAATCATTAGTTGGAAGTAATCCTCAAAAACATCGGCCATCATCTCTTCGTAGTAATCTGTAGTTGACTTTGATTCAGATTCCAACAAGCCACCGTCGAGAAATCAATTTTCACTACCGATATGTGTTATAATTAGCCTAGTTTGTTTGGCACTCTTAATGTTTTTGTCAATCCAGAATTTTTTCACTGTGTGTCCTTCATTTACCCAAGTCTCATCTAAATAAAAATATTTCTTTCTTTGGCTCGAAATTTTCTGATTGCTCGTAGATATTCTCTTCTCCAAAAAATTATTTCTGTTTTATCGATAAGAACGGATTTTCTATTGTGTTTTTTCCTGACGAAAATTCAGGTTATGAAGGATTTCCTATAATTTCAATTTTTTTAAATCTAGTAAGTCCTGATGTTTTCTAATTTCTTACAAAACTTTATGAAGTTAAGGTTTTTCTTTCTTAAAAAAAAATAGTGTACTTTTCTTTTTATTGTGTTTTTAAAGTCTTCATCGACCTCTAAAGGCTCCTTTCCTTCCATTTTGGAATCGGGAAGTTCAAAACCAAAACCATTGGTCGCTTAATGTATAGTGTGGAATATTAAATTTTAGAATTATTATTTTTCCGCGAACCGCTTAACGGGGCTAGATATCTAAATTTTTTGCAAAACGAATTACTTCAGCTTCTGGAAGAAGTTGATAACTTTGAAAGGGAACAAATGTGGATTCAACAAGACGGAGCTCCTGCTCAATACAACCGGGAAGTTCGGGCAATTTTTAAACTATCGTTACCCACAAAAACGGATCGGTAGGGATGGATTCATTTATTAGCTCCCTTGATGTGACTTAACATCATTAGACTTCTTTTTTTTGGGGCTACATTAAAGATCGTGTTTATATGAATCCCCCTACAACACCAGTAGATATGGAAAATAGGATACGGAATGGGTGCAGGACAATAACGCCCTTTATGCTAAGGAAAGTGAAGGAAAATATAGTAAAACGACTAAACATGTGTATTCAACTACTCAGTATATATCACCACTACACCAAACACTTTATTTTTGCACTCGACGCGCGTTTCGCTAACCATGTTAGCTTCATCAGGAGCGATGATTGACTAAAGCTAAACTACCAAATCTACCCTATTTATACTTAGCCTAACCCTTGAATTACTCAAGCGGAACTAATGACATAGGCAAGGCTATCAGTTCCGGTCAAGTAACCAGTAGAGGGGACTATAAGGAATAGGCCCTCTGTCTTTGTTTAAACTACTTTTACATTTTATGATTTCCATACTTTCGTATGCGTTCAACAATCTCCTATCAGATACATTTTTTATTAATCTTAGATTATCTAATGTTACAGTATGATCAGCTTCAAGAGCATGTTCGGCAATGCTAGACTTTTCTGTTCTGTTGTATTTTAAGTGTGCTAAATGTTCTTTAAATCGTGTTCTAATTGACCTTTTAGTTTGCCCAACATACTTTTTGTCACAATCATTACAACTAATTTCATAAATTCCACTTTTCTCACAATTAGGAATCTTATCTTTGAGATTTCCTAAGATATTCCTCAGATTGTCTGATGACTTATAGACTAAGGTGAGGCCTACCTTATTAAATACCTTATTGAGTCCCTTGCTATATTTCGGATTATATGGTACGGAGACATACTTGGTGTTATTTTCTTCGCGTGTAAAAAAGGTGGAATTCTGAATATTAAACCTAAACTTATGCCTATTTATTAGCTTATTTACTAAGTCATCGTCATAACCATTAACTCTAGTTATATTTCTAATACGATTCCTTTCTTTATTAAAGTTTACTCTATTCAGAGGGAAAGTGACCAAACGATGAACTAAAAAATGTAATGAGGCTAATTTATGTTGTTTGCAATGAAATGAATCATTAGGAATATATCTATCTGTTACTGTGTCCTTCCTATAGATATCAAATTCTAATCTATTATTATTTTTAATAATTAAAATATCTAGAAAAGGCAATTGTCCTTTGTTCTCAACTTCGTAAGTGAATTTAATGGAATCATACCGGCTATTTAATTTGGAAACAAAATCATCAATATTTGCTTTCTTTGTATCAAAAATCGCGAAAATATCATCCACATACCTATACCATACCCTTGGGAAATATTCGAAACCTTGACTGGCTTCGATTTCAAACTTACTCATGAATAAATTGGCTATGAAAGGTGACAAGCAATTACCCATAGCTGTTCCTTCTTTCTGAACATAAAATTGATATTGGAAATAATTTTGTTCCATACAGAGTTTAGATAATATCAAGTATTCACGAATAATTTCGTCTTCAAAGTCATTCATTCTAAGTAATTCTTCGAGTTATTGTAAAGTTTGTGGAATTGGCACACTTGGGAACAATTCCACAAACTTTACATTATCTCGAAGAATTACTTAGAATGAATGACTTTGAAGACGAAATTATTCGTGAATACTTGATATTATCTACACTCTGTATGGAACAAAATTATTTCCAATATAAAAATCAATTTTATGTTCAGAAAGAAGGAACAGCTATGGGTAATTGCTTGTCACCTTTCATAGCCAATTTATTCATGAGTAAGTTTGAAATCGAAGCCAGTCAAGGTTTCGAATATTTCCCAAGGGTATGGTATAGGTATATGGATGATATTTTCACGATTTTTGATACAAAAAAAGCAAATATTGATGATTTTGTTTCCAAATTAAATAGCCGGTATGATTCCATTAAATTCACTTACGAAGTTGAGAACAAAGGACAATTGCCTTTTCTAGATATTTTAATTATTAAAAATAATAATAGATTAGAATTTGATATCTATAGGAAGGACACAGTAACAGATAGATATATTCCTAATGATTCATTTCATTGCAAACAACACAAATTAGCCTCATTACATTTTTTAGTTCATCGTTTGGTCACTTTCCCTCTGAATAGAGTAAACTTTAATAAAGAAAGGAATCGTATTAGAAATATAACTAGAGTTAATGGTTATGACGATGACTTAGTAAATAAGCTAATAAATAGGCATAAGTTTAGGTTTAATATTCAGAATTCCACCTTTTTTACACGCGAAGAAAATAACACCAAGTATGTCTCCGTACCATATAATCCGAAATATAGCAAGCGACTCAATAAGGTATTTAATAAGGTAGGCCTCACCTTAGTCTATAAGTCATCAGACAATCTGAGGAATATCTTAGGAAATCCCAAAGATAAGATTCCTAATTGTGAGAAAAGTGGAATTTATGAAATTAGTTGTAATGATTGTGACAAAAAGTATGTTGGGCAAACTAAAAGGTCAATTAGAACACGATTTAAAGAACATTTAGCACACTTAAAATACAACAGAACAGAAAAGTCTAACATTGCCAAACATGCTCTTGAAGCTGATCATACTGTAACATTAGATAATCTAAGATTAATAAAAAATGTATCTGATAGGAGATTGTTGAACGCATACAAAAGTATGGAAATCATAAAATGCAAAAGTAGTTTAAACAAAGACAGAGGGCCTATTCCTTATAGTCCCCTCTACTGGTTACTTGACCGGAACTGATAGCCTTGCCTATGTCATTAGTTCCGCTTGAGTAATTCAAGGGTTAGGCTAAGTATAAATAGGGTAGATTTGGTAGTTTAGCTTTAGTCAATCATCGCTCCTGATGAAGCTAACATGGTTAGCGAAACGCGCGTCGAGTGCAAAAATAAAGTGTTTGGTGTAGTGGTGATATATACTGAGTAGTATCATTGTGCCAAAGATTCCACATTCCCAACTTAGATGTGTATTCAAATAGACGGGTATATTTTTGAACATTTATTATGTCATAATAATTAATCATTATATAAGTTAAACTATATTAAAATTATTATTAACTATTTGTTTATGTTTTCACAATAGCGTAAGTGTATTAAAAACAAGAGTAAAAATTGAAAAATTCAAAGTAAATCGAAAACTACTAGAAATAGGTATATGATATGCTCAATAAAAGTTGGAGGGTTTTGTAAAATCTATCAGAAAAAATAATAATATACAGGGTGTGCCATTTAAAACATTTTAGATCTTTCAATACAAAATAGTCGAAATGAATACAATTATTTTGAACACCCTGTAGCATCTAGCTCAAATTTCTTTACATATATCTTTTTTTGTCTATTCCTATTACTGTGTTACCGTTATCTACTTTGGTTTGGTTTTTATTGTCCTTAAGTCTTGGTTGATATTGAAATTGTTATATATAAATTCTTTTTTAATAATTTCGGCTGTTTGAAATTCTGATAATATGTTGTTAGGACTATCTTTCAAAATCGACTATATTAATAAAACGTTAGATTTCTTCAAAACAGGAAAGTACGAAATTTTAAATAAAGATCCAACAAATATTTTTCAAAAAGAAATAAAACAAATTGAACAGGCTAAAAGTATCATTCACGATAAAGATAAATTTAAATTGATAAATATGAATCCCCAAACCCCACAACTTTATTCGCTCATAAAACTGCACAAACTTGACCACCCAATCAGACCAGTTGTTTCTTATAAATCTGCTCCAGCATATAAGATGTCATTCTTTTTAATTGATTTAATCAAATATCATACCAAATTTGAACCTAAATATAGTATCAAAAGCTCATACGAACTCGTGAATAAAGTTAAGAATATAATAATACCAGATAATTCTAAATTAGTCTCTTTCGATGTCAAAAACTTATTTCCAAGTGTTCCCCCAGACGAAACAATAATTTTAATAGAGAACCTATTAATAAAAAACAAAGTAAATGAAGTTATAAAAATGGACATAATTAATTTATTAAGAACTTGCCTAAGACAAAATTATTTTTCATTTAACAATACATTCTACAATAGTAAGGAAGGGTTAATTATGGGGAGTCCATTAAGTCCATTACTTGCCGAAATTTTCATGGACAGTATTGAAACAATGATATTTAACAACCATAATAACAATAGTAATAATTGTCTATACTGGTATCGATACGTAGACGATATAATTGTATGCTTTACAGGTACGGACAGACAGTTAACTCACTTTTTACAGTATATTAATTCTTTACATAGAAATATCAGTTTTACAATGGAAGACGAAGTCGAAGGGAAAATCAATTTCCTAGACTTAACGATCAGTAAAACCAGGAAAAAACATGAATTTGCAATATATCACAAACCTTGTCATACAGATACCACAATTCACAATAGTTCTCACCACCCTAACCATCATAAACTCGCAGTTTATCATAGTTTTATACATAGACTAACTAATATCCCCTTATCAGAGGAAAATTTGACTAAAGAATTAAACTACATAAAACAAGTAGCCGTTAACAACGGTTATTCGGTTACTTTAATCAATAATATCGTTAGGAAAAAACTTAGAAACAAGGCAATCTCAGAAATATACCCTCGTTTTAAGGACAGAAATACCACATTTAAATGCTTAACCTATTTCGGCAAACCAACAGAAAAACTGGGAAAATTTTTAAATCAAAAAAATATCAAGATAGCTTACAAAACTAACAATACTATAGGGAAATATCTTAAAAACTACAAACCACAAATCAATAAAGACAATAAATCAGGGGTTTATCAATTAACATGTGGGTCATGTACTAAAACATACATAGGACAAACTGGACGTACATTTTTACAAAGAATTACAGAACACGAAAAAAGTTTCATCCATAGAAATTCTAATTCAACATATGCTAATCATCTTTTAATAGAAAATCACACATTTAACAAGAATTTCAAAATTTTACACACCCAATAAAAAGGTTTAAAACTAAACCTTTTAGAGACAATGCAAATAAATCGATTAAGGACTACAGGTACTTTACTCAACGACCAGGTACATTTAAGCAATTCACCATTATTAAATTTATTCTCCTAAATCCAAATCTGTGTGGGTTTTCCGATACTATCAATGTAATTTAAATTAGGTGTAATATTATAATTAAGAAATTATATAAAATTGTAAACATTAAACCTAACTTGACAGTGTAAAATGTAGATCTGAAGAAGCTGCATCGACAGCGAAACGCGTCATCGCAATTTAAATAAACCAGTGGAAATTGACTAAAAACAGTCTTTTATTATATATTTATAATGAATTTCCATCAAATAGAAGCTACAGCCATCCAAAATTTGTTTTCTCATAGTTCCAATTAATTAGTTAAACATAACAGAAAAATGTTGTAGAAAACAGGTGGTGTATGGAGACTTTTTGGATTGACGGTATATCAGCGGATGCCTAATCGAGACACATAGGGCGTTTTTCCACTGACCAGCCTTATTAAATGACCAGAATTTGCATGCAGCAATTGTGGTTTATTTTTAACTCCATACCTAAAGAAGCCTCTACTTTTTACTTTCATTAAAGAACTCGCGTAAAGAGTCTTCAATTACATGTGGATTAACTACAGTTCCGAGTCGAATTAAATTTCCGGCCATGTCTGTGCCGAGCACTGGTTGTTTCGAATCTACTAATCCCCATGCAACTGCACAGGCATTTTAACAAGACAGCTTTAATTAACAATGCACTACTGTTGTTCAGTCGCAAAATTTCGATTTTTCGGGAAAAACACTTATATTATTATTCTATTTTGCATAAAACGTATTCTTTAGCGCTAAATATTTAATTTCACTTTTATGTTTTTATGAAATAACAGTTTTACTTCCCGTGCTGAAGAGACGTATTGTATTCGTGAAGAACTCATCCTTCTAGATTTTCGCATTTCTACACGTTTCAGTCATCAACATAGTCACTCTCTGCCTGCTAGCACGAACAAAACGAGATACCGATTCCAAATTTAGTTCACACCTAATTAAGTAAGGAACGTAATAATTTTTGTTCAATTTAGCTTAAAGGGAAGAGGTGAAAGGGTTGGAGAGTAGATACATCTATAATCTATAATATATATAAAATGCAAAGTCTCTTTGCCTCTCTGCCCGTTAGTGCGCTTATCGCTCAAGAACTACTTATCGGATTTACGTGTTTCTTTTTAAAAAAACACACATATTCTCTAGCTAGGTTATAGAATATATTATATTACTGTCCGTTAGTGCGCTTATAACTTATCCGACTATATGTTTTTTTTTTTTAATTCATACACTTGTGGATTTAGACCAACACACAAGACCACATATTTACACTGAAACAGATTATCGAAAAATGATCAAAATATACACTTGTGGATTTAGACCAACACACAAGACCACATATTTACACTGAAACAGATTATCGAAAAATGATCAAAAAAAATAAGAGTCTACACCTTGCTTTCATAGACTTGAAAAAAGCATTTGGCAGTGTACCAATAAAGTGTGGAAAAGCCTAGAAAACAAGGGAATAAACAAAAAGTCAATAAGAATAATAAAGGGAATATACAGCAACAATGTGCAGTATGTAATAAAAAACAACATGAAGTCGGAGGGATTTATAACACAGGAAGGTTTGAGGCAAGGAGGAAGCTTGAGCCCAACATTGTTCACTGTACACATGGATGAAATAATCAAGAAATGCGAAATAAAAGTGAAAAGAATGACAACTGGATACTGGAAGCTGAAAAGAATAGCGGCATTTGCTGATGGTATTGTGCTGGTGGCGGAAAATGAGAGACAATTACAAGGAAACTTCGATATTTGGAATAAAGCGTTTAAAGAAGAAGGTATGAAAATTAATATAGATAAAACAAAAGTAGTGACAATGTAAAACCAACAAACAAACATTTACATAGAAGGGAATAAAATACAACAAATGAAACAATATAAGTATTTGAGAGTGATAATGGATGAAACTGGAAAACAAGACAAAGAAGTTAATGAAAGAATCTAAAAAATGAATAAACTTTACTATGCAATAAATAATAAATTCATTAGGAAGAAAGAGGTGACGAAACAAACAAAAATAAAAGTGTTCAAAGCAATTTTTAGGACAATCCTAACATATGGATGTGAATCATGGACCCTAACAGACAGGTAGAAAAACAAGATACATGCCGTCGAAATGAAATACCTGAGAGCAGTACAAGGAGTTACACGGAAGGAATATAGAAATAAGGAGAAGGCTGAGAGTACAAGCAATTATGGAATATATACAACACAGACAGCTGGAATGGTGGGGACATATACAGAGAATGAAGGATGATAGACAGGTGAAACAAGTGTATGAAGCCCGAATACAGGGAAAATAGAAGCGAGAAAGGCCTAGGCAGATCTGGAATGGGGAGTATTGGAAGTATACTTAAGGAGAAGGCAAAATCCTGGAAAAAAGAAGTGAAAATGGCAAAGAATAGAGACAGTTGGAAGAAGTTTATATGTGGAGATTGAGAGGGAAAAAAAGGAGAATATATAACTGCCCTACACCATATGGTGGAAGGGATATACGATTATATATATATATATATATATATATATATATATATATATATATATATATATATATATATATATATATATATATATATATATATATATATATATATATATATATATATATATATATATATATATATATATATATATACGAGCGGCACGGGTTAACGTCGTTTAATCGAGCTTAAATTTTGGCTATCTCAATATCTGGAAAGGGGAATCGTTTTGTGGGGTCCAGACGAACAAAATTCCGACATCGATTTTTTGCGGTCACCCTAATAGATAGATATATATATATATATATATATATATATATATATATATATATATATATATATATATATATATATATATATATATATATAAATATATGTATATATATATATATATATATATATATATATATATATATATATATATATATATATATATATATATATATATATATATATATATATATATATATCTATATTAGGGTGACCGCAAAAAATCGATGTCGGAATTTTGTTCGTCTGGACCCCACAAAACGATTCCCCTTTCCAGATATTGAGATAGCCGAAATTTAAGCTCGATTAAACGACGTTAACCTGTGCCGCTCGTCGCTCAAAGTTTGAAAAAATCCAAATTTTTGGCCAAAAAGCTGACATATGGAGCCATAACTCCAGAACGGTAAATAATAGAAACACGCTTAATATCTCAAAAGAAAGCTAATGTTCTTCAAAATTTATATTCTATACATAATTGTTGTTATTTTAAGTCAAACCGAGTTACAACAGCCTTTAGCCCCAAAAACGTGACCTGGTACCAGTAGGAGCCAGTTTGGGAGTATTCTAAGAATTTTACGGGTTTTTATATAATGTGTCTCGGAATTAACATTTTTTTGTTAATAAGTATTTTGGACCTCAATTTTCAAACATAAAGAGCCTTTTGTTCAAATTTAATCTTTTATTATATGGGGATTATCTGACTAGTTTACCAAAGAAAGACCCGTTTCACAGGTAAAAAGGAGGGTGAATCTAATTCCTATTTTAGGGATGGTGATTTTACTTCAGCGTACAACCGACCTTTTATTTATTCAGTTTAGTTTCTAAAGTGCCTTTGAGCTGGTTAGATCGAACAATTATCTAGTGAAGATATTTTAAAACACTGAAGAGGACAGCATCTACCAGGAACTTGAGAGCTTGGAGGAAATGGACATCCCTGAAGAAGCTGCAGAAGATCCAGGACCATCTGAGAGCAAGAGGATGAAAGTTTCATTTGCAAGGGGCGTTAAAGGGATTTTAAACATGAAATTGTCCATTTTATTAGATCGATGTAAGGTATCCGACAGAAATGCCACGAGAATTTTAATAGCTACTCTAGAAGCACTAAACCTTGACCCTCTTGAGTACAAAGTCTCGAAAACTTTATTACATGATAGAAGGCAAATGTTCAGAGAACAATATAATAAAATTTTTTTTGATAAAGTAAACATTCCTGAAAAAGAGCCCGTGGTTGTCCATTGGGACGGTAAACTTTTACCGGGTGTTTTAAAAAATGAACAATGTGAGCGAATAGCTATAGCTATTTCATATGGCGAAAAGGAACAGCTGCTGGTAGTTCCTGTAACAGCAAACAGCTCTGGAGAGGAGCAAGCCGTAGCCGTATATGAATGCCTACATGAATGGGGTCTTCTCAACACCGTCAAGGCGATGTGCTTCGACACTACAGCATCCAACACGGGAAGACTCAAAGGAGCATGCGTCATATTGGAGCAAATGTTAGGAAGAAAATTGTTATACCTAGCTTACCGTCACCATATCTTGGAAATTCTGTTAAGAGGCGTATTCGACACAAAAATGGGATCAACCACTGGACCTCATCCAGACATTTTCAAGAGATTCCTCACTGCGTGGCCCAAGATAGACAAAGGAAAATAGGACACAGGTATCAGTGACAATCTAATACAAAAGCAGCTAACTCCAGAAGTAATTGCAAATGTTACTGCTGAATTCGAGACCAAATTAACTGAGAGCCACCCCAGAGAAGACTACAAGGAGCTATTGCAGTTGGTTCTCGTATTTGTTGGATCACTAGACGGCAATGTTGTGGGTTTTAGAACTCCAGGAGCCACTCATCACGCTAGGTGGATGGCAAAGGCTATTTACTGCTTAAAAATGTTCATTTTTCGTCGTCAATTTAAGATGTCTAAAGAAGAAGAAAGTTCTGTGCGTGCCATTTCTGTTTTCCTAGTTAAAATTTATTGTAAAGCTTGGTTCAATGCTCCAAAAGCTCATCTTGCACCAAAGCAAGATTTAGGTATTTTGCATAGTCTGTTAGACTATAAAGAATGTGACAACGACATTGCAGAAATAGCCCTGACCAAATTTTCGAACCATTTGTGGTATTTGAATGCAAAGTTGGTGGGATTATTGTTTTTTGATCCCACCATTACAGACGATGAAAAGTTGTTAATGGCTAATAAATTGCTCAGTAGCACAGATGAACCATCACAGCACGCTAGGGTTGTAAATCCAAAAGTTAGGAAAGAAAACTTAAAAGAGGTAGTTGATGGAGGATTGGTAAATTTACTTACCAAAAAAATGTTTACATTCTTTGACCAATTTAATATAAAAACAGATTTCCTAAGACAACATCCAAACACCTGGCCTCAAAATAATGACTTCCAAGAAGGATTGAAAATTGTCAGAACATTAAAAGTAGATAATGATATGGCTGAGCGTGGTGTTAAATTAATAACCGACTTTAACGACCTTCTGACAAAAGATGAAGACCAAAAGCAATATGTCCTGCAAGTTGTAAGTAAATGCTGAGCATTATATCCTGACGTTTCAAAAACTACTTTAACAAAAGCTCTAGAATAGATTAGATAACTATGTAAAATTATTAACTCATGTAGGTACTACGTCTGTATCTTTTCTGTGTCTGTTTTGTATGTATTATATACCTAATTTTTTTATATTTTAAAATAAAAAATGTCATTAGACTTATCAGTATTACTTGTTTTTTTATTATATTTCTACTTTAAACTCAAAAAATATACCAAAAAAAACAAAGTTTATCACTTACTAACAAAATATACTAAGTATGCTCCTAGTGGTACCAGGTCACGTTTTTGGGGCTAAAGGCTGTTGTAACTCGGTTTGACTTAAAATAATAACAATTATGTATAGAATATAAATTTTGAAAAACAACATTAGCTTTCTTTTGAGATATTAAGCGTGTTTCTATTATTTACCGTTCTGGAGTTATGGCTCCATATGTCAGCTTTTTGGCCAAAAATTTGGATTTTTTCAAACTTTGAGCGACGAGCGGCACGGGTTAACGTCGTTTAATCGAGCTCAAATTTCGGCTATCTCAATATCTGGAAAGGGGAATCGTTTTGTGGGGTCCAGACGAACAAGATTCCGACATTTTTTTTCCCCTTCTATGAGATCCGATCACTCTAATCTATATACATTTGTTATTTCGCCAGGTTATCTATAATCTTCTATAATATATATAAAATTCAACGTCTCTCTGTCTGTCTGTCCGTCCGGTAGTGCGCTTATCACTCGGAAATCACTTATCCGATTTACGTGCTTTTTTTAAAACCTACATATATTCCATGGCCAAGTTATAGGATATATTTTATTACGTTAGGTAATACAAAGCATAAGCAGTGACGATAATAGCGAATCAAATAGGAAAAAAGTACGCCGCTACCGCGTTCTCGTGCAATACACTACCTAAATCATTAAATAGAGCACAATATTATGTAGCAAAGAATATAATATATATAAAATGCAACGTCTTTCTCTCTGTCTGTCTGTTCGTTAGTGCGCTTATTACTCGAAAACCACTTATCCAATTAACTGTTTCTTTTTTTTTATTCATATGTATGTTCTCTTTCCAACTTGTGTGTTTCTTTTTTTTTATTCATATGTATGTTCTCTTTCCAACTTATATAATAATAATAATAATCTATAATATATATAGTGCGCTTATCACTCGAAAACCACTTATCCGATTTACGTGTGCAGTTTTTAATTCTTAACTTAATATTTATCAAAAAAAAATCTATAATGTGTATAAAACGTAACGTCTCTCTGTCTGTCTGTCTGTCTGTCAGTTAGTGCGCTTAGCACTCAAGAACTACTTATCCGATTTACGTGTTTTTTTTAGACTTATACATATGTTCTCTCGCCAGGTTATAGGATATATTTTATTACGTTAGGTAATATAAGGAATAAGCGGTGATGATAATAGTGAATCCAGTCTACGCAGGCGCAACCGCGGACACAGCAAGTTTTGTATATTTTTTACATTTTGTGAGAGTTTTTCCTGGTTTTTAATTGGGACAATGAAATAAAATTATTTAAAAAAGGTCTTTCAAATTGAGCGGTTTTTTTAGTTCTCGAATAAAACACAGATGGCGTTGATTTCAAAAAACTTTTTATTGGTAATTAAAGTATATAATATATCACATTTAAACACGAAAAACAATATTCGTCAAATGCAGCTTCACAGATGTACACTCTTTTGTCAAAATTGTTAATGATATTTTGGCATAATTGCGATTCTAACTCACCAGTAATGCTAGTAATTTCGTTCTTCAGCTCAGGAATTGATTGTGAGTTATTCTTATAGACCTGGTTTTTCACATAATCCCAGAAAAAAATAGTCCAACGGAGTCAGATCACAAGATCTTGGTGGCCAATTGACATCACCGTAAGGGTTTAAAAGGGTAAGGTGGAAATTTAGAAGACTTGCTTTGTACATGTTGTAAAAAAATAATTCAAGGTCCTTAAAGTGAATGAATCTGAAAATTGTGTGTTTTTTTCATTATTTTCCATTATATATTGTCAAATTTTTAAACTTAGTGCGATGAAAAGTGAAATTCGAGAGATTGCTTTATATATATACTAGCGGTGACCGCGGCTCCGCTCGCGTGAACTTGATTCACCTTTATCGTCACTGCTTATTCGTTATGTTTGTATTATTATATAGCTCAAGGGGCCTTAGAGACCCATGGCTTGATTGCATACTTGTCTCCACTTCTTTTTGTCTCCTGTTAGCTTTTCCCAGTGCGGTATTCCCATCAACTACGGATCTTGCTTTACTGCCTGAATCCTTGTAGATCGAGGTCTACCCTTGCCTCTTCTTCCAACCACTCCCCTTATTAGGGCTTGCTTTGCCTGTCTTTCTTCCTTCATCCTTTCCACGTGTCCCAACCATCCTAATCGCTGGCTTATTATGATTTGGCTTATAAGGGGTTTCGTATATAGGCATTTTAATTAGTAGTTTGTTCTTCTTCTGCACAGTCCCTCTTCTTTCCTTCCTCCGTAGATTCTTCTCAAAGCTTTCCTTTCCCACATCTCCAACGTCTCCGTTTCTCTTGCATTCAGTTTCCACATTTCGCATCTATATGTCACCGTGGGTCTGACAACTGTCGTATATATTATTCTTTCTTTTGCTTTTCTTGATACATTCTTTATTTTCAATATTGGATTCATTGCCCCCAAACATCTCTGTCCTTTCGCTATTCTTTCTTGTATCTCCGTCCTTTCTTGTCCACTCTATGTTATTGTTACTCCCAGATAGTTAAATTTGTCTACTTTTTCAAACATATATCTTTTTCCTAAGTTGTTTATTATATCTAAACTTTTGTTGTTTTTAATATCCTTCTTCTTTGTAATTTCCATGTATTTTGTTTTTTTTTTTCATTTATCTTTAGTCCTCTCATCCTTCCCCTTTCTTCTATCCTACTTATGGCTTTTTTGAGGTTCTCTTTTGCTCTTGCAATCACTGCTACATCATCCGCATAGGCCAAGCCGTGGCAGGTTTGTTGGTATATCGTTCCATTTGTTTTTATTTCTGACTCCCGGATTATCTTCTCTAGTGCCAAATTAAATAGACATTCGACACTGGTTCCACCTGTCTTAATCCTCTCTTCACCTTAAACTTGTCTGATACTTTGCCCTCAACCAACACTCTATTTTCTGTGTCATTCAGGGTCACTCTCACCATGCGAATCAATTTACTTGGAATTTTTAGTTCTTCCATTATCTTGTAGAGTCCTTCTCTGTTTACAGAGTCATATGCTTCTCTGAAATCCACAAAGACCAAGTGTAGTGCCAAATTTTGTTCTAAGCTATTATCTTGGATTTGCTTAATCGAAAATATCTGGTCTGTAACCGATCTATTTTTCCTGAATCCACACTGGTACTCTCCCAGAATAGACTCGGCTTTCTCTGATAGTCTGTTTTTATAATCAACACTACTATCTTGTACACGACATCCATTAAGGCTATTAGTCTATAATTAGCACATATAGTTTTTTCTCCTTTTTTGTATATTGGACAAATGAGCGACTCTCTCCATCTCACTGGCATCTTTTCTGTTTCCTATATTTCTTGCACCAACCGGCATATTTCATTTTCCAGATCTACTCCTTCAGCTTTTATCAGTTCTACAATTTCCACCCGGGGCCTTATTTTTTTTGGGTTCTGAGTATTTCTCTTATTTCTTCTTTGCAGGGTTTATTTGTCGCCTCCTGCCCTTCAGTTAATTTTGCTTCCTATTTCTCATTCAACTCATTTTCATCTCCATTTAGTGTTTCTTTAAAGTATTCCCCCCATCTATTCAATCTTTCTGCGAAGCTTACTGCTAAACTTCCATCTTTTTTCCTACATATTAGCATTTTGTCTCTGTTTATTCCCTTTGTATTTTATTAAAAAAAAAACACGTAAATCGGATAAGTGGTTCTTGAGTGCTAAGCGCAGTAATGGATAGACAGACAGGCAGAGAGACATTGCATTTTATATATATTATAGAATATAGATTATAGATATTCTCTGCTACATAAAATTGTTCCAAATTTAATGGTTTAGGTTGTGTACTAAACGTAACGTGTTTTATATATGTTATAGATTTTTTTTGACATATATTAAATTAAGAATTAAAAAAAATCACGTAAATCCGATGAGTGGTTCTCGAATGATAAGCACACTAACGGACAGACAGACCGAGAGACGTTGCGTTTTATATATATTATATAGATTATTATTATTATTATATAACCTGGTCAGAGAACATATGTATGAATTTAAAAAATCACGTAAGTGGTTCTCGAGGGATAAGCGCACTAACGGACAGAAAGAGAGACGTTGCATTTTACATATATTATAGATATAGATTATTATTATTACTATATAACCTGGCCAAAGAATATATGCATGAATTTAAAAAAAGACACGTAAATCGGATAAGTGATTCTCGCCTGATAAACGCACTAATGGAGAGACAGACAGACAGAGAGACATTGCATTTTATATATATTATAGAATATAGATTATAGATAACACATGGGCTGAAAAGTCCCGGGCCTAACACATAGATGGCGCTAGTTTTATTGCAGTCACCTTTTTTTCAGTTAATACTAACCTTCAAAAGACAGCTGTTAAAATTTCATGATATTCTATTCATTAGTTTGTGAGTTATTGTGCTAAGAGTGACGCTACTTTTGTTATTTTCAAAACAATGGATCAAAAACAATTTCGTGTTTTAATTTTACACTGCTTCTTGATGGGAAAAAATACCGTTCAAGCGAAGCAATGGCTTGAAAAGTGTTATGGAGACTCCGCTCCATCAGAAACAACAATAAAACGTTGGTTTGCTGACTTCAAACGTGGTCGTAGAGACACCGATGATGCAGAACGCAGTGGACGTCCAAATGAGGCGGTAACACCAGAAAACATCAAAAAAATCCATAAAATCGTTTTGAATGATCGAAAAGTGAAGTTGCGTGAGTTAGCTGACATCGTAAAGATATCAAAAGAACGTGTTGGCTTTATATTGCATGAGCATTTGACTATGAGAAAGCTCTGTTCAAAGTGGGTGCCGCGTTTGCTCACTGTTGATCAAAAACAAGAACGTGTTGATGATTCTGAGCAGTGTTTGGCCATGTTTAAACGTAACAAACCGGAATTTTTGCGTCGATATGTGACAATGGATGAAACATGGATCCATCACTTCACTCCGGAATCAAAACGATCGTCATCTGAGTGGACAGCAACTGGTGAACCTCGTCCAAAGCGCCCGAAAGCACAACAATCGGCTGGAAAGGTTATGGCCTCGGTATTTTGGGATGTGCGTGGTGTAATATTCATCGACTATCTTGAGAAAGGAAATACCATCAACAGTGAATATTATATAGCGTTATTGGAGCGTTTGAAGGCCGAAATTGCAAAGAAACGACCGCATATGGCAAAGAGAAAAATTTTGTTTCATCAAGACAACGCACCGTGTCACAAGTCAATCAAAACAATGGCAAAACTACATGAATTGAACTTCGACTTGCTCCCACATCCACCGTATTCGCCAGATTTGGCTCCCAGCGACTACTGGCTGTTCGCAGACCTGAAAAAATGCTCGCCGGTAAGAAATTGCGCACGAATGAAGAGGTTATCGCTGAAACTGAGGCCTATTTTGAGGCAAAAGATAAATCGTTCTACAAAAGTGGTATTGAAATGTTAGAGCGGCGCTGGAATGATTGCGTTGCTCTTGATGGAGATTACGTTGATGAATAAAGCTAATTTTGAACCAAAAAAACCGTGTTTTCTTTGTTAGGCCCGGGACTTTTCAGCCCATGTGTTATTCTCCGCTACATAAAATTGTTCCAAATTTAATGGTTTAGGTTGTGTACTGCAAGGGAACGCGCTAACGGTAAACTTTTTTCCGACTTCATTCACTATTATCGTCACTGCTCATTCCCTATGCTACCTATCGTAATAAAATATAGCCTATAACCTGGCCAGAGAACATATGTATGTTTAAAAAAAAAGTACGTAAATCGGATAAGTGGTTCTCCAGTGATAAGCGCACTAACGGACAGACAGACAGACAGACAGAGAGACGTTGCATTTTATATATGTATATTATAGATATCGTGTTCTTTTTCAAGATCGAGGTATATGAAAATTTTATTATTTTTGTATTGCTTTCAATTTTAACAGAAATAGTTAATAAAGACTAAGAGAAGGTTTTAAAGTTAATTTTTTTTGGAGTTGAAAGCAAACAACATGGGTTATAAACATTAAAATGTCATAAACCATAAATGTGCGAAATTTCTCTACCAATTATTTGCCTTTTTAGTTTTAATCACCTTCATTTTCTATCTCTATACAACAGTGTGACCTTTTTCTAAAAAAATATTTTATTACGTGCCTTCTAAACTTTACAATGAGCTATATAAATCAAGGCATTTTAAAGTTTATTTTAATGTATAAATGATGAAATTAAAAATCTTATTTGTATGATAAAGGCCTAAACGAGCATAATTAACAATTCCTAAGAACTAGAAATCTACACTGTTATAAAGCTTAATTGTAATAAGTACAATACCATAAAATTATTTGCGATATTGGAATATAATTAACCAAAGTACTTATCGGTAAGTAGGTGCCTAAGTACCTAAGTATGCAATAAAAATATTTTGTGTAAGCATCAAAATAAAGCATAAACCTATAATATGCTTAGTTTAAATCAGAACAGCGATTGGCTTCAACTTTCAGTTCTGTCCCGGTCAAATTTCGCGGAGTCTGTAAATCTGCATGTTCCCTGCGAGAAAAAACAATGATACTTAACGTCCACGATGCCCTAATGCTTCAACAGCCAAGCAGCCAGGTCTGTGAAATTGTGGAAACCTGTGCCAACATGACGGGACTTGGATTAGCAACTATTTTTTTTTTTTTTTTTTTTTATGGGTCTAGCACACGTGCTACAGGGAAGTCCCTAAGAGCTACAGGAGCGACACGTGTGCGGAGAAAGCGATTCACGTTGTTCTTGAATCGCTGTAGATTGTACTCGATGGGAAACACAGTCCTGGGTAAACCATTCCAAAGGTATGATGTTCTCCATATAAAAGACTGCTTGAAAAGCGTTGTACGAGGAGTAACAAGCCGAACCTCATACGGATGCGAAGCATCAGCGCGACGCGTACCTCTAATATGCACCGCTCTGGGAGGAATTAAACGGGCCACATCCTTCGAACACTTTCCATGAAAGTACTTGTAGAATAGGCTCAAGTCGCCAACCGTTCTTCGATGTTCCGGCGAATCAAGGCCGTCGGTCAGTTCCGGGTGTCCAATCAGACGAACAGCTCTTCTCTGGATAGAATCCAACAAATGCAGTGTATGTTTGGGAGCGGAGCTCCAAACATGGGAGCAGTATTCCATAGTTGGTCGAATTTGAGCTTTGTAAAGAATTAACAGTTGTTGTGGAGTGTAAAGCTTTCTGGTTCGAAACAATATTCCCAACTTTTGAGAAGCTCTTCTTGCTATGCCTGCAACATGTTCATGCCAGGACATATTTGCTCCCAAATTAACGTCTAACAGATTGAGTGACGATGTTAGAGAGATAGAGCGCCCCGACATAACTATGTCGGGTTCTGCAACGTTAACTTTTTTAGAAAAAACTGCCGCCAGGGTTTTTGTAGCGTTAAATTCCACTTGGTTACTGTCACCCCAAGATAGAATTTCTTCCAGGTCTTTGTTAAGTTGAATGACTTCCTGCTGTCTGCGGATATTCGTCTGAGTAGTCGATGTCCGAGCGTTCAAAGTGAATGAAGAGATAAGTGTACTGTCATCTGCAAAGCTGTAGATTGGATTCTCGGTCTTTTCCAGCAGATCGTTAATATAAATGAGGAAGAGAGTAGGAGACAGTATGGAACCTTGGGGCACACCGGCGTTGATAGTGAAGGTGTTAGAAAGAAATCCGTCAACTGCCACTCGTAAAGAACGCTCTCTGAGGAAACATGAGAGCCACAAACAGAACTTTTCAGACATACCACAAGAACATAGCTTAGCCAACACCCCATCGTGCCAAACACGGTCAAATGCCTTGGATATGTCAAGAGCAACCGCTCGAGATTCTCCAAAGTGTTCAATTGCGTTGTTCCAAATATGTGTTACATAAGTCAGAAGATCTCCTGTTGATCTATTTTTACGAAAGCCATATTGGTGATCACTAATAATGTTGAATCCTTCAAGATATTTTAGAAGATGCTGATTGATAGCCTTTTCCAGCAGGAAGGAAATATTCCCTTTCTGTAGGATAGGTTGAAAAGTCTACAGAAAATTGGTGTTAGTTCCCTCGCACAGTTCTTGAGAACTATGGCAGGTATTCCGTCAGCGCCTGAAGCCTTTTTGGTGTCTAGCTTCATCAAAATACGTTTTATGATACGCTGTCTGAAGACAATATCGGGCATCCTTGACTGCACTATGGGAATAGTAGGTGGTGTTTTTCCTTGGAAATCGACAGTAGAATGTGAAGCAAAGAGTTCAGCCAACAAGTTCGCTTTCTCAACAGGTGTCGTTGCAATAGAATTATCTGGCCGTGTGAGTGGTGGTATGGTGGATTTGGTGAAATTTTGACTAACTGCCTTAGCGACTGACCAAAAGGACCTGGAATTGCCGGGACAAGCGAGAAGTTTGTTTCTAATCCGTTGATTGTGTACCTCCTTGGTTTCGTCGATAATTTCTTTGCATCTGTTCCTGGCATGAACAAAGATGTTACGATTTATGGTGTTAGGAAGTTCACGCCACTGTCGGTATGCAAGATGTTTAGAAGCAACAGCTTCTTTGCATTTTAGGTCAAACCAAGGCTTGCCGTTGGAAGGGCATTTCTTCGAAAAAGGGATGTAAGCCTCCATACCGGCCAAAATAACATCGGAAACCTCCCTGGCGCAGTCAGATGGGTCGTCGGATCGAAAACAAACGTCCAACCAAGGGAAAGTTCGAAAATATTCCATGAGATCTTCCCATTTAGCAGATTTGTAGTGCCAAATCTTGCGCGGTTTGGGCGCCTCTCTGTCACTGATTGGTAGAATACTCGATGTCGAAAGTAGTTTATGGTCGGAAGAACCTAACGGTGGATTTACGCTGACCGTGTAAATCTCCGGATTGGTGGTTAAAAACAGATCAAGAAGACTGGCGAACTCTCCGTCTCGATCAGGGATCCGTGTTGGTTCATCAATAAGCTGAGTCAATTAACTATTTATAGATTTCTAAAAGAAAGAACAAGCGGTCCTTGCAACGAACCTCAGAATCACAAAGGAAAGGAGCCCTTAGAGGTCGATGAAGACTTTAAAAGCGTAATAAGAAGAAAATTACATCATCTTTGTATTAAGAAAGAAATACTACACCACATAAAGTTTTGCAAGAAATCAGAAAAGACCAGGACATACCAGATTTTAAAAAATTATGGAAACTCCTTCATAACCTGAATTTTCGTTGGGAAAAAACAATAGAAAATCTGTTCTTATTGATAAAACAGAAATAATTTGTAGGAGAAGAGAATATCTACGAACAATCAGAAAATTTCGAACCGAAGAAAGAAATCTTTTTTATTTAGATGAGTCTTGGGGGTCAGTAAAAAAATTCTGAATTGACTAAAACATTAAGAGTGCCAAACAAGCTTTCATGGAAAGTTGCTCAACTGGATTACAACCACCTTCAGGAAAAGGTCGCAGGCTAATTATAGCACATATTGGTAGTGAAAATCGATTTCCCGACGGTGGCTTGTTGGAATTCGAATCAAAGTCAACTAAAGATTACCGCAATAAGAAGAAAAGTACACCATTTTTTTAATAAGAAAGAAATACCTACACTACATGAAGTTTTGCAAGCAATCCGAAAATTTCGAGCCGAAGAAAAAAATATGTTTTATTTAGTTTAGACTTCTTCTAGATTGACAAAAACATTAAGAGTGCCAAACAAGCTTTTATGGGAGGTTGGTCAACTGGATTACAACCCCCATCAGGAATAAGGTTGCAGGCTTGTTATATCACATATTGGTAGCGAAAACGGATTTCTCGACGGTGACTTGTTGGAATTTGAATCAAAGTCAACTAAAGATTACCATGAGGAGATGACGGCCGATGTTTTTGAGGAGTATTTCCAACAAATGATTGAATATATACCAGCAAAATCAGTTATAATATTAGACAATGCCCCATACTATTCTTGAATATTAGACGACTCCCGACAAATTCATGGAAGAAAGCAGATATTCTTCAACTGATAAGAGACAAAAATTTTAAACATAAAGATAGTATGTTAAAAACGGAACTTCTCAAAATTGCGAAACAAAATAAAGCACAGTTCAAGTAATACGTAGTTGATGAGATAGCAAATGAACGGAATATTACAGTGCTTAGATTACCTACATATCATTGCGAATTGAATCCCATAGAGCTAATTTCCGCACAAATGAAAGGTTTCGTTGCAAAGGAAAACACCACGTTCAAACTTCAAGACGTAAGGCAATTATTACTCACCGGAACAGAGAGGATCAAAGAGGATAATTGGAAAAATGCCATTTGACATGTTATAGAAGAAGAAAATAAAAAAACTTGACGAATACATCGAAGAAACTGTGGAAATAGAACCCTTAATTATTAATTTACTAGCCGTGCCCGCGGCTCCGCTCGCGTGGACTTGATTCACTACTATCGCCACTGCTCATTCCTTATGTTACCTAACGTAATAAAATATCTCCCCTTATTTCCCCTTATCTCCTATTATTTCTCCTTATCTCCCATTATCTCTACATAATTTCCATTATCTAAGCTTATCTCTGCTCATCTCCCATTATTTCTCCTTATCTCCCATTATCTCACCTTATCTCCCATTATCTAGGTTTATCTCGACTTATCTCGCAATATTTCTCCTTATCTCCCATTTTTTTCCTTATCTCCCATTATTTCTCCTTATCTCCCATTATCTCACCATAACTCCCATTACCTAGACTTATCTCTACTTATTTCCCATTATTTCTCCTTATCTCCCATTATTTATACTTATCCCCAATTATCTCACCTTATCTCCCATTATCTAGGCTTATCTCGACTTATCTCGCAATATTTTTCCTTATCTCCCATTATTTCTCCTTATCTCCCATTATCTCACCATAACTCCCATTACTTAGACTTATCTCTGCTTATCTCTCATTATTTCTCCTTATCTCCCATTATCTCTACATAATTTCCATTATCTAGGCTTATCTCTGCTCATCTCCCATTATTTCTCCTTATCTCCCATTATCTCACCATAACTTACATTACCTAGACTTATCTCTGCTTATCTCCCATTATTTATACTTATCTCCCATTATCTCACCTTATCTCCCACTATCTAGGCTTATATCGAATTATATAGAACATATCATATGTATAAATTTATAAAAACACGTAAATCGAATAAGTGGTTCTCAAGTGATAAGCGCACTAACGGACAGACAGACAGAGAGACGTTGCATTTATATATATATATATTGTATTCTTTGCAACATGATATTGTTCCATCTAAGTTGGGAATGTGGAATCTTTGGCACAATGATACTACTCAGTATATATCACCACTACACCAAACACTTTATTTTTGCACTCGACGCGCGTTTCGCTAACCATGTTAGCTTCATCAGGTCAATCATCGCTCCTGATGAAGCTAACATGGTTAGCGAAACGCGCGTCGAGTGCAAAAATAAAATGTTTGGTGTAGTGGTGATATATACTGAGTAATATTGTTCCATATTTAATGGTTTAGGCAGTATATTATAAGAGAACACGCTAACGGTAGCCTTTCTTCCGACTTGATTCACTATTATCGTCACTGCTTATTCTTTATGTTACCTAACGCAATAAAATATATCCTATAACCTGGCCAGAGAACATATGTATGTTTTAAAAAAAAAGTACGCAACGCACTAACAGACAGACGGACAGACAGACAGAGAGACGTTGCATTTTATAAATATTATATATAGATAACCTGGCCAGAGAACATATGAATGTGTTAAAAAAAAAGCACGTAAATCAGATAAGTGGTTCTCCAATGAAAAGCGCACTAACGGACAGACAGACAGACAGAGAGACATTGCATTTTATATATATTATAAATTATAGATTAAAGATATTCTCTGCTACATAATATTGTTCCATATTTAATGGTTTAGGCTGTATATTGCAAGGGAACGCGCTAGCAGCAAACTTTTTTCCGACTTCACTTACTATAATTGTCACTGCTCATTCCTTATGCTACCTATCGTAATAAAATATAGCCTATAACCTGGCCAGAGAACATAAGTATGTTTTAAAAAAAAAAGTACGTAAATCGGATAAGTGGTTCTCCAGTAATTAGGTCACTAACGGACAGACAGACAGACAGACAGACAGACAGACAGAGAGACGTTGCATTTTATATATATTATAGAAGAGAAGTCGGGTCTTCAGATTTTGAAGATGATGGTTGTTTTTGATTGTAATTAAAGCACTTATATGTACATCGTGAATTTGTATATATACATATGTTAGATCTATAGATTAAAAAATTTTTGGTAACAAAGCTTATATTTCTATAACTTTATTTTTAATTTTATTTATTAAACACTAAAAGCAGGTTACGCTTGGACGGCTGTGCTACTGATGAACTCTCATTTACATTTTATGATTCTATTGTATATCAGAGGTTTTCTGCCTAAAATAGGGTGAACCCTTAAAAATAATTCAAAACAGGTAGCAAAATCCAGTAGAATGTATAAGAAATCTCTTTTTTTTTGGGCGTACCCTAACATGTACACGTATTTGCATCTACAATGAGAGAATTCTTCTATCAACTCCAAACAAATACACTTTAGATGTTTTACTTTTTTTCTGAGGTGAAGTCGTACCATAAATAACCTATTTAAAAGTATCGACTGGTTCAACTTCAAGTAAGTTACTCTTTTATAAAGCCAAAGTCACTATTTATTTTAAAATTACGCGTTTGCGAGGAAAAATCACTTTAATGAATTTTTTTGGTTATTTTATATTACTTATGGTCAAACGTATTAATGGTTAAAAAAGTGGGGGGGGGGATTGAAGGAGTTGCTCAATATATATAGTATTAAAGACCTTTTAAATCATGCAGTCCATGAAGGCAGTGCCTCGGCCTCATGCTATGCAAGCGTTAGGAACGTCTCTCATCCTATTTAACTAATTTATATTTATTAAAATTTCGCGATACATGATTATACTACATAAAAAGTGTAACTTTCTTTCATCTACAAAGTACCTCTTAAAATATCTCGATTTACACTCGGTGCTTATAAATAATTCATGACATATTCCTATTTACGGACATATAATATTTCCATGCATTTCCTCTTGGAGCTTCAAGGTAAAATATTCCAATCACGCGCCCTATCAGGAGCAATCACAGATGATGACATTCGGCAACATTGAAACGATATTCGACTTTTCTATCTGTGACTTTCATTCACTTTAAAATTCTCTTAGTGGATTTAAGGCGTGCTTTTCAAACTGCAAATGAACTTCTTTTTGATCTCGAGGTTTGTTATCGAGAAAAATTTCATTTAGCATGTTTCCTGATATACTGCAGCTTGTTAAACATCTATAATATATATAAAATGCAACGTCTCTCTGTCTGTCTGTCTGTCCGTTAGTGAGCTTATCACTGGAGAACCACTTATCCGATTTACGTACTTTTTTTTAAAACATACATATGTTCTCTGGCCAGGTTATAGGCTATATTTTATTACGATAGGTAGCGTAAGGAATGAGCAGTGACGATAATAGTGAATGAAGTCGGAAAAAAGTTTGCCGCTAGCACGTTCCCTTGCAATACACAGCCTAAACCATTAAATATGGAATAATATTATATAGCAGAGAATATCTATAATCTATAATCCATAATATATATAAAATGCAATGTCTCTCTGTCTGTCTGTCTGACCATTAGTGCGTTTATCACGCGAGAACCAGTTATCCGATTGACGTGTCTTTTTTTAAATTCATACATACAAATATATTCTTTGGCCAGATTATATAATAATAATCTATATCTATAATAATATATATATATATATATATATATATATATATATATATATATATATATATATATATATATATATATATATATATATATATATATATATATATATATATATATATATATATATATAATGCAACGCCTCTCTGTCTGTCTGTCTGTTCATTAGTGCGCTTATCCTTCGAGAACCACTTATCCGATTTACGTGATTTTTTAAATTCATACATTTGTTCTCTGACCAGATTATAGATACATATTTTATTACATCTATAATATATATAAAATGCAACGTATCTCTGTCTGTCTGTTCGCTAGTGCGCTTATTACTGGAGAACCACTTATCCGATTTAGGTACTTTCTTTTTAAAACATACATATGTTCTCTGGCCAGGTTATATGCTATATTTTATTACGATAGGTAGCATAAGGAATGAGCAGTGACGATAATAGTGAATGAAAGCGGAAAAAAGTTTGCCACTAGCGCGTTCTCTTGCAATACACAGCCTAAATCATTAAATATGAAACAATTTTATGTAGCAGAGAATATCTATAATCTATAATATATATAAAATGCAATGTTTCTTTGTCTGTCTGTCTGTCCATTAGTGTGTTTATCACGCGAGAACCACTTATCCGATTTACGTGTCTGTTTTTTAAATTCATACATATATTCTTTGGCCAGGTTATATAATAATAATAATCTATATCTATAACATATAAAATGCAGCGTCTCTCTGTCTGTCTGTCTGTACGTTAGTGCGCTTATCACTGGAGAACCACTTAACCGATTTTCGTGTTTTTTTTTAAACATACATATATTCTCTGGCCAGGTTATCTATCTATAATATATATAAAATGCAACGTCTCTCTGTCTGTCCGTTAGTGCGTTACGTGCTTTTTTTTTAAAACATACATATGTTTTCTGGCCAGGTTATAGGATATATTTTATTGCATTAATTAACATAAAGAATAAGCAGTGACGATAATAGTGAATCAAGTCGGAAAAAAGGGTACCGTTAGCGCGTTCTCTTGCAATACACTGCCTAAACCATTAAATATGGAACACTATCATATTGCAAAGAATATAATATATATAAAATGCAACGTCTCTCTGTCTGTCTGACTGTCCGTTAGTGCGCTTATCACTTGAGAACCACTTATCCGATTTACGTGTTTTTATAAATTTATACATATTTTATATAATTCGATATAAGCCTAGATAATGGGAGATAAGGTGAGATAATGGGAGATAAGTATAAATAATGAGAGATAAGGAGAAATAATGGAAGATAAGCAGAGATAAGTCGAGATAATGAGAGTTATGGTGATATGGTGAGATAATGGAAGGTAAGGAGAAATAATGGGAAATAAGGAGAAATATTGCGAGATAAGTCGAGATAAGCCTGGATAATGGGAGATAAGGTGAGATAATGGGAGAAATAATGGGAAATAAGGAGAATTAATGGAGATGAGCAGAGATAAGTCTAGATAATGGAAATTATGTAGAGAAAATGGGAGATAAGGAGAAATAATGGGAGATAAGGGGAAATAATGACAGATATTTTATTACGTTAGGTAGTGACGATAGTAGTGAATCAAATCCACGCAAGCGAAGCCGCGGGCACGGCTAGTCTATTATAAAATTTTTAAATACTACCAGTTTTTATTTCGCCTGGCTAAAGAACAGTATTTTTCGTGATTCCGAGAGTTTTGCTTTTCTTCTCGTTTCAAAGTACCTAGATCATAATAAATATGATTTTTCATTTCTGTCGGTAAGGATTTCTATCGGTTGGCCTGTTGACATAAAGACTTTAGAACGAACTGAGAACTCGATTTTAAATTTGTTACATAGTTGAAGTAGGAAGGAAACCTGCAATTTAAGCGATATGGCTTCAGGAGAAGGTGGTGAAAATAGAAGGAGTCGTTAAACATTGTATACTGCACCAGGACCGGCTGTAGGCGGTAGGCAATTGTTTAGGGCGGCAAAATTTAGGGGGGCAAAACCGCCTTAACTACTAGAGCGCAAAAAAAATAAACACAACCCACAAAAATATATTTCGATTACTTGAATCTAGAAAATAAATGAGTAGTAAAATCAAATACAACAAGAATAGACAGGCTTGTGCCAGAAGCCTGTCTATGCCTGTCTATAGAAATACATAGAAGTTCTGGATATTTCTATACGTAAATTGTGAGATGCGCCCGCGTCGGCAGCGCAGACAGGAATCAACAAGCTTTTTCCACTCACGTATAAGAGAGAGTCAGATTTAAAATAATGTTTTATCTATGCATCAACGTCCGGTTGTGGTCGTGATACAGTTTGAGTTAGTTAGTTACAAGTGTAGTGGATGTGGAAAGTAGCGATTTCATTTTGCTAAAAGGTAAGAGAGACTTTAGATTCGTATTGTAACCTTTGTCTTGAGATTTTTCTACGCTAATAATACCTCGTACATGTACTAATAAATTCGTTATTGTTAAATGTAAATCTTATGGTTAGGTTCCGCCCTCTGTTGGGACGATTTTTAAGCTTTGAATCATGTCTTTGTCGTATTACGGTATCAGAAACTTAAATAGATTGTTTTGTTTTAGAATGTCTGACGGAAGAAAAGGGCTATCTGGTAGTCAATATAAAAAAAGGGATTGAAGAAGTAAACTCAGCTTTAAAAGCAGACAGGAGCGCTTCATAGCTTCTTAAAAGATGCAAGTAATTCCAAACAAAACAAAGAGCCAAGCGGTGGCCGGGATCTGAACACTGCCGTCAATTCTGATTTGAACTTGGATTATCAAGACGACACCAATAACACAGGGGAACAGCTGTTTTGGTGTCGAGGTTTTTTGAGCTGATTCTATATCAATTTGATGTCCTGAATTCAAATAACGTATTCATTTGTACCTAGGAGCTCAAATTTTTAAGATATACAATTTTAGAGAAATATAAGTTACATTATTGTAACTCAAATCTGTAAGTGTAGTAAACAAAAGTAGATACGAAATTTTTATTTTAGTTATACAAAATACAATATTATGTCGTACTTACAAACAAAAAAAAAACATTGAAGAAATGAAATAGTCACTCAACACTTGGAAAGCTTCTTTTCCGCGACATTCTTGAATGTTTTTTTAAACAGTCCCTTTTTAAACTCCAGCAGTAATCTGCCATCATGTGCATGTCCCATCTTCCTTGGTAGCGGTCCTCCATAACTTCAATATCTTTTACCTTGTTCCTCACTCATGTCTCCTAAATTTTCTGGAAAACGGTCTAAGTGGCTGTGTAAATAGTGTATTTTAATACTCATATTGCACCCTAAGGATATGAAACTATTAAGCATCTTGTTAACCATTTCAACATAGTTTTGAGCTTTATGTTTGCCTAGAAAATTTTCTACAACTGCAACAAATGATGTCCAAGCTTCTCGTTCAACTTGATTCATTGAATTTATGAAGGCAGGATCCTTAATTAATTGTCTTATTTGTGGGCCGTCAAATATCCCCGCTTTGAGTTTTTCTGTGCTCAACTGATGCATTTTTACCCCTATATATGCAAAACAAGACCCATTCTTATCAAGAGCCTTTACAAATTGCTTCATTAAGCCCAACTTTATATGTAACGGAGGAAGTATGCTCTTTCAACCAAAGCGTCGTTAATGACATTCTTTTACCCAACGTCCATGTTTTCTCTCTGAGGCCAATCTTTTCTAACCCAGTGGTGTGTTTTGTCCCTACTATCCCAGAGGCACAAGAAACACGAATATTTCGTATAACCACTTTGCTGCCCAAGAAGAAAGTTTACCATTTTTAAGTCTACACAAATCATCCATTGATGTTCGTAATACTTTATCTTCTGCAAGACTAAAGCTATGGTATTATATTCTTCTTTCAGATTCGTTGAGTGAGCTAGTGGTATTGAACAATATTTATTCCCATTATGTAGGACACATTTTAAACTTCGCTTTGAACTGTCAATAAATAGGCGCCAATCATCTGGAATATATTCAGAAAGTCCCATTTCTTTCATGAGTCCCCTAATTTCGTGACAAAATACAAGATTGTCTTCTTGAGAAAAGAATGGTAGCAGATCTTTTTCTCTTGTACGGTAAAAGGTAATTTTGGTTCCTTGTTCCAGTAAATTTTTGTCGTTCAACCTAGAAGCCAGTACTTCAGAAGCTTTTTTCGATAAATTGAGATCCCTGGTGAGATCATTTAATTCATTTTGATTGAAGCGTTGAGGAACTGATGACGTCCCCTCATAGTCACTGTTAGTTTCATTAGCATCAGAACTTTTATTAGCATCAGAAGAGCGATCAGAGGGAAAATATTCGTCATCAGAGATATGTGGTAGCTGATGAAATGTTGGAATCGGTATTTCATCTGAGTGCGGGATAGGGCGTATTGCCGAGTCTAAATTGGGATAAGTCCACTTACTGCGGTTATTTCGATTGATTCCATTAGTATTTACTAAACAGAAATAACAATCATTGAAGTGGTTTTTTGGTTCTCTCCAAACCATTGGTACGCCGAATTTTAGACATTTTCTTTTCCCGGTAGTCCACTGCCGTAAATGCTCTGTACAAGTTTTACATACGAGATGCGGGGCCCACGTTTTGTCCTGATCACCAAGCTTAACTCCAAAGTATCCAAGATACGCTCGCTTTACAAAGTCAGTAATAGTTTGTCTGTTTTGTTGAAACATGTATTCTCCGCATATATAGCAAAACACATCAGGTTGATTTACACAACTTCTTCTTGAACTGGAATCTGAACTCATTTTAATTCTGTTCAATAACACAAAAACACTCTTTTCTTAACATAAAATAACACGCCGAATTCGATCTACTCTCATTAGTAAGAACGCACAAACTGACGAGACTTACCCGAATTAGGTGATTAAAAGGGTCAGTTCAGGTACCTGATAGGCAATGGTTCCACTATTTATAGATTTACCTGGAATTTACTCAATTACAGACTGACACTAAACCATTGTACCTACATTAATGAATATATAATAATTTTAGAACTCTCATAAATGAATATACTGAATAAAAACCACATTGGTAGATAAGTTGATGTATCTAAAAAAGTAGAGCTGATAGAGAAAAACGGATTGCATGTATAGATTTAGCGTCCCAAATATAGTTAAAATCAGCTCTAAAATCCCAGGCACCAAAACAAAAATATTTTTTTGTTGCCCTGTGTAATAAGATGAAATTGCGAGTTATCCCAGCGAGGTACAGAATTCAACAAGTTTTGAAACAATTGGCACTACCACGGGAAATGAAGGAAGTCTTAGTGATCAGACCCAAGATTATAGCCCGATCGTATAAGCGAATCAGATCGAATATTTTTAGTTAGAAAAGGCCCATTATCTCCTTTATTCCATTACCATTTCCCGTTTTGTATTTGTATTTGTATTAATTTTACAGTAATTTTTAACGTTTAACTATTTTAAATGTGACACCTCAATTTGAGGCTTAATAAGTTCGTGAATCTTTATTTTTTAATCTGTTTCAATTGTCGTGTCTAACTACTTGTTTTGGAAACAAGAAATATGTAATAATCTCACTTCGGGAATAGTATTGCTTCAAATATTCTGTAAGTACGTTTATTTTCTTAGAATTACATCTTCATTTACTCTGGAATATTTACACATTTCAGATTTCCTGAAGAAGTCCGTATACATGGACGATAGCTAGAAATTTCGAATAAAAATACAGTTCCCTAGATGGCATTGGTATAACAACTAACGACGAATCGAACAGATTCGCGTTTTTAGAAGTCACCAAAAGTGTTCTTCGTATTTGCTGAACCATCCCAAGACGCGTTTCGCCGTATCACGGCTCCTCAGTTGGGCTAGGTTCAGCAAATACGAGAACACCATTTTTAGTCCTTATCCAGGTACTAACGGAAAACTATGACAAATAGATGCTTATACTGCACTCTGTCGGTGACTTACAAAGTCTTTTCAAGCAGAGCGGCACAGCATGGCTGGCACTTATTGCAGATACGCACCTTTCTCGAGCTTACCGTTCGAAGGCATAGATGACATTGGTATAACAACTAACGACGAATCTAAAAGATTCGCAGCAAAGACGAAGAACACTTTTGGTGACTTCTAAAAACGCAATCTTTTCGATTCGTCGTTAGTTGTTATACCAATGTCATCTATGCCTTCGAGCGGTAAGCTTAAGAAAGGTGCGTTTCTGCAATAAGTGCCAGCCATGCTGTGCCGCTCTGCTTGAAAAGACTTTGTAAGTCACCGACAGAGTGCAGTATAAGCATCTATTTGCCACAGTTCCTTAGAGCTACTTAGACCTTTTATTGCTCTCTCTTCAATATATTAGGAGCTAACCCAGCCTTTAAGTTATCACTTAATGTTACCAGTGCTCCGTTATTGTTCTCCTTATATATATATATATATATATATATATATATATATATATATATATATATATATATATATATAGTCCTTGGCCAAATTATTAGACGCACTGCAAGATTTCATGTAAAATATTAATTACCGAGTGATATTGTACCGTTTTATTATTTTAAATTGATTTGTTTTTTATTTTTATATTATCCAATCAATTACCTATTTATTTGACATAAATAAAATAGCATTAATTTAGAAAAGCATAAGTTTATTAAGTTTTAAAGAAAAGTGAAATTAATGTTAGTAAAAGTCAATATTTAGTTGAGCCACCTTTAGCCGCTATCAAAGCTTTAATTCTGCGCGGCATGCTATCAATGCAAGATTGTACTGTCTCCTGCATTTGAGGATGAGGATTCCACACATGAATAATCTTTTCTAGGAGCTGGGTTTTGTTGGTAATCACATCTTTAGCCACTTCTCTTTTCATCAGCTCCCACACATTTTCAATGGGGTTTATATCAGGGCCAATCCAACAGAGGGATATTTTTTTCTGCCAAAAAAGCTTTAACAGACCGAGCAGTGTGGCAGGGAGCTCCATCTTGCATGAAAGTGAATGGTTCCCCATTTGGAAACCATTCTCTGAGCTGCGGAATCAACCGATTTTGTAATACTTCTTTGTTCTGATCTTGCCTCATTATTTCTTTGACGACTTACAGACGTCCAGTGCCCTTGCCGCTGATGACTGACCAAATCATCACTTTGGTGGGATGTTTAACCGTCGGGACGACACAATCAGGACGAAACTTTTCTCCATGACGACGACGCACATACTGAGCTTTATTCTGCAAAATTTCGAATGTGCTTTCGTCACTAAAGCAGACCTGTCAAAAATAGGAAAAATATATAAACTTCCATGTTTATTTGCTTTATTTAACTGAAAATGATAATAATATATCAATTATTGATTAAATTGCTGTATCTTACCGATCTCCAGAAGTCCACATCTTTGTCTTGCCATTGTTTGGCCCACTTCAGGCGCTTTGCTTTCATTGCAGCTGTTAACTTGGGCTTCCTGGCGGGGCGACAGGCCTTAAAATCTAATTCTTTCAATTTTCTTCGAACAGTGCGCTCAGAAGCATTTACGCTAGCATCCTGGAGTTGTGATTTTATTACCTTTGTGGTAGCAAATCTGTTTTCTACACAAATTTTCTTCAAACATCTCTCTGACCGTGGAGTGAAAATTGGTTTTCTACCGCATCTTTTCTTTCTTTTCGGGCTTAATTCCTTCCCTGACTCAATTTTCTTCTTTATGCATCGTACACTAGCTTCAGAAACCTCCAATCTTCGTGATATTTTTCGGTTTGTAAATCTTTTCGCAATCACAAGGGCCTTCACTTCAGCTTTTTTACGTGGTGAAAGATCGCCTTTTCTACCCATAATGAAAATAGTCCAATTACTTTTTTAAAACACTGCATACAAAATAAACTAATAACTGAGTAGTATAAAACTGTTAAACAAACAATCACAGTCCATAAAGCCACAGAAACACGTCCGTACCTGACTCGATTCCGATCGCGACTGATACAGGTTTGTACTTATTTACGTTCATGTATCACTTTGTCAACACAGTATTGCCATATGTTAAAAATAAATACAAATATGTAGTCTACAATAATTCTTTTAAATAAAAATCAATAATATTGTAGTTTAAATATACCATTATTGCATAAAAACTCTTAAGAAACATAAAATTACTAAAAAAAATACAGTGCGTCTAATAATTTGGCCAGGGACTGTATATATATATATATATATATATATATATATATATATATATATATATATATATATATATATATATATATATATATATTTGAGCCTATGAATATAAAAAATACGTCCTTCAAAAATGGAAATTTTTTATTGTTTTTTTTTTAAAAAAAGGTTTACCCATAATCATTCTTGTGCAAAATTTCCCCTATCTTCTCGGATCATTGATTTTTAAAATTGAAACTAGAGTTACGCATTTTTGGGCAGTGTCTGGCAAGATCGGCTAGAGCTTTGTCTACTAAGCTGCAGGGATACAGAAACTTGGCATATAAACTTGCTAATAAATCGTTTTCTTCTAGATTTTTTTGACAACTAGGTATACAAACACATGAATCGTGCCGCCATTTCTGTCATCAGTCATAGCAAACCTCTTCATGACATACCAAATATCACAAATATTTTTTGGCGTTCGATTGAAAAGCATTATCACCCACATAATCCAATTAATTATTTTCTAAACTTATAATCGTCACAGAAACTTTCATAATTATTAATTTATTAATAGATAACATAAATGTTTCAAAACTGAAATCTGCTAATCAAAAATTCATTTAATTAAGTAAAAGCCTGTTTTATTTCAACTAATTGATTCTAGGCATATTGAATTTTGTTTATGCGCACTCGATTTATAATATCGAATACATATATATAAATCCATTATAAGCATAATATCAATTAAGTATTTTGACAAATGGATTATTGCAAAATCCTGCATATGTAAACAAATTGAATAATAAAATTTTGATGTTATTTTGAGCAATATAATCAGTAAGATATTAATTAATTTCTGAAAACTGACTTTTATATATATGTAATTTGTAAAAGGAACAGGGTCGTCTCTACAAAATTGAAAATTTTTTTCATTATTATAGAATATATATGTATATATATATATATATATATATATATATATATATATATATATATATATATATATATATATATGAAGAATACAGGGAAAAAATGATCAGGGTCACAGAAAGCATTTTTTAGAGAATAGTGAAAACAATGTTTACAGAGTCGAATTAAATATTTAAAATATTTACGATTATTTAAATCTAAAAATATATATAAAAGCGTCAATACTAACTATTTTGCTGTGCCTAGTACATACCTGAAATATTTTCTATCAACCTTCACTGTTTTATAAACAAAAACGCAACGTTATGACAAAACAAAAAATGTAAAAAAGATCATAGTCCTGGACTCTGATCGTTTATTCGTTTTTTGTTTTGTTGTGACGTTAGCTTCAGCAAATCATTATTCAATAATTTTATTGATATTTATTATAAAAAAACGTAGAAATTTATAAAGCTAAATAATTCGCAAAGGAAACGTTTTACAAATTTGAATCGTTGAAATAATTTCAATATTAATGAACACATGGCTGTTCAAACTTGCGGTTTTTCATCTTTCTAGAGAGTTCCGCAAGTGGGATTACATCATCGGGATCATCTTCTGCAGCAGTTATCTCCAGATTGTAGATGGGAATAAACTCTTCAGGATCATCGCATTGGGTTTTAGCAGAGCTAACTAACTTCTCAAAGAATTTACGCGAATCACTTGAACAAAACTGCACCAAATGTTTGATATCGTTAAGTTTTGGAACACTTAAAGGTATCGGCCCGTTGTATGAATTATTTGGCAAATCTTGATGTCCGGTGGTTTTATAAGGGTTTCTATTTTTCCTTAAGGCACTTTTTTGGAATGAACCGTTGTAAGAGTCTTTATGTTCCACTAAACTACAATGTTCTTGAGTTACCCGAAACGCTTTCACTGGTTTTGAAGGGAACGGACAAGTCTTCTTGTAAAACGAACTAAGATATTCGTCCCATCGTTTAAACATCTCTTGTTTGCAATCTATTACAATAAATGGTGAAGGTTTGTTTCTGCTGTTACGTATGATGTTATTCCAGTCGTCAGGAGTTTCCGCTAAAGCTTTCTGATTAATTAATCCCATGTTACGGTCGCACTCAAGATAGGAATGTCCGCGGACTGGAAAATAAACTTCAATAGTTTTGAATCGTTTCAGACTTACAGTAAGATAATGTAAAAAACGAAAAATAGTGTAATTCTTGTTCTGACCAGCACATGAGTCATAAAAGATGATTAGATGTTGAACAGAACTGCTCAAAATTTCTGTTGCGAAATGATACAACATAGAACATACCTCTTCTGAACCTTTTTTGGCCACGGTTTCGTTGTAAGTATAGAAAAATGAACGCTGATCGGATAGAATATGTACGTTAAAACTGTAAAATGACAACTGCCTTCGGTAGTATACGTCGTTTGTGCTTATATTTGGCAATGGCAAGTTCTTTTGGAAGTCCATCGTTATAGCTTCTATTGTTTTATCTTTTTTAGCTTTCTGAAAATGAAAGTTGGAAACTTGGCAGACAGTAGATTCAGCAACACAGAGATTTATTAATGCTGAAATTAAATATTGGCATCAAGTGATTTTACGTATAAAATCAGTTACTAAATTGCTTGGAGAAAGTGCTCTAGCATTTCGAGGTACAAGCGACCAGCTTTATATACATAATAATGGAAATTTTCTAAAGTCAATTGAATTGCTAGCTGAATCTGACCCAATAATGGAGGAACACGTTCGTAGAATCCTCAACAATGACGAAAATAGAGTGTCATATTTAAGGAAAAATATTCAGAATGAAATTATTGGATTATTACATGATAACATAAAGTCTTATATAATAAAACAAGTTCAAAAAGCGAAATATTATTCAGTTATTCTTGATTGCACTCTCGATGCGAGTAAGATTGAATAAGTGACATTTGTAGTAATATATGTTTCTATTGATTAATTAGAATCGGGATTTGAATGTAAAATTTATGAATATTTTTTGGGTTTCCTTCCTATTGAGAGATTTACTGGTAAGGAAATATCTCAAGTTTTACTGGAAGAATTACGGAAAAATGGATTGAAAGTGGAAAATATGAGAGGCGAAAAATCGGGAGTACAATCAGAAATTAAAACTTTAAACTCTAGAGCATTTTACGTACCTTGCGGCAGTCATTCCTTAAACTTAGTAATTAACGATATGGCAAAATTTTCTTTGGAAGGAATGAACTTTTTTAATATAGTTCAAAAGCTATATACATCGACTTTTCGGTGGGCCATATTAAGAGAACACATCAATACTCTTACATTGGAACCATTGAGCGACACTTGTTGGGAAAGTTGTGTAGATTCCCTAACACCTTTACGTTTTCAGATAAGAGATATTCATGATGCTTTATTAAGTATTTATGAGAATGGCGAAATAGATAATATTATGTAACTTCAAAATAAAATGTTCCGTAGTTGTTTTTAATACTAATTTTCGTTGGCTAAGTTTCAAATATTAAGGGGTTAGTTTTGGGGGGTGAAATCAGAAGTGAAAAAAAAATTTTTTTACTAAGTGATCGAGTGTGGTGTCAAATGAAAGCTTGTAAAAACACGAGTAAAAATATATATATATATATATATATATATATATATATATATATATATATATATATATATATATATATATATATATATATATATATATATATATAATGTAATACTTGCGCGCACTTTTCTTTGTATTATTTTTAAAAAATCGCTGTCCACGGGCCTCACCTTAGTCTATAAGTCATCAGACAATCTGAGGAATATCTTAGGAAATCCCAAAGATAAGACTCCTAATTGTGAGAAAAGTGGAATTTATGAAATTAGTTGTAATGATTGTGACAAAAAGTATGTTGGGCAAACTAAAAGGTCAATTAAAACAAGATTTAAAGAACAGTTAGCACACTTAAAATACAATAGAACAGAAAAGTCTAGCATTGCCGAACATGCCCTTGAAGCTGATCATACTGTAACATTAGATAATCTAAGATTAATAAAAAATGTATCTGACGGGAGATTGTTGAACGCATACGAAAGTATGGAAATCATAAAATGTAAAAGTAGTTTAAATAAAGACAGAGGGCCTATTCCTTATAGTCCCCTCTACTGGTGGTTACTTGACCGGAACTGATGGCCTTGCCTATGTCACAAAAATTATCACGAGTGCATTACCTGTAATAATTTATCTGGTATATAAAAAAAAACAGAAATTTCAAGGTCATCAATTTTCAGTAAAGATTGGAAATAAACTTTGTTGAAAACTCATTTGGGATGTGTTTTGTGAAGTCACTGATCATTTTATACTTCCGTTACAACATTTTTTATTTTAAAAGCAATTAACGTATGGAACACTAATTGCGCAAGTTCAACTTGCACTTGACCAGTTATTAAATTTAATACAAGTTTTTAAAATTCAAACAAGAGTTACGCATTTTTGGGCAGAGTCTGGCATGATCGGCTAGAGCTTTGTCTACTGGGCTGCAGGGATACAGAAACTTGGCATATAAACTTGCTAATAAATCGTTTTCTTCGAGATTTTTTTGACAACTAAATATATAAGCAAATGAATCGTGCCGCCATATCTGTCATCAGTCATAGCAAACCTCCTCAAGACATGCCAAATATAACAAATTCTATTTTTTGTCGTTCGATTGAAAAGAATCATCACCCATCTAATCCAATTAATTATTTTCTAAACTTATATTCGTCACAGAAACTTTCATAATTATTAATTTATTAATAGATAACATAAATGTTTCAAAACTGAAATCTGCTAATCAAAAATTCATTTAATTAAGTAAAAGCCTGTTTTATTTCAACTAATTGATTCTAGGCATATTGAATTTTGTTTATGCGCACTCGATTTATAATATCGAATACATATATATAAATCCATTATAAGCATAATATCAATTAAATATTTTGACAAATGGATTATTGCAAAATCCTGCATATGTAAACAAATTGAATAATAAAATTTTGATGTTATTTTGAGCAATATAATCAGTAAGATATTAATTAATTTCTGAAAACTGACTTTTATATTTATGCATTTTGTAAAAGGAACAGGGTCGTCTCTACAAAATTGAAATTTTTTTTTCATTATTATAGATATATATATATATATATATATATATATATATATATATATATATATATATGTATATGTATATATATATATATATATATATATATATATATATATATATATATATATATATATATATATATATATGAAGAGTACAGGGGAAAAATGATCAGGGTCACAGAAAGCATTTTTTAGAGAATAGTGAAAACAATGTTTACAGAGTCGAATTAAATATTTACGATTATTTAAATCTAAAAATATATATATAAGCGTCAGTACTAACTATTTTGCTGTGCCTAGTACATACCTGAAATATTTTCTATCAACCTTCACTGTTTTATAAACAAAAACGCAACGTCATGACAAAACAAAAAATGTAAAAAAGATCATAGTCCTGGACTCTGATCGTTTATTCGTTTTTTGTTTTGTTGTGACGTTAGCTTCAGCAAATCATTATTCAATAATTTTATTGATATTTATTATAAAAAAACATAGAAATTTATAAAGCTAAATAATTCGCAAAGGAAACGTTTTACAAATTTGAATCGTTGAAATAATTTCAATATTAATGAACACATGGCTATTCAAACTTGCGGTTTTTCATCTTTCTAGAGAGTTCCGCAAGTGGGATTAGATCGTCGGGATCATCTTCTGCAGCAGTTATCTCCAGATTGTAGATGGGAATAAACTCTTCAGGATCATCGCATTGGGTTTTAGCAGAGCTAACTAACTTCTCAAAGAATTTACGCGAATCACTTGAACAAAACTGCACCAAATGTTTGATATCGTTAAGTTTTGGAACACTTAAAGGTATCGGCCCGTTGTATGAATTATTTGGCAAATCTTGATGTCCGGTGGTTTTATAAGGGTTTCTATTTTTCCTTAAGGCACTTTTTTGGAATGAACCGTTGTAAGAGTCTTTATGTTCCACTAAACTACAATGTTCTTGAGTTACCCGAAACACTTTCACTGGTCTTGAAGGGAACGGACAAGTCTTCTTGTAAAATGAACTAAGATATTCGTCCCATCGTTTAAACATCTCTTGTTTGCAATCTATTACAATAAATGGTGAAGGTTTGTTTCTGCTGTTACGTATGATGTTATTCCAGTCGTCAGGAGTTTCCGCTAAAGCTTTCTGATTAATTAATCCCATGTTACGGTCGCACTCAAATCCCATGTTACGGTCGCACTCAAGATAGGAATGTCCGCGGACTGGAAAATAAACTTCAATAGTTTTGAATCGTTTCAGACTTACAGTAAGATAATGTAAAAAACGAAAAAAAAAACGGTGTAATTCTTGTTCTGACCAGCACATGAGTCATAAAAGATGATTACATGTTGAACAGAACTGCTCAAAATTTCTGTTGCGAAATGATACAACATAGAACATACCTCTTCTGAACCTTTTTTGGCCACGGTTTCGTTGTAAGTATAGAAAAATGAACGCTGATCGGATAGAATATGTACGTTAAAACTGTAAAATGACAACTGCCTTCGGTAGTATACGTACGTCGTTTGTGCTTATATTTGGCAATGGCAAGTTCTTTTGGAAGTCCATCGTTATAGCTTCTATGGTTTTATCTTTTTTGGCTTTCTTTCTGGCTTGCCTTTTCCGTTTATAAAAAGTGTCAGCCCTTAACTTATGTAACTTCATATTTAATTGCACATCATGAATTTCTTTTCTGATCTTGTTCACCGTTTCTTCTTTATTTGCAGGTACAACTAGATCCCCTTGTAGTTTTTGTTCATCTACCTTATATTTGTCACATGTGCTACATGTGTCACTTCGGGGATACCCGAATGAAATATTAAATTTTGTAGAAAATATTTCACGAAATTTTTCATACGACATCAAGTTTCTAGGATGCTTCGAAGAGTACATGCTATGTAACTTTTTGATGTTCAGGTCTTCGGGTAAATAAATTTTGCTGCTAGCTTTTAGGCTATAATGAGCTTTTCGGCCTTTTAATGATTTTAAAAAAGAAACTACACAATTTATTGTTTCGGGAGAAATTTTCGATGGCCGATTTGCATGTTTCCCACGTTGATCTGGTTTAAAGGTTCCTATATCAAGCAAAGATTTTTTTATGGGTTGTATTCTACGATTTGTTACTCCATGCAATGATAGGAATGCCTTATAGCAAACTGGTATTTCAACAGCTTTTTGATTTCTAATTACACGGACACGATATGCATAGGAACTATCATTAAACCGAGCTTCGTTTTCTGCCTTCCTATTCCGTCTTCGCTGCACTGGGATTACGGAAATTAAACCACTTAGATGGCTATTCTGGTCATCAAAAGTATCATGCTTATTGAATCTGCTAATGAGTTGATTCCTCTCCTTCATCGAAATAATGTCAAAACAAGCAAAACGTGAACACTTACAGTTTTCGCCGGTAACATAACCTCTAGCTTTCATCTTTCTGGATACGTCCCTAATGCGCCCAGTAACTGGGCGTTTCTTAGTCTTTGGAATAATATTTTTTCCTGGATCACCACTGTCACTATCGCTACTGAACTCCATTTTAATTTACAGCAAATAGAGATGTGATATAAAACCTCGAACAACGAACAATGAGCCCAGTAACTGGGCGTTTCTTAGTCTTTGGAATAATATTTTTTCCTGGATCACCACTGTCACTATCGCTACTGAACTCCATTTTAATTTACAGCAAATAGAGATGTGATATAAAACCTCGAACAACGAACAATGAGCCCAGTAACTGGGCGTTCCTTAGTCTTTGGAATAATATTTTTTTCCTGGATCACCACTGTCACTATCGCTACTGAACTCAATTTTAATTTACAGCAAATAGAGATGTGATATAAAACCTCGAACAACGAACAATGAATATTTTTTATACATTGTTTTACCTAGCCGTTTACGCACGTTTTGAAGCGATAGGAAGGACTCTAATCGTTTTTGATTGGGACCGCTCGGATTACCTTGGACTGTGATCGTTCTTGCGTTGTATAGGGTTTTTATTTAATTTAAATACTGCGACCCTGTTCGTTTTTACCACAAACAAATATTTCGAGCGGAAAGGTTAGGGTAAGAAGTTAAAGATGGCGCTTTTACACAATTTTTGTCAGAAATGGACTCTGATCGTTTTTCCCCTGTACTCTTCATATATATATATATATATATATATATATATATATATATATATATATATATATATATATATATATATATATATATGTATGAAATGCGGATTTTTTTCCTTAAAAAACATGTTAAATTTGGAAGATAAAAAGTGCTTTATTCAAAGTATGCTCCATCGCATTTTATACATTTTTCTCATCTTTCCTGATGTCAGCCCCCCATGACCTGGGGGGCTGTCTTTCCTTGCCTACTACAAATATATAACTCTCTTATTCTTTCCAAACTGACCTACGGTGACTTTATATATGGAGCTGCGACTCAAAGCTCTATCAAGACCCTCGATCCAATCCAAAATCAATCCCTCCGACTCTCTACGGGTGCTTTTCGCACCACCCCCATCCCTACTTTACAATGCCTTACATCTACCCCTCCCTTACATCTTGTGAGACAGCTCTCTCTCCTAAAATTTTTATTCATCCTCCATATATAAACCTCTTTCCAAAACCACATTGAACCTATCAAACATACACAAACCCAACCAACTACTTCCACAAAACTCGATTCCTCAGAGAATATCGGCCTTACTGTCACTGCACAATCTCTCCCCCCCTAAATATGACTACCCTTTGCAAACCACCTTTCCCCCATGGCTCTCTCCTATTCCACATATTGATCTTTCCATGCGACAATATAATAAAGTGGACTCTCCAAACTCTTTCCTCAATAAATCCTTTTTACAAATCGTCGCCACAAAATACCTCAAACATACGCTCTTTTATACGGATGGGTCCAAATCAGACAAGGGAGTCGGTTCTGCCTTCACATCGCCCTCCACCTCCAGAAAGTTCAAACTTTCTCATTATGTCTCCATATTTACAGCTGAACTCCTAGCCATCAAAGAGGCAACTATATTCGCTCTAACCACAAGCTCCAAACTCATCCTAATTATCTCCGATTCTCTCAGTGCCTTATCATCCATGAAGACCAGAAATCTATCCTACAACTACATCCGACAAATCCTAGACCTCCTCTACTCCGCAAAACTGAAACAACGTTCCATCTCCTCTTTCTGGCTTCCCAGCCACATAGGCAACCAGGGAAATGACAGAGCGGATAGACTAGCCAAACAAGCTATAGATAACGGTATTTCCATCACGGCCGAGAATTTCTACTCAGACTTTAACTCTCACCTTAAACCTATCCATAATTCCTTATTTCAATTACAAAGGGATCTAGAAAATCCAAACAACAAATTGTGGCCACTCAAATTCTCGGTATTCCCCCCCCCCTACATAATAGCAACCTCAATAGAAAAGAGAACGTGATTCTGCGAAGACTGGCTGATGGACACACTTTCTCAACTCATCGCCATCTCTTGGAAGGAGCACAAGACCCTAAATGTCAAAGTTACGGATCCAACCTTACAGTCTCGCATATACTCACAACAAATCACCTTAAAGACATCCGACTGAAGTACAATCTACCCTCTACCATAAGTAACATAGTCACCATCTTTGCCGCAAATAAAAATAACATGTGTGACTATCTCCGAGAAATTCATTTTAAAGTTTAAACCAATTTAACAATCACCTTATGGGCGCTAAATAACCTCGTAGTTGATGCGTCCCGGCTCCAAAACATCATCATCATCATCTTTCGGGCAATTTGTGAATACCACGTCAGTAAAAATCTTCGCCTTTTGCTGCGAACCATTCATCGAGCCATTTTTTCACATCTTCGTACGAACCAAAGCGCTGCTCAGCAAGTGTGTGACCCATCGATGCAAACAAGTGGTAATCTGAAGGAGCCAAGCCTGCTGAGTAAGCCGCATGGGGTAGAACTTCCCAGCTGAGTGCTTCCAACGTGTCGCAAACTGATTTTGCCTTATATGATGGAGCATTGTCATGAAGAAAAATGACTTTGTGTTGCCTCTTTCGGTATTCTGGCCTTTTTTTAAGCAGCGAACGGTTCAAATCGGTCAATTGTGGTTGGTAACGTTTAGTACTAACTATTTCCCAAGGTTTTAATAGCTCATAATAGACCACGCCCCTCTGGTCCCATCAAACACAGAGCATCGTCTTTCTGCCAAAGCGATTCGGTCTTGCGTACGATGTGGATAGTGCGCCTGGGTCTACCCATGATTTTTTGCGCTTGGGATTCTCAAAATAAATCCACTTTTCATCCCCTGTAACTATACGATGCAAAAACGACTTCCTTTTGTACCGAGCGAGCAAAATGTCACACGTGTTTTTGCACTTTTCCATTTGCCTGTCGTTCAACTCATGTGGTACCCATCTACCGGCTTCTGAATCTTTCCCATCTCTCGTAGCCGATTGGAAACAGCTTGTTGACTAACGCCCAATTGCTCGGCGAATTGTTTTTGTGTTTGCGAATCATCTTCGTCCAACAATGCTTGCAATTCCATATCTTCGTATTTTTTTGGCGGTTTTCCACGTTCCTTGTCTGCCACATCGAAGACACCACTTTTAAAACTCCGAAACCATCGTTCACACGTATCTTGTGATGGAGCATGTTCACCATAAGCTTCTCGAAGTAATCGGTATGATTCACCAGCAGTTTTCTTCAAATGAAAACAAAAAATTAATGCTGTCAGCGAATGCTCTTTGTTCGGTATAAATTTCGACATATTGAACACAACAACACAACACTATGCACACACTTTTCCAATTTATGACTCATGCGTGTCTGACACTTGTTGATGACACAACAAGATGGCGCAGTGTCAAATCTTTATAGCACAAACTGCATTGGTGCACCATTTGTTGTCTGAAATCCTCATTACATATTTGTACACCTGGTATATATATATATATATATATATATATATATATATATATATATATATATATATACATATATATATATATATATATATATATATATATATATATATATATATACATATATATATATATATATATATATATATATATATATATATATATATATACATATATATATATATATATATATATATATATATATATATATATATATATATATATATATATATAAATACATACACCAAGGCTTAAAATACTAGACCAATCCTATTTGTAGCAAATGTTTGCAAGATTAGCCACTGTCTAGAAGATATTAGTACTAGATAATATACAGATTACACCATATTGTACAAAAATACAATAAAATTTAGCTAAAAAAAACGAAAAATTCCAAACATTTTTCAACCTGAATAAAACTACTAGATTAAACATATCGTTATGCAAATATTCGGCAAAAATAATCCGATTAAGTTGTTGGGCCTTAATAAACACTCGGGACTTTTCTTCAAATAGCTCATGGCAAAACTATTGGCTATAATTGACTTCCTTCGAAAACTGAAATAGTACTTAACAATGGAAACTGACCCTTGCTAGTACGGACTTTTTTCATAGTTCACTAATCCATGCAATTTTATCATGAGAAAATTCAGTATACTCGCCAATTATTTTTAAAAGGCAAAATACACAAGATTATCTCATATATGTCCTAGGGGTAATCTCCTACGATATATTTGAGATGCACCTTGTTTTGCAGTCGAATTTTTATGTCCTAGACTTTCTTCCACACTATACTGACAAATTAGTGACCGTGGAGGACAACTTCTCTCCTGCAGTGAAACTTTAAAACCTTAAACCTTTTGACGAATAAAAGAACAGTGAGTAGATTGCTGAAATATGAGCCTTCGTAGTTTTCAGTTATTTTACATATATATATATATATATATATATATATATATATATATATATATATATATATATATATATATATATATGTACGTATGAGGTTCAACTTGTTACTCCTCACACAACGCTTTTCAAGCAGTCTTTTATATGGAGAGCATCATCCCTTTGGAATAATTTGCCCAGGACTGTGTTTCCCAACGATTTGCAGCAATTCAAGAACAACCTGAATCGCTTTTTTTGCACACGTGTAGCTCCTGTAGCGCTTTAGGGAAATCCCTGAATCACGTGTGCTAGACCCATAAATATATATATATATATATATATATATATATATATATATATATATATATATCATATTTATATATATATATATATATATATATATATATATATATATATATATATATATATATATATAAAACAACTGAAAACGGACGAAGGCCCATATTTCAGCTATTGTTTTCTTATTCGTCAAATGCACCCCGAGACGTGTTTCATCATATCGCGGTTCATCAATCGGTCTGAGATCGACAAACAAGAGAACAGAATTTTATTTTCTAATACTAGAAAATTTTGTTCTCTTGTTTGTCGATCCTAGCCCCACTACACCTGGTGCCTAGACAAAGACGCCATTACGAAAGTATTTTTCAGAATTGACGTTTGTTAGTGCGTGTTTAAAATGCTTCAGACTATTAGAAATCCCGCGAATTGTGAAATGCTCGCTGGAATTCGTTTCTTAAATTTAAGAGACGTGCAACTGACCGAAATTCATCGATTCATTCGAGCATGTAAAAATGGCGGTACAAAAGCGCAGGATGACGAACGAAGTGGGCGACCGTCATTAATGATGTCCTGGTGTGGAAAGTTGATGAAAGAGTTCGAGAGAATAGACGCTTTACGATTTCATCATTACCTAATGTGTTTCTTCGGGTTTCAAGGAGTGGTTTCTATGCAATTGTGGCAGAATGCTTCTGAATTTTAGCACAAAAAATGATATGGACTGTGTCTTAGAATAGGTAGGGTCTGTTTGTGGATATTTTACCTAGGAGGTCACAGTAAAAAATAAAAGAAACATGTTGTGAGACCTTAAATGAACTGCGTCGAATATTTTATCTTAATAATTTCAATTTATATTGACAATGATCAGGCGATGTTCAGGTTAGGATTTCATTTGTACTAGTTATTACGCAATCAAATTATTATTTATTTATTTATTATATTTTACTGGTAATTAGTTGAGTTAAGAAATATATGTAAAGGGTACCATATTGATCAATAAACATGGAAGTATTGTATTTAAACTAATCGTCTTTTTTATATTTTCCATTATAATAGGGTAGATATTGTAAAACTGCTTTCCATTCACAAAAATATGCTATGGCAACAAAAGAGGTAACAGTATAAATCAAGGCACTGTATGTATATGAACTTAAAGCGTGATATTGCTTTGGTCCGAACGTTCTTATTGGTTGAGGCCATTCACCTACAAATAAATAAAATATAGTACAGGGTGAGTCAACTATAGAGTAAAGTTCATTATCTCATTTGTTTCGGGAATGAGGAAAAAATGTTAAATATAATACTTTTAGGGAATGTTAAGGAGCATAGTTTAAAATTATTTTTCAGTATACAGGGTACTTCAAAAAAGTGTGGCCGATATAATATATGTTTTTTTTAAAATGGAACATCTTATTTTCTAATTTATTTTTAAATTCTGCGTAAAATTTTATAATTTTTTATTAATAATGCTATATACCTAAACCTAGCAGTTTTTCTAATATTTCAATTTTTTAAAAAAAAATACTACTGGACGACTGGAGCACATTGGGAACGAAGAAATAAGACGAAGGACAAAAAGTATATATTTCACGATGAACCAAGTAGAAACAAAAAAAACTACTGTGGTACGTACATGTAATGCGAATGCAGGAAGAAAGGTGGCAAAAAAAGCATTAAAATATACGCCTAAAATCGAAGGCAAAAAGGAAGACCAACAATAACAGGGAGAGAAGGCGTAAAATAGTCCATGAAAGATGGAGCCGTACGAAAGGAAGAGTGGAAAGACAAAAAGAAATGGCGAATGAAATGTATATATATATATATATATATATATATATATATATATATATATATATATATATATATATTTATATATATATATATATATATATATATATATATATATATATATATATATATATATATATATATATATATATGTATTGAAGCTTAAGATATAATAACGATATGTGCACGAGGATTTTTTTTCACTAATATATTTTATTAAATACAGTAGAATCTCACAAATTCGAAACGTCCAGAAATTAGAACTGGCCATTTCAATGTATTGGACGCTCTGAAATTAGAACCTGTGGTTCTAATTTCTGGAAGTGTTGTTTTTTTTTGGTTCTTATTTCCACTAGAATATATTTTTTTTCTATGATTTTGAACTAAATAGGCGAAAAACCAAATTAAACGCTCTAAAATTAGAACAGGGGGTTCTAATTTCTGGAAGTTTTTTTACTTTTTTTTTTTGTATTTTCACTACAAATTATTTTTTTTTCGCTCATTAGAGTAAAAATAAATCGGGGAATCACCGAGTTATTCGTGGTGTGTACAATTCGGTCATATGAGTGTGAAATTTGATATGCTTGTACAAATTTGGGTCAGTTGATGACTGAAGGTCAAAGTGAAGTGTTCATACGTGTGAAAGTTAAAAAAAAAAAATGCCAAACAAACGTAAAAAAATACCTTATCTTTGGATACTAAGGGTAAAATATTAAAAAGGCTTAATGAAGGCGTGAGTGGAAATCGTTTAGCTCAAGATTTTAATGTGACTAAATCTTCCATCAGCTACATAAAATCAAAAAAAACAAGAAATAATGGATGCAGTTACCAGCACCTATCAGGAAGCAAAAAAAAATCTTTACATAAGGCAGAATATGAGGAAATGGAAAGGCGCCTTTATAAGTGGTTTTTAAATCAACGTGAAAAGAAGAACACAATGAAAGGACCCGTATTAAAAGCAAAAGCTAAGTCAATTTTTAGTGAAGTGTACCCCGATAAAGATGAAAACGCATTTACTGCAAGTGATGGATGGTTTTCCAAATTTAAAACTCGTCATGGAATACGGTTTTTAAAAATTAGTGGTGAAATACTTTCGAGTGATGTTGGTGAGGTCACTCCATTTCTACATAGATTTCGTGCAAAAGTCGCGGAAATGGGGTTATTGGAAACACAAATCTATAATGCTGATGAAAGCGGATTATTTTTCCGTTGCCTTCCAGATAAAACATTTATCGCTGCTTGTGAAAAAAGTGCCCAAGGATTTAAAATTCAAAAAGAACGCGTTTCAATTTTACTAGGCGCAAATTCTGATGGCTCACACAAATTAAAACCGTTGGTTATTGGAAAAGCTAAAAAGCCAAGAAGCTTCAGAGGATTTGATAACCCACTTTATTATGACTTTTCGATAAATGCGTGGATGACTTCCCGGATTTTTCATGATTGGTTTCACAAGATATTTATCAAAGAAGTATGTTTAACCAATGCATATTTTAAGTTCCATATTTTTTTATTTTTTTTTTTTGTTCTACAGGTCATCCGATTTTCTGAAGACAATAATTTGGCTCCAAAAGCTCTTCTGCTTGTAGATAACTGTTCCGCTCATGCACCAATTGATAAACTTCAAAGTGAGGATGGTAATATAATTGCATATTTCTTGCCGCCAAATGTAACAGCAGCTGTGCAGCCAATGGATCAAAATCCTATTAAAATGACAAAACTTATTTACAGAAGTAAGTTGCTATCTCAATTAATTGGTGATGGTGGTGATATTGATAAGCTTTTGAAACGGCATTCAATCCGAGATGCAATAATATTGTTGAAACAAGCATGGGATGAGGTACAACAGACAGTGTTAAAAAATTCTTGGACCAAATTATTAAATTGGGACTCAGGCGATTACGACAGCGATGATGATTTGCCACTAGCATAATTGGCTCAACGAAATCAGGATTGCAATGAAGTTCTTCAAATAAATCTTGATCTTTTGAATGAAATTATGCCAAACAATTCCGTAAATGTAAAAGAAATCGAGGAATGGAATGAAGATGTGTTTACTGACGGATCTGATGCAGAGAATAGCGATGAGGAGACTTCAGATAGCAGCGACGTCGACATAACGCCAGCTATTCCTCATTTAAAAGTCCTTGAAGGCAGTGATATATTTTCCAGTAAACACATGTCTAACCTTTTGGACGTCCGTAACGATATCGTTGTATCCAGTTTAAATAAATCAAAAAAACAAACAAGTATTACTGATTTTATGTTAAAAACCAATTAAATACCTAATAATTAAAAAACTTTTTAAAAGTTTTTCTATGAATTTAATATGTTCAATTAATTAAATGTTAATAAATAAAAACTGTTTTGTGTTAAAATAAAGCTTACATAACTAGTTTTATTATAATTTTATCATTTTCTGTAAAAAAAAATGTCCAGAAATTCGTACTTTTCAGAAATTCGAACTGCCCGGTGCACAAAGTGGTTCTAATTTGTGAGATTCTACTGTATTTGTAATTTACTCCATACCCGTTAAAACCACGCAAATGAAAATTTCGTTTTTAGTTTTACAAATTATAAAGAAGAGATAGAAGACAGTTGAAGAAAGATCAAGGATAACATTATAAAAGCAGCAAGGGGAGCACTCGTGGAACGTAAATAGACAGAACATCAAGAAAACTGAATAATACACCTTGGTTCTGCGGGGAAGTGAAATTAAAATGCCAAGAAAAAACAAAAGCTTATTTTAAGTGTAGATCAAGAAAAACCAGAGAAACATAGGAAGAATATAAGACAGTTCGCAATAAAACAAACGCACTAGTGAAAAAAAAGAAAATGGAACACTGGGAAATATTCTCTAAAGATATGGAACGGTATACAAAAGGAGATTTGGAGAGTGATAGGTGGACAGCGAGAGGAATTGAAAAAATTAAAATAAATAAGATACATCGAAAAAGATACATGGATAAATTACACAGGTCTGCAACAAAAATGCTGTCTGGATGTTTTCAACTGATTTCTATGTATTTAGGTGTTCTGAAAACTAAAAAAATACTCAGAAAATTCCAGAACGTCAGGTTATTTTGCAAAACGCAAAATTTTATTATAAAAAAGAGTTTTTTTTGGGCTAACTTGAAGTCATAAATAAATAGGTACAATTTTATTTTGATTACTGTTTTTAAATGTATACAAGCCATAACTATCATTACTTTCTAAATAAAGAACGCCCTGTGTGAGCTAAATTAACAAACATAAACGTTGTAACCAGAACGTGCGCGCTCCGATAGTGTAGAAAGTGGCGCGGTACAATTACGTGTTAACTCGTCATTGTTTTATAGATCTTGGTTCAATATAGTGCAATGTCATCTGTGCGGAAGTGTGTGAATTTGTCTGACAGTTTCTGTTATATTTGTGGCGAATATATGGTATTAAAGCAACAACTTAATATTACGGACTTTGTAAAAAAAGTATACTTCACGTATTTTGGCTTAAAACTTGGAGATCAGGATAAAGTTTGGGCACCTCATAAAGTCAGCAAACGATGTGTTGAAGACCTTCGAAATTGGTTTAAGGGCAAGAAAAAAGCTTTCCGATATGCGATTCCTATGGTATGGCGCGAGCAAAAGAACCATAGTGATGATTGTTACTTGTGTTCGTGTAATGTGAAAGGATATAATTCAAAATGGAAGCAGTCCATTTCATACCCCAATCTGCAATCAGCTATTCGTCCCATCCCTCATGGGACTGAAATACCAGTGCCCAAGGCCCCTGCTACCTTGGAAGAGATTCCAAGTTCTGACGAAGATGGTGCTGTACCTGAACCCGATGACAAGTCAAGTTTTCAATTTGAAGATGACAGCAGTCCGAAATTGTTTTCCCAAGGCGAGCTAAATGATTTGGTAAGAAACTTGAATCTTCCCAAAAACGCCGCTGAGTTGCTTGGATCAAGGCTCAAAAGCAGGAACTTACTTTTGCCGGGAGTGTCTTCCTCCTGGTTTAGATATCGTGAGAAGCAGTTCACTTCCTACTTTGCCCAAGAGGACGAGTTGGTTTATTGTACCAAAATTGAAGTTTTGATGGATACATTTAAGATCTCATACGACCCAGCACAGTGGCGTATTTTCATAAATTCTTCAGAAGGAAGCCTTGAAGCAGTTCTGCTTCACAATGGCGGTTTCTATGCTTCCATTCCTGTCGGTCATTCCGTACACCTCAAGGAAACCTACAAGAACTTGGAATTGGTTCTTTGCAAATTAAAATATAAAGACCACGGTTGGCAAGTGTGCGATGATTTAAAAATCTTGGGCATGTTGCTCGGACAACAATCTGGGTTTACCAAATTCCCTTGCTTTTTGTGTCTATGGGATAGTAGAGACCCAGCAAATCACTGGACCAAAAAGTGTTGGCCTCCGAGGGAGCTTAAAGTTGACGAAAAGAACGTCCTGCATGAAACTTTGGTGCCTCCTGATAAAGTTCTTCTACCACCGCTTCACATAAAGCTGGGATTGATGAAGCAATTTGTAAAGTCACTTTTAAGAGATGGAAATTGCTTCAAATACTTAATATCAAAGTTTCCAGGCCTCTCGGAGGCAAAGTTGAAGGAAGATGTTTTCGTTGGACCAGATATTAGACGGCTTATGGCTGATCCACAATTCATCACAACCATGACGGATCCTCAAAAAGAAGGGTGGATTGGTGAGGTCATAGAGAAATTTTTAGGCAATAACAAAGACCCTAACAACAAACAAATCGTCAAAAGAATGTTAAAAGCATTTCAAGCTTTAGGTTGCCTAATGAGTTTAAAAGTACATTTGCTTCATTCCCACCTCGACTACTTTCCAGAAAATTTAGGAGATCTGAGTGAAGAGCAAGGTGAACGATTTCACCAAGATATTAAGGAGATGGAAAAAAGACACCAGGGAAGATGGAGCGTCTCAATGATGGCAGACTACTGTTGGACGCTTCAGAGAGACCTTCCAGTTGCTTCCTACAAGCGAAAATGTACCAAAAGGAGTCTCACTGGGAAAAAGAAATGTGTTTAGTGCTTACTAATAATTGTATTTTAGATAAAAAAATAAGTTTTGTTATGCAATTATAAATTAAAAAAACTTTTTTTAGTCTTTTATCTTTTATTTTAAGATGATAACTTGTTTAACATAGATACCTACATTGTCAGAAAACGTGACCTTCTATGACAAAATGAAAGTCATTTTTGGATTCAGTACACCCAAAAACATAAGAATTACGCAAAAAAACCAAAACAGCTCTCAATTATTTTTTTTTGCAGACTTGTGTTATGTAACGCAATTGTATAATACAACAGAAAATTTGGCACCCGAAACACCGGAAATAGTAATCGACGAATCATCAGAAATAGATGATAAACACTTCAAAGAAGCCCTCAAAAAATTAAAAAATCGTAAATCAGCCGGTAAGAACGCAATACCAAATTAACTTTTAAAGTACGGAGGAGTGAAACTGACTAAAAAATTGACAAAGCTCATAAACAAAATAATACAGAGATCGCGAATACCAGAAGAATGGAGAACAAGCATAATGACACCACTTTTTAAAAAAACCGGTCAAGTGCAAGTTGAATTTGCACAATTAGTGTTCCGTACGTTGATTGTTTTTAAAATAAAAATTTTTGTTAGGGTGGTATAAAATGATCAGTGACTTCATAAAACACACCCCAAATGAGTTTTTAACAAAGTTTGTTTCCAATCTTTACTGAAAACTGATGACCTTGAATTTTTTTTTTAAATACTAAATAAATTATTAAAGGTAATGCACTCGTGATAATTTTCGTTCAATCTATACCCCGTAGAGAATATTCCAGAATTCTTTCAAAATTTTTTGATTAGTACTTTTCGAGATGAGGTAGGGGTCAGTGATTTTTCGCTATTTTTTAAAAGTCTTACGAAGAAAAGTGTGCGCAAGTATTACATTATATATATATTTTTTACTCGTGTTTTCACAAGCTTTCATTTGACACCACACTCGATGACCTAGTAAAAAAATTTTTTTTTTCACTTCCGATTTCACCCCTCAAAACGAACCCCTTAAGTCAAAATTTATGTTACGGTGGTATAAAATGATCAGTGACTTCACAAAACACACCCCAAATGAGTTTTCAACAAAGTTTGTTTGCAACCTTTACTGAAATCTGATGATCTTGAAATTTTTATTTTTTTTTGTATACCAGATAAATTATTAAAGGTAATGCACTCGTGATAATTTTCGTTCAATCTACCCCCCGTGGAGAATATTCCAGGATTTTTTCAAAATTTTTTGATAAGTACTTTTCGAGATAAGGCGCGGGACAGCGATTTTTCGCGATTTTTTGAAAATAATACAAAGAAAAGTGCGCGCAAGTATTACATTATTTATATATTTTTTACTCGTGTTTTCACAACCTTTCATTTGACACCACACACGATGACCCAGTAAAAAAATTTTTTTTTCACTTTCGATTTCACCCCTCAAAATTAACCCCTTAAGTCAAAATTTATCTTTCAAAACTACATGGCTCTGATGAGGCCATCAATTCCTATATTATTACCAAATTTCAACTTTCTATGACAAATAGTTTGGGAGAAAATCGGGTGTGACAGACAGACACCGAAGTGATCTTAGAAGTATTCCGTACGGAATACTAAAAATCTAGAAAAATAATCTATATACTACTATTTTGTAAAATTTTCCGGTCTTCCATGTGGTACTATTAGTTTTTCTATATCTTTTTAGTGTTCCGCACGGAACACTTATAAGATCACTTCGGTGTCTGTCTGTGTGTCTGTCTATCACATCCGATTTTCTCCGAAACTATTTGACATAGAAAGTTGAAATTTGGTAATAATATAGGAATTAGGTTTGGGGGGTGAAATCGGAAGTGAAAAAAAATTTTTTTACTAGGTCATTGAGTGTGGTGCCAAATGAAAGCTTGTGAAAACACGAGTAAAATATATATATATATATATATATATATATATATATATATATATATATATATATATATATATATATATATATATGTATATATATATATATATATATATATATATATATATATATATATATATATATATATATATATATATTGTAATACTTGCGCGCACTTTTCTTTGTATTATTATCGCCTTATCTCGAAAAGTACTTATCAAAAAATTTTGAAAAAATTCTGGAATATTCTCCACGGGGTGTAGATTGAACGAAAATGATCACGAGTGCATTACCTTTAATAATTTATCTGGTATATAAAAAAAAACAACAATTTCAAGGTCATCAGATTTCAGTAAAGATTGGAAACAAACTTTGTTGAAAACTCATTTGGGGTGTGTTTTGTGAAGTCACTGATCATTTTATACTTCCATTACAACATTTTTTATTTTAAAAGCAATCAACGTACGGAACACTAATTGCGCAAGTTCAACTTGCACTTGGCCGGTTTTTTATTTTTCGAAAAAACAAATTTTTGATTTTATTTTAGATTTTATAGGCTTAGCGTATATCAAACTTTAGCAAACCTTTTTTTATCGAATTCTACGTCCAAAAAACTACCCCTGTGTCAAAATGCAGCTTGTTGATATTTCATGAGAGCTGAAAATCCCTGGCGATTAGGCTATAAAAAGACGTGTTTATTAGGTTTTATTATTTTAACCAGAAATACAGTGTACGAGCTATTTTGATCGTGCATCCTAATAACTATAGATATATTTTGACCTGACAAACCTAAGGATTTCGTAAGAGCTTCTTTGTTACGTCTATGTGGGCCTTTTTTCAAATTTTCTTTACACTGTTCTGACTTTGCAGTTTTCTCTTTTCCCTTCTTTTGTATTTTATCACTCAAATGTAGTTTAGACTTGGATGTATGGGTATCTTCGCAACTGCTCTTCATATTGTGCTATAAAAATAACGTTCTTCTAAAATATTATCGCTTCTTTGAAAATGTCAGCATTTGTCAGAAAAAATACGTTATAAAATACCTGACGGGTTTTTAAAATTTTGTAAATTTACCTTATTACCTTTTTTCACTCTTCCTAATATATTTTGCCAAACAACCCAAATTTATAATTAAAGTGAAAAGTCGTCACAGGAAAATTTTGACGAAAAGCTCTCATTAAATGTTAACAGGCTGCATTTTGGCATACAGGTAGTTTCTTGGACGTAGAATACGATGCTGCTCTAAAGTGTACGCTAAACCGCCAAAATCGAAAATAAATAAGATTAGGTTTTGCGTAAATATCTCTAAAAATAAAAAACCGATCAAGTGTAAGTTGAACTTGCACAATTAGTGTTCCGTACGTTGATTGTTTTTAAAATAAAAAATTTTGTTAGGGTGGTATAAAATGATCAGTGCCTTCACAAAACACACCCCAAATGAGTTTTCAACAAAGTTTGTTTCCAATCTTTACTGAAAACTGGTGACCTTGAAATTTTGATATTTTTATATACCAGATAAATTATTAGAGGTAATAATAATTTTCGTTCAATCTATACCCCGTGGAGAATATTCCAGAATTTTTTCAAAATTTTTTGATCAGTACTTTTCGAGATAAGGTAGGGGACAGCGATTTTTTACGATTTTTTAAAAGTAATACGAAGAAAAGTGTGCGCAAGTACTACATTATACATATATTTTACTCGTGTTTTCACAAGCTTTCATTTGACACCACACTCGATGACCTAGTAAAAAATTTTTTTTTTCACTTCCGATTTCACCACTCAAAACGAATCCCTTAAGTCAAAATGTATGTTACGGTGATATAAAATGATCAGTCACTTCACAAAACACACCACAAATAAGTTTTCAACAAAGTTTATTTCCAATATTTACTGAAAATTGATGACCTTGAAATTTCTGTTTTTTTTATATACCAGATAAATTATTACAGGTAATGCACTCGTGATAATTTTCGTTCAATCTACACCCCGTGGAGAATATTCCAGGATTTTTTCAAAATTTTTTCATAAGTACTTTCCAAGATAAGGCCCGGGACAGCGATTTTTCGCGAATTTTTAAAAATAATACAAAGAAAAGTGCGCGCAAGTATAATATATATATATATATATATATATATATATATATATTTTTACTCGTGTTTTCACAAGCTTTCATTTGACACCACACTCGATGACCTAGTAAAAATTTTTTTTTTTTCACTTCCGACTTCACCTCCCAAAACTAACCCCTTAAGTCAAAATTTAATTCTCAAAACTACATGGCTCTGATGAGGCCATCAATTCCTATATTATTACCAAATTTCACCTTTCTATGTCAAATAGTTTCGGAGAAAATCGGGTGTGACACACAGACAGACAGACAGACACCGAAGTGATCTTATAAGTGTTCCGTACGGAACACTAAAAAGATATCGAAAAACTAATGGTATCACGTAAAAGAACGAAATAAAGTTTTACAAAAGCCAGTATAATAGATTATTTTTTTTAGTTTCACCGTAATTAAAAATAACCGGTCAAGTGCAAGTTGAACTTGCACAATTAGTGTTCCGTACGTTGATTGTTTTTAAAATAAAAGATTTTGTTAGGGTGGTATAAAATGATCAGTGACTTCACAAACACACCCCAAATGAGTTTTCAAGAAAGTTTGTTTCCAATCTTTACTGAAAACTGATGACCTTGAAATTTATTTTTTTTTTATATACCAAATAAATTATTAAAGGTAATTCACTCGTGATAATTTTCGTTCAATCTATACCCCGTGGAGAATATTCCAGGATTTTATCAAAATTTTTTGGTCAGTACTTTTCGAGATAAGATAGGGGACAGCGATTTTTCACGATTTTTTAAAAGTAATACGAAGAAAAGTGTGCGCAAGTATTACATTATATATATATTTTTACTCGTGTTTTCACAAGCTTTCATTTGACACCACACTCGATGATCTAGTAAAAAAATTTTTTTTTTCACTTCCGCTTTCACCCCTCAAACCGAATCCCTTAAGTGAAAATTTATGTTACGGTAATATAAAATGATCAGTGACTTCACAAAACACACCCCAAATAAGTTTTCAACAAAGTTTATTTCCAATCTTTACTGAAAACTGGTGACCTTGAAATTTTGGTTTTTTTCTATACCAGATAAATTATTAAAGGTAATGATAATTTTCGTTCAATCTATACCCCGTGGAGAATATTTCAGGATTTTTTTCAAAATTTTTTGATCAGTACTTTTCGAGATAAGGTAGGGGACAGCGATTTTTCACGATTTTTTAAAAGTAATATGAAGAAAAGTGTGCGCAAGTATTACTTTATATATATATTTTTTACTAGTGTTTTCACAAGCTTTAATTTGACATCACACTCGATGATCTAGTAAAAAAAATTTTTTTCACTTCCGATTTCACCCCTCAAAATGAATCCCTTAAGTCAAAATTTATGTTACGGTGATATAAAATGATCAGTGACTTCACAAAATACACCCCAAATAAGTTTCAACAAAGTTTATTTCCAATCTTTACTGAAAATTGATGACCTTGAAATTTCTGTTTTTTTTTATATACCAGATAAATTATTACAGGTAATGCACTCGTGATAATTTTCGTTCAATCTACACCCCGTGGAGAATATTCCAGAATTTTTTCAAAATTTTTTGATAAGTACTTTCCGAGATAAGGCGGGTGGACAGCGATTTTTCGCGATTTTTTTTAAAAATAATGCAAAGAATAGTGCGCGCAAGTATTACATTATATATATATTTTTTACTCGTGTTTTCACAAGCTTTCATTTGACACCACACTCGATTACCTAGTAAAAAAATTTTTTTTTCACTTCCGATTTCACCCCCCCAAAATTAACCCCTTAAGTCAAAATTTAACTTTCAAAACAACATGGCTCTGATGAGGCCATCAATTCCTATATTACTACCAAATTTCAACTTTCTATGACAAATAGTTTCGGAGAAAATCGGGTGTGACCGACGGACAGACGGACAGACGGACAGACGGACAGACAGACGGACAGACACCGAAGTGATCTTATAAGTGTTCCGTACGGAACACTAAAAATATATATATTTAAAATAAAATAGCTGGTTCAACCCCATCAATTGTGTGAAAATCATGTTTCCAATCTCATTTTTTATTAAATTAAAAAATTAAATTCAAAATAAATTGAAAATTATTAGAAATAGGTATATGATATACTTAATAGATTTTGGAGAGTTTTGTAAAATCTATCAGAAAAAATAATAATATACAGGATGTGCCGTTTAAAGATTTGAGATTTTTTAATTAATTTAACATAAATTTATTTTGAACACTCTGTAGCGTCTAACTCAAATTTCTTTATACATATCTTTTTTTTCATCTCTATAGAAAGCTCGTACCAATTATGAGTATACCACCTTGAGAAACAATAGCGCTACTGGCAATTTTTTACAGAACTGAAAACTAGTATTTAAAAAAAAAAATGAAATATTAGAAAAACTACTAGGTAGAAATTAAAAAATAGGATCTTCCATTCAAAAAAATGTCGGCCACACTTTTTTGATGTACCCTGTATATTCAAAAATAATTTTAAACTGTGCACCTTAACATTCCCTAAAACTATTGTCTTTAACATTTTTTCGTCATTTTCGAAATAAATGAAATAATGGGCTTTACTCTGTCGTTGACTCACCCTGTATATATATTTTTTGTGATTTTATACTTTTTGATGCACATACGACAACAAAAATTGTAAAAAACGTGTGCTTTTGATCGAAATAAAAGTTTAAGCTTTTACGTGTTAAATATCTGAAATTTCTAGAATTAATTATGGCAATACGGCGCGATAAACCATCTGTATATTAAAGCAGTGAAAGCATGCTGCTAAAATCTGTTATTTCGTGTTATTCGTAAGAAATACCTTAAGGGGTTTCTAGGGGTGCTGATTAAGAATTCGATGACAGATTTGAATAATTTAAAATGGCGGATCCAATATGACGGCAGGGTTTTATCTTTGATTTTTCCCTCTTAAATATATATATATATATATATATATATATATATATATATATATATATATATATATATTTTATTTTAAGTTTAAGTTGTATGATTAACTAGCCGGGCCCGCGGCTCCGCTCGCGTGGACTTAATTCACCACTATCGTCACTGCTTATTCCTTAATTTACCCAACGTAATAAAATATCTCCCATTATTTCCCCTTATCTCTCAATATTTCTCCTTATCTCCCATTATCTCTACATAATTTCGATTATCTATTCTTAACTCTGCTCATCTCCCATTATTTCTCCTTATCTCCCATTATTTCTCCTTATCTCTCATTATTTCTCCTTATCTCCCATTATCTCACCTTATCTCCCATTATATAGGCTTATCTCGACTTATCTCTCAATATTTCTCCTTATCTCCCATTATTTCTCGTTATCTCCCATTATCTCACCATAACTCTCATTATCTAGACTTATCTTTGCTTATCTCCCATTATTTCTCCTTATCTCCCATTATCTCACCTTATCTCCCATTATCGAGCATTATCTCGACTTATCTCCCATTATTTCTCCTTATCTCACATTATCTAGGCTTATATCGAATTATATAGAACATATGTTTAAATTTATAAAAACACGTAAATCGGATAAGTGGTTCTCAAGTAACAAGCGCACTAACGGACAGACAGACAGAAAGACGTTGCATTTTATATATATTCTAGATAGAAGATTATAGGTAACCTGGCCAGAGAACAAATGTATGAATTTAAAAAAAAAAAACGTAAATCGGATAAGGGGTTCTCGAGTGATAAGCGCACTAACGGACAGACACACAGACAGAGAGACGTTGCATTTTATATATATTATATTCTTTGCTACATATTTAATGCTTTAGGCAGTATATTGCAAGAGAACGCGCTAGCGGCAAACTTTTCTCCGACTTGATTCACTATTATCGTCACTGCTTATTCCTTGTCACCTAACGTAATAAAATATATCCTATAACCTGACCAGAGAACATATGTATGTTTAACAAAAAAGCACGTAAATCGGATAAGTGGTTCTCCAGTGATAAGCGCACTAACGGACAGACAGACAGAGAGACGTTGCCTTTTATATATATTATAGATATTCTTTGCTACATGATATTGTTCCATATTTAATGGTTTAGCATGTTTAAAAAAAGCACGTAAATCGGATAAGTGGTTCTCCAGTCATAAGCGCACAAACGGACAAACAGACGGATATACGTTACATTTTATATATATTATAGATGTAATAAAATATATATCTATAACCTGGTCAGAGAACATATGTATGAATTTAAAAAATCACGTAAATCGGATAAGTGGATCTCGAGGGATAAGCGCACTAATGGACATACAGACAGACAGAGAGACTTTGCATTTTATATATATTATAGATTATAGATTATAGATATTCTCTGCTACATAATATTGTTCCATATTTAATGGTTTAGGCGGTGTATTGCAAGACAACGCGCTAGCGGCAAACTTTTTTCCGACATCATTCACTATTTTACGTCACTACTCATTCCTTATGCTACCTATCGTAATAAAATATAGCCTATAACCTGGCCAGAGAACATATGTATGTTTTTAAAAAAAAAGCACGTAAATCGGATAAGTGGTTCTCCAGTGATAAGCGCACTAACGGACAGACAGACAGACAGACAGAGAGACGTTGTATTTTATATATATATTATAGATAATAAGGAAAAAATATGTTTATCATGAACAATTTTTTAAAAGCAAAGTCACAAAAAAAGAGAAAGTTTTTTTTAAGTTTTTAATGATTTTCTTATATCAAGTATACTTTTAATTGTAACTAAAAAAAAAATTGTCCCTTTTTTTGACCATTTCGTAGCGCTTCAAACGTAAAATTGTCGGCGGCATACTACAGCAGGAAAATTTTCATATTTTAAAACTCAGTTTTTAAGTAATACAGACAATGTGGGTATTTTTACTTATTCGTATATTGAAACTTAAGGTATAATAATGATGATGTACAAGGATTTTTTTTTCAATATTATATTTTATTAAATATTTGTAATGAACTGTATGCCCGTTAAGTCATGCAAACAAAAATTTCGTTTTGAGTTTTACAAATTACAAAGCAACAAAAATAAAAACTGTTAGTATCATCGGAAAGCTAAAAGCCCCCATTTCAAAAAGCTATCTTTTAATTTTTTTTTTTACACTCTGAAAATAAGTAATTTCGATTAACTTTCGAGCGGTGCCCGTAGACTTTCAAATTAACCTATTTAGCGGCTACACTTTTTGAATCATCTATCCGAATTTTTAATAAATTCTCACGCTAATAACAAAATTTGGAAAAAAAATCTTTATACTATTTTTAGTGTTCCGTACGGAACACTTATAAGATTCAGTAATATCAAAAGTCATGGAAAAGGCTATCTTGAAGGATTCAACTTTATTAGCGATCACCAATATGGCTTTCGTAAAAATAGATCAACAGGAGATCTTCTGACTTATGTAACACACGTTTGGAACAACGCAACTGAACACTTTGGAGAATCTCGAGCGGTTGCTCTTGACATATCCAAGGCATTCGACCGTGTTTGGCACGATGGGCTGTTGGCTAAGCTACGCTCTTATGGTGTGTCCGAAAAGTTCTATTTGTGGCTCTCATATTTCCTCAGAGAGCGTTCTTTACGAGTGGCAGTCGACGGATTTTTTTCTAACACCTTCACTATCAACGCCGGTGTACCTCAAGGCTCCATACTGTCTCCTACTCTCTTTCTCATTTACATTAAAGATCTACTGGAAAAGACCGAGAATCCAATCTACAGCTTTGCAGATGACAGTACGCTTATCTCTTCATTTACTTTGAACGCTCGGACATCGACTAATCAGACAAATATCCGCAGACAGCGGGAAGTCATTCAACTTAACAAAGACCTGGAAGAAATTCTACCTTGGGGTGACAGTAACTAAATGAAATTTAACGCTACAAAAACCCAGGCGGCAATTTTTTCTAAAAAAGTTAACGTTGCTGAACCCGACATAGTTATGTCGGGGCACTCCATTCCTCTAACATAGTCACTCAATTTGTTGGGCGTTAATTTGGGAGCAAATATGTCCTGGCATGAACATGTTGCAGAGATAGCAAGGAGAACTTCTCAAAAGTTAGGAATATTATTTCGAATCAGAAAGCTTTACACTCCACAACAACTATTAATTCTTTACAAAGCTCAAATTCAACCAACTATGGGATACTGTCCCCATGTTTGGGGCTCCGCTCCCAAACATACACTGCATTTGTTGGATTCTATTCAGAGAATAGCTGTTCGTCTGATTGGAGACCCGGAACTGATCGGCGGCCTTGATTCGCTGGAACATCGAAGAATAATTGGCGACTTGAGCCTATTCTACAAGTATTTTCATGGAAAATGTTTGAAGGATGTGGCCTGCTTAATTCCTCCCAGGGCAGTGCATGTTAGAAGTACACGTCGCACTAACACTTCACATCCGTATGAAGTTCGGCTTGTTAGTCCTCATACAACGCTTTTCAAGCAGTTTTTTATATGGAGAACATCATCCCTTTGGAATAATTTGCCCAGGACTGTGTTTCCCACCGAATACAATTTACAGCGATTCGAAAACAACGTGAATCGCTTTCTCCGCCCACGTGTCGCTCCTGTAGCCCTTTAGGGACTTCCCTGCAGCACGTGTGCTAGACCCATGAAAAAAAGATGACTTCGGTGTCTGTCCGTCTGTCTGTCTGTCACACCCGATTTTCTACGAAACTATTTGTCATAGAAAGTTGAAATTTGGTAATAATATAGGAATTGATGGCCTCATCAGAGTCAAGTAGTTTTGAAAGTTAAATTTTGACTTAAGGATTTAGTCTTGGGGGGTGAAATCGGAAGTGAAAAAAAAATTTTTTTTACTAGGTCATCGAGTGTGGTGTCAAATGAAAGCTTGTGAAAACACGAGTAATATATATATATATATATATATATATATATATATATATATATATATATATATATATATATATAATATAATACTTGCGCGCACTTTTCTTTGTATTATTTTTAAAAAAACCGCGAAACATCGCTGTCCACCCACTTTATCTCAAAAAGTACTTATCAAAAAATTTTGAAAAAATTCTGGAATATTCTCCACGGGGTGTAGTTTGAACGAAAATTATCACAAGTGCATTACCTTTAATAATTTATCTGGTATATAAAAAAACAAAAATTTCAAGGTCATCAGTTTTCAGTAAAGATTGGAAACAAACGTTGATGAAAACTCATTTGGGCTGTGTTTTGTGAAGTCACTGATCATTTTATACTTTCGTTCCAAATTTTTTATTTTAAAAGCAATCAACGTACGGAACACTAATTGCTCAATTTCAATTTGCACTTGATCGGTTATTTTTTTGTAAAATTTCCAGGTCTTTCACGTGGTGCTATTAGTTTTTCGATGTCTTTTTTATTTTTGGAGATATTACCGAAAAACCGAATTTTTGGTTTTATTTTGGATTTTGTGAGTTTAACGTACATTAAACATTAGCAAACTTATCATATTCTACGTCCAAAAAACTACATGTGTGCCAAAATGCACCCTGTTAACAGTTAATGAGAGCCAAAACCCCTGGCGACTGGGCTAAAATGAGTAAGAACAAAATTCACACGAGTTTTTCTGTTTAAAGTTATTTTAATATAATAGTTTTAGTATAAAGTGTTTTAATATAATACGTAAGTAAAAACTTATTTTTAACATATATATATGTACAATAAAACTACTTAATTACTTTGTTAACTGTCACTAAATATATTTGTAAAGATTTTACAATTGCGTTATCGCGATTTCGTAGTACAACTACATTGTCAAACGCTTAACTAAGACTAAAACAGATTTTTGGTATTTTATGTTTATATGATGAACAGATGTGGGTCTATTACATGTTAAAAAAGTTTGAACAAAAGAGAATTTGCTACGTCTAATTGACTATTCAGTAAATTTATATTATGGTCCTTTGAATGTCTGTAAATAGCGTCCATTCAGTCTAAAATAAAAGAGAATAACTTACTAATAACAAAAGCAGACAAAGGCAACGCCATCATAGCTCTTGATAAAACCCATTACATTCAAAAAGTAAATGATTTTTTAGAAAAAGAAAATCCAGTAAAACTAAAAAAGATCCAACGGATAAAATTCAAAAACAACTCAAGACCCTGCTAAATGAAACCCTGAGCATTGTGGATGAAACAGAAAAGTTTAAAATAATAAACCAAAATCCTACATCACCAAAACTTTTTGGCCTGATAAAAATACATAAAGAAAATTCGCCAATAAGACCAGTAGTATCGTACAGCAACACCCCCTAAAAAATCTGGCAACACATCTCAACACCATCTTCAAAGAAATTACACAATTCAATCCAAAATACAATGGATTCCAAAATACATGGAATTCCAAAAAAAAAAAAAAAAAAAAGAACTGGACACAATCAAAAATATAGCACTCAATAACGGCTTCCAACCTAAAATAATTAATACCTTAATAAGCCGTAAACGAAAACAAATCACTCTCAGCTTAATCTACCCCGTAAAAGAATACCGAGAAAAGAAAACATTCATACCTCTGACATATTTTGGTCCCATCTCGGATAAAATATCCCAAGTTGTCACGACCGAAAAAACAAGAATAGCTTTAAAACCCGCTCAAAAATTATCCAATATATTTTTTAATGCCAAAGATAAAACTAATAAATATAATAAATCGGGAGTTTATAAACTTAATTGTCAAGAGTGCAATAGCTGTTACGTAGGCCAAACGGGACGGAATTTCAAGACAAGATTCGCAGAACACAATGCCTCTTATAGGCTAAAAAATGAAAAATCACACTTTGCTAAACATTTCTTAGAAACAGGCCATGCTTTTCCCAATATCGATTGTTTACAAATACTCCATATGGCACCTAAAGGGTCAAAACTCAACTTCTTAGAATCTATAGAAATTTACAGACATTCAAAGGACCATAATATAAATTTACTGAATAGTCAATTAGACGTAGCAAATTCTCCTTTGTTCAAAGTTTTTTAACATAAAATAGACCCACATCTGTTCATCATATAAACATAAAATACCAAAAATCTGTTTTAGTCTTAGTTAAGCGTTTGACAATGTAGTTGTACTACGAAATCGCGATAACGCAATTGTAAAATCTTTACAAATATATTTAGTGACAGTTAACAAAGTAATTAAGTAGTTTTATTGTTAAAATGTACTGTCACAAAGTAACGGACCACTCAATCAACTCATATATATATGTATATATATATATATATATATATATATATATATATATATATATATATATATATATATATATATATATATATATGTATATATATATATATATATATATATATATATATAATCGGTTCTTCCCTCTCGGTTTTTACCGCAGCCACCTTCTAACAATGTTTTTAGAACCCTGATAAAATATATTTAAATTTATTATTTTTCGCTTTCGATACAACGCTCCGGGCCTCAAGTTTTATATGAACGGCAAAATTATTCCCCATGTTCTACATCATCACTGCTCACTTGATTGTATTTCTCGTGAATGAATTTTACAAAAACCAATATCAGATTATGTTAAACGATCAACAACCACACAAAAGAGCGACGGGTTGAAATTGTGATATATACATATATACAGTGTGTCCCAAAAAGTTTTATACAAATGGAGAAAAAGTTTATCTTACATATTACAAAAAAATTTATTCTCGATAAAAAGTTTAGCATCAAATAAAAATGCATAATCAAGTATCAAAAGTTTAAAATATTTGATAGTATACAGGGAAAATAAAAAATAATGATTTACAGTGAAGAGCAAAGTGTGTTTAAATTTAAATACAGAGCAAAATATTAATTGAAAATGTTAATAGGAACTAAAAAATTATGCTCACGTTCAGGTCTGTGGCCTTCCTAGTTAAAAAAATCAAAAAAACTCCAGTAAACATGTCAGTAATTGTTGGATTATTTATTGAATAAAAGAAAACGAAATCACTACAAATTTTAGGCTGAAAATAAATGAACATACCTTTTTTTCTTTGATTATGTTAGCCGATACTTGTTGGAAATTCATAATAAAATTATATAAAAAATAACACTATGCTTTAATTTCCAATATATTTAAAGTCACTTGACAATTGTTTCACCATACAATGGCTTCTTCAGAACTAAATAAGAAAGAAAAATATTTGGTAGTAATCCTGGTTATATAGTGCTTAAAAACTATCCTTAATTATCTAAGATTATGCTAGTCATTTTATTATATTATTTGCAGATAGAATTATTTTAAGAATGCAAATCTATGGTACTATTTCCGAGAACTAATGAAGATTAAGTAAGGGTGAATGGTCTAGCTGTTCGTTTAATAATTGATTGGAGTTTTTCCGTTTGTTAATTTCAAGACTTTCAAACAAATTTAATTTTTTAGATTTAGTTTCTACATGTAGGATTTTTAACGTATCATCGAAATTATGGGATTCGTTTATTATATGGGTTGCGTAATGTGAATTGTTCTTATTTTTTAAATAACTATGTTTATGTTCTTTAATGCGAGTTTCAAAAGATCTACCAGTTTGTGCAACGTAGGTATTAGTACAAGATCCACAATTTAATGGATAAACTCCTGATTTTAAGGATTTCTTAGATTTGGTTTTGTTATTCAAAATTATACTCCCTAAGGAATTACTGGTTTTGAAAGCTATTTTATTGCTCTTTTTTATTAAATGTTTGGAATTGTTCTAGTTATTTTCCCTGTATATGTGAGTGTACTAAATTTCCTTTTTTGTCATTAATGTGGGATAAATTAGAGAGATTGCTCATTTAAATGATTTTTTATTCAAGATGCCTTAGGAAATATAATTTTGAATAAAAAACCAAAGCTAATAAATCCATAAAATCGGATTTTTTATTCAAGATATTATCTATAATGTTGGGGTCATATACATTATTAATTGCTATTTGTTTGATTATGTTGAATTCTTTGTTAAAATTAGTTTTAGTCATAGGAATATGTAACGATCTATGTATGAAAGAGTTAAAAGCTGCCATTTTGTTAGTATAAGGGTGGGATGAACTATTGTGTATGACTGTGTCAGTATGTGAAGGTTTGTGAAAAATCGAGAAATCGTGTTTATTGTTTACTTTTGATATAGATATGACTAAGAAATTTATAGAGTTATTGGTTTCTAATTCTATGGTAAATTTAATATTAGGATGTAAATTATTTAGGAAGTTAAGGAAGATTGTTAGTTGTCTATCTGTTCCCGTGAAACAGGAAATGATATCGTTAACATGTCTATACCAGTAAATAATATTGTTGCTTACCGCGTTTTGATGAATTTTTAGTTCTAAATGACCCATGAAAATTTCTTTGGAAATACATAACAACTGTCAGTAAACTTCAAAGCTAACGTCAGTCTGTATTTGCAATAATTAGAAATGCCAGTAAAATGGAGTGTTGACGATAAAACTGAAATCGTATAGTTGGAGATAATTATAAAACTTTTAGAGAAGCAGCAGAAATCTTTAATAATCTCCTGATAAAATTGTACACTTCACAACTGTAGGATATGTAATAACTAAATTCAAGATTAAAGGAAGTGTTGAAAATAAATTTAAAAAGGAACATCAGACATGGGTTTCAAATGAAGATAATCAAAATCAAGTAATGGTGTCGGTAGTAGAAAAGCCAAAAGATTCACTTCGGAAAAGATCAGCTTTATTGAATGAGTCAAACTACAGTTGCGAAGATCAAATAACTTTAAACCATACAAACCCCAATTTACCAATACTTTAAAAGAAGGAGATTTTGAACGAAAATTTGAATTTTGTTCTTGGTTTCAAGGAGAGTTCGAAGATAACAGGTTAATGGGACAGTAAGTTCTCAAAACTATCGCTGGTATGGAAATTTTAGAGATAGAATACATTCTTTTTTCGAAATAATATGAATGTTGAACGTTACCTAGAATTTTTAAATAATGAATTCCCCGAGTTTCTTAATCACCTACCAACAATTGAAAGACAACGTACATGGTACCAACATGATGGTGCATCATGTCACAGTACGAGAAATGTTCGAGATTATCTCCTCCACATTTTTAACGGGAGAGTAATAGGGAGGTATGTGCAGTTTACTTGGCCCCCAAGGTCTTCGGACAACACCCCTCTAGACTTTTTTTTATGGGGCTACTTAAAGGAAAAGATTTATCTTAAAAGGATGTTGATCATCTTGAGAGAGTCATCAGGGAAACATGTGAAGCTATAACTCCTGACATAATTAGAGATGTAATAAAAGATTTTTCTCGAAGAAAAATCTCCTGTTTAGAAAGCGACAGTGGATACATTGAAGCATTTGTGCAATAAAGTTAGAATTAATCCATATGTTCAGTTGTTATGTTATGTACGTAGTAATTAAGTAATGTTGCAATTTCAAAATAACATGATATTAGCACAAAATTATAGATGTAACTGTTGTAAAGCAGATAAAAAGGTTAACAAATTTTTAACAAAAATATGATACAATCAAAATCAGTACACTAGTTTTTAATTAATTTCGTTTTCCTTTATTCAATAATTAATCCGACCATTACTGACGTGTTTAATGGAGTTTTTTTTTTTAATTTTTCACTAAGAAGCCCATAAGTCTAAACGTAAACGTAAAATTTTTTAGTTCCTATTAACATTTTTAATTAATATTTTGCTCTGTTGTTAAATTTAAACACACTTTATTCTTCATTATAAATCATTATTTTTTATTTTTCCATCAAATATTGTAAACTTTTGATGCTCCATTTGTATAAAACTTTTTGGGACACAGTATATGCGAGGCTAGTTTGAAAAGTCCGTGCAAAAATAAAAACTACTTATGTGTTTGGGGTAAACCTTTTTTATTTTTCGACATAGTCTCCTTTTAGGCTTATACACTTCGTCCAACGGTGTTCTAGTTTGTTGATCCCTTCCGAATAATAGGATTTGTCCAAGTCTGCAAAATATCCATTAGTGTCTGCAATCACCTCCTCGTTTGAATAAAATCTTTGTCCCGCCAGCTATTTCTTCAAATTGGGGAACAAATAGTAGTCCGAGGGAGCCAAGTCTGGAGAATAAGGGGATGTGAAATGAGTTGGAATCCTATTTCCATTAATTTTGCGACCACAACTGCTGAGGTGTGTGCTGGTGCGTTGTCGTGATGGAAAAGGACTTTCTTGTGGGCCAATCGCGGGCGTTTTTCTTGCAGCTCGGTTTTCAAACGGTCCAATAACGATGAATAATATTCACCTGTAATAGTTTTACCCTTTTCCAGATAGTCGATGAGGATTATCCCTTGCGAATCCCAAAAGACAGTCGCCATAACCTTTCCGGCCGAAGGAACGGTCTTCGCCTTTTTTGGTACAGATTCCCCCTTGGTAACCCATTGTTTAGATTGTTGTTTGGTCTCAGGAGTATAGTAATGTATCCGTGTTTCATCCACAGTGACGAAACGACGCTTAAAGTCCTCCGGATTCTTCTGGAACAGCTGCAAACCATCCTTGCAACACTTCACACGATTCCGTTTTTGGTCAAGCGTGAGCAATCGCGGCAACCATCTTGCGGATAGCTTCTCATGTCCAAATGTTTATGCAAAATATTATGTACCCATTCAGTCGAGATGCCCACAGCACTAGCAATCTCACGCACCTTAACTCTTCTGTCATCCATTACCATATCATGGATTTGATCAATGGTTTATGGAGTCGTAACCTCCACAAGCCGTCCAGAACGTTCAGCGTCACTTGTGCCCATATGGCCAGTCCGAAAATTTTGAAACCACTTATAAACTGTTCTAATCGAAGGTGCAGAGTCACCATAATGTTTATCAAGCTTCTCTTTAGTCTCCTGAGGCGTTTTGCCTTTCATAAAGTAATGTTTAATCACCACACGAAATTCTTTTTCCTCCATTTCTTGAAAATCACTCGACTTCCTTGAGTCACACGAATGCCAAACACAAAGAAATAGACCAATATGGCTGAAAGTTGGTGTGCGTTCATTCAAGAGATGCTACTAACTAAACATGACCTCGATACGCGCCGGTGGTGCCATCTCTCGGACTTTGCACGGACTTTTCAAACCAGCCTCGTATATATATATATATATATATATATATATATATACGAATCATGAAATAAATAAAAGTCATACCTTTAATTTCAAAAACATCAAAATTACCAACACCAACAAAAAAAAAAAGAGAAATATTCAAATTCGTACACATTCAGATGACGCCCACTGCAATAAACGAAAAAAACAGATGTAAATAACCTAAACCATATCTACCTACCAGTCATATAAAGTCCTTCAAGTTAAGTGGTTTGTTTGTAGAAAATAAAAATGTGTTTTTGACAGTGATTTAAAATTAACATCCCACACAATGAACTACTTTCTAAGGTAAGGCCCTGATTAATGTATACAGTTAAGTGTCTTAAATTAAATACTACAACAAGCTCCAAATATTTTAACCCCGAAATACACAACAAACGGATTAATTACTTATCTATATGTAATTCTCCTAATGTCATCTTTTAAAGCAAATTTTGAAGAAGTCCTCTTCCGAAGGTCGAAACGTCAATAAATATATAACAGATTCAAGAATAGTTTTAATGATCTAATTCCAAGAACACGTAAAATATAAAATATATACATATATATATATATATATATATATATATATATATATATATATATATATATATATATATGTTTTGACGAATGTTCTCACGGGTGTGAAATGTAGTAGTGGTTTTTCGGGTATCCCGTGTTAGCTTGAAGTCCCTTGATGGACGGTTTCGCTGACGTTTCGATGGAATCTCATCCATCTTTTTCAAAGCGTTGATCACTGGTCGGTGTCTTAGCGTTGAATGTCGAGACTGGCTCCGAGTGCGCCGCTTTTATGTGCTCGGGGGTGGCTCTATTGGTCGGATGGATCTGGCCAATAGAGGCCCGGCTTTGGCTGTGCGTTGTCGGTCCTGTGGTTCTTTGTAATGTTTGTGTTGGTGAAGTAACATATGGTTGAATTATTGTTTCTCTTGGTTGGACTATCCCAGTACCAAGTTCAACCGGTATTTTAGTGTCCAGTTATAAGAGAAATGCTAAATGAACGGGATTGGGAGCTGATTACACAAAAATCTAAAAAATATTGAATTTGAATATAAGATGAGTTCAAGAAATACTGACGGTTAAGCTGGCGGAAATGTACTTATGGAACAGCAGGTAAATATATTATATTTATTTCCCCTGCTAACAGCAGTAAGTATCGTATTCATGAAAAATATAGATTTCTCTTTCTTTCAATTTTTAGGTTTATTAAATGACGAAAAACATATTTTTTTAACTTTTAACTTCATAATAAACCCTTTTAAATAATATCATAAAATAATAATCTAGCCACACATATTTACATATCGAGAGGTTTTTGCTGGCATACCTGACAATTTTTATCTGTATCATCCACATTTGAATTTCATTGTTCAATGTACGTTGGCTGACAGCACCTAGTTTGTTTGATGTGATTGTAAAAGAGAGGATTGCAGTTTTTTAATCGTTAAATACTTTTTTTATTATATAAACAAGGTAAATTTTTATTTTTTTTTTATGAATTTTTCACCATAAAGTGGTATTATACTCTTTAGTGTGCGATAGTCAAATTTAGTGTTTATTTTAGAACTTCATGTTTACAAGAAAATACTGGGTAAAGCACCAATTTTTAGTGTTCCGTACGGAACACTTATAAGATCACTTCGGTGTCTGTCTATCCGTCTGTCCGTCTGTCACGCCCGATTTTCTCCGAAACTATTTGTCATAGAAAGTTGAAATTTGGTAATAATATAGGAATTGATGGCCTCATCAGAGCCATGTAGTTTTGAAAGTTAAATTTTGACTTAAGGGGTTAGTTTTGGGGGGTGAAATCGGAAGTGAAAAAAATTTTTTTTACCAGGTAATCGAGTGTGATGTCAAATGAAAGTTTGTGAAAACACGAGTAATATATATTTATATATATATATATATATATATATATATATATATATATATATATATATATATATATAATGTAATACTTGCGCGCACTTTTCTTTGTATTATTTTTAAAAAATCGCGAAAAATCGCTGTCCACCCGCCTTATCTCGAAAAGTACTTATCAAAAAATTTTGAAAAAATTCTGGCCTATTCTCTACGGGGTGTAGATTGAACGAAAATTATCACGAGTGCATTACCTGTAATAATTTATCTGGTATATAAAAAAAAAAACAGAAATTTCAAGGTCATCAATTTTCAGTAAAGATTGGAAATAAACTTTGTTGAAAACTCATTTGGGGTGTGTTTTGTGAAGTCACTGATCATTTTATACTTCCGTTACAACATTTTTTATTTTAAAAGCAATCAACGTACGGAACACTAATTGCGCAAGTTCAACTTGCAGTTGACCGGTTATTTTTTAATGTATTTGATATTTTTAGAGAGGACTTGAGTCTTTGGTTTTGATTCTTGAGCTGTTTTGTCATTATAAAAAATGTAAGTTGCGTGTTTAATAATTTTGTTTACTGAAATTATTATGCTTGAGAATTTTTCTTACTTTTCTTAAAACTTCAAGTCTCAATTTGGGTAAAGTTAAGGTTAGTGCTTCGTTTGTCAACCTAATTATAGTTTGACTTTTCAAACACTAAAGTCGGCATCCAAAAACGGGAACTTCTAGTGAAAGAAATAACTTTTATAAAAAAGATAACATATGTCAATGACAGATTTATTATAATGTAACTGTAACTCATCTCGCATTCTTTATCAATTATACAAGTAAAAGTAAACAAACTTAAAACAAACACTTTTTCTGTTTTTTTCCTTTTTCGATGTGCCAAACTTATATTTATATTACAAATATCAGGTGTACAAGTATGAAATGCGGATTTCAGACAACAGATGGTGCACCAATGCAGTTTGTGCTATAAAGATTTGACACTGCGCCATTTTGTTGTGTCATCAACAAGTGTCAAACGCGCACGAGTGATAAATTTGAAAAGTGTGTGCACAGTGTTGTGTTCAATATGTTGAAATTTATACCGAACAAAGAGCATTCCCGGACAGCATTAATTTTTTGTTTTCATTTGAAGAAATCTGCTGTTGAATCATACCAATTACTTCGAGAAGCTTATGGTGAACATGCTCCATCGCAAAATACGTGTGAACGATGGTTTCGGTGTTTCAAAAATGGTGACTTCGATGTTGCAGACAAGGAACGTGGAAAACCACCAAAAAAATACAAAGATGTGGAATTGCAAGCATTGTTGGACGAAGATGATTCGCAAACACCAAAACAACTCGCCGAGCAATTGGGCGTTAGTCAACAAGCTTTTTCCAATCGGCTATCAGAGATGGGAAAGATTCAGAAGCCGGTAGATGGGTACCACATGAGTTGAACGATAGGCAAATAGAAAAGCGCAAAAACACGTGTGACAAATTGCTCGCTCGGTACAAAAGGAAGTCGTTTTTGCATCGTATAGTTACAGGAGATGAAAAGTGGATTTATTTTGAGAATCCCAAGCGCAAAAAATCATGGGTAGACCCAGGCGCACCATCCACATCGACCGCAAGACCGAATCGCTTTGGCAGAAAGACGATGCTCTGTGTTTGGTGGGACCAGAGGGCTGTGGTCTATTATGAGCTGTTAAAACCTGAGGAAACGGTTAATAATAAACGTTACCAACAACAATTGACCGATTTGAACCATTCGCTGCTTGAAAAAAGGCCAGAATACCGAAAGAGGCAACACAAAGTCATTTCTCTTCATGACAATGCTCCATTACATACGGCAAAACCAGTTCGCGATACGTTGGAAGCACTCAGATGGGAAGTTCTACCCCATGCGGCTTACTCACCAGACCCGGCTCCTTCCGATTACCACTTGTTTGCATCGATGGGTCACGCACTTGCTGAGCAGCGCTTTGGTTCGTACGAAGATGTGAAAAAATGGCTCGATGAATGGTTGGCAGCAAAAGGTGTGGTATTCACAAATTGCCCGAAAGATGGGAAAAATGTATAACAAGCGATGGAGCATATTTTGAATAAAGCACTTTTTATCATTCTTCCGAATTTAACATGTTTTTCTAGAAAAAAAATCCGCATATCATACTTGTACACCTGGTAACACATCGTTTATTATTCAGCGTTGTGAGTTCATAACATATTTATTTTACTTTATATAATTTTAACATTTTTAATTTTATAGATAACACAGAAGTACAACAAAAATGTTTTGTCAATTTACTTTGACTACAATAAGTCTAGGTTATGTTTCTTGGGTCGCTGAATATGAATTCGAGGTTCGTTTTGGTCCATTACATTTAAATTTTGTATAAAATAACCATAAAATTGGTAAAAATGAGCTCAAAATGAGATTTTCCTCGTTTTAAAGGGCATGGTTCCGGAATAATCTAATTCGCCATATACACGCCACTTTTGGGGTCTGCAGGTATTACTTCAATGTCTCAAATAGGTTTTGACAGCGGCCATATATTCTGTAGCTGTCAAGTGCCAAAATGCCTTGACGAAGAGATTTTATATTGCTGGGAAAACCCCATGATAAGAAGGCTATTCGTAGATCTATCCTAACAAAGAAGACCCGATATCATTCGAAAAGAACAGAATAGTTGTTTTCTCACAGTCGATTGATGCTAAGCTTCGACTATGAAGAATTTTGATCCACACGTAACATCCCAGGCCAACCCAACAATCAAATTTTGTAAATAAAGAAAAAGATAAGTGTGCAGTAATGAAGCATTAATGGGGGACCGTATTAATATAGGATGTGATCTTGACAGGTTATACTGCTCTGAATATATTGCTTGATAAAAGGTGCCAAGATCATGAAAAATGGGATAACTTTGTAAATATCAGATCTGAGGAGAGCATAAGGCAGAGTGGTCAACGACATAGAATACATTCGTCATCATGCTAGCAGTGTCCGTCATTCGATAGCTGTCAAAGTACACTGATAACTGCTAATTATCATCGTTTAAATGAGGATCCTGACCAAATCGGATGAAAGGATAATGCTCATTGGTGTTTCCAAAGGTATTGACCATTTTCATGGTCTTCGCAGATATCAGAACTGGAACAGGGCGCAGTAAAATCAGATGCTATAGTATCCTCATCAACGATATGTAATACTCTTACCATCTTGACAGTTCTGTTCGCCATCGCTAGCTGTTGAATTACACTTGAGAGCTGTTAAATATAAAGTTATATGTAAGGTCCATTACGAGAGCCACCAAGTTCATAAAGTATAATGGAATTTTATAGTATCATTTGCCATTTCTTTCATGTCAAATAAGAATCGCAGCTACCAATAAACGTGCGTGGATATCAGAACCATAACAGCGCGATAAAATCATCAGACATAGTGTTCTTGTCAACGAATTAGAAAATTCTCATGGGTTTGCAACTGTTAAAATGCACTTGAGTGCTATTAATTAACATATTATTTCATGCTTCTTACTGTAACCAATCCAACCATTAGAGTAACTCGATTGTTCAACGGAATAGAATATTCGCATTGTTTTCATAATTTCATTCGAGATTTGACGGCTGTCAAAGTAAACTTAACCGTTGTCGAAGGACACTTAACAGCTGCCAAAGTAAATTTGACAGCTGTTATTTGATATTTTGCATTTTCTCATCTTGATCCGAATCGCCAATAGCATCAGGTAGCGTTATTGCATTAGCAATATACCAGGTGTATAAATATGAAATGCAGATTTTTTTTCTAAAAAAACATGTTAAATTCGGAAAAATTATAAAAAGTGCTTTATTCAAAGTATGCTCCATAGCTTGTTATACATTTTTTCCATCTTTCGGGCAATTTGTGAATACCACGCCAGTAAAAATCTTCCTCTTTTGCTGCGATCCATTCATCGAGCCATTTTTTCACATATTCGTACGAACCAAAGCGCTGCTCAGCAACTGCGTGACCCATCGGAAGGAGCCAAGTCTGGTGAGTAAGCCGCATGGGGTAGAACTTCCCCGCTCAGTGCTTCCAATGTATCGCGAACTTATTTTGCCGTATGTGATGAAGCATTGTCATAAAGAAAAATGACTTTCGGTATTCTGGCCTTTTTTCAAGCAGCGAACGGTTCAAATCCGTCAATTGTTTTTGGTAACGTTTAGTATTAACCGTTTCCCCAGGTTTTAACAGCTCATAATAGACCACGCCTCTCTGGTCTCACCAAACACAGAGCATCGTCTTTCTGCCAAAGCGATTCGGTCTTGCGGTCGATGTGGATGGTGCGCCTGGGCCTACCCATGATTTGCGCTTGGGATTCTCAAAATAAATCCACTTTTTATCCCCTGTAACTATACGATGCAAAAACGACTTCCTTTTGTATCGAGCGAGTAAAATGTCATATTCGTTTCCGCATTTTCATTTGCCTGTCGTTCAACTCATGTGGTACCCATCTACCGGTCTTCTGAATCTTTCCCATCTCTCGTAGCCGATTGGAAACAGGTTGTTGACTAACGCCCAATTGCTGGGCGGGTTGTTTTTGTGTTTGCGAATCATCTTCGTCCAACAGTGCTTGCAATTCCACATCTTCGTATTTTTCTGGCGGTTTTCCTTGTCTGCAACATCGAAGTTACTACTTTTGAAACGCCGAAACCATCGTCCACACATATCTTGCGATGGAGCATGTTCACCATAAGCATCTCGAAGTAATCGGTATGATTCAACAGCAGCTTTCTTCAAATGAAAACAAAAAATTAATTCTGTCCGCGAATGCTCTTTGTTCGGTATAAATTTCGACATATTGGACACAACACTGTGCACACACTTTTCCAATTTATCACTCGTGCACGTCTGACACTTGTTGATGACACAACAAAATGGCGCAATGTCAAATCTTTATAGCACAAACTGCATTGGTGCCCCATCTGTTGTCTGAAATCCCCATTCCATACTTGTACATCTGGTATAATCTCTCTTCCTCAAGGCGTTTTGGCAATTGACTGCTGCAGAACATATGGTCGCTGTCAAAACCTATTTGGGACACTGAAGTAATACCTGCAGACCCCAAAAGTGGCGGGTATACGACGAATTTGATCATTTATTTACCAATTTTATGGCTATTCTATACAAAATTCACATGTGGCGGACCAAAACAGACTTCGAATTCGTCATCAGCGACCCAAAAAACATAACCTATAGACCTATTGTGGACAAAGTAAGTTGACAAAAAAATTTATTTGTGATCCTATATAATCCAGATATAAAAGTAAACTTTAATAAAGTTTAATACAGAATGAAAGAAATGATATTAAAATTTATTATTATTAAGTTAAAAAAAATTGAATTTAAAATAACCAATAATAATTCATTCCTTCTTTTTCGGCAAATAAACATATAATTTAAAATATTTCGCATTTTCCACTTTTCAATTATTTCACAACATTATTTAAACATTTTAGATTTTCAATAAAGCTAGGAGATAGTTGGGTAATTTTGTCAATTTCAAGTAATTTGATCTTCCATCGTAAAAACATAAAACATTTTTTATATTGTATTACAGTAGAACCCCGGTTATCCGAGGTCACGTGGGGGGCACCCTCGGATAATCCGGATTTGTTTTTTATTCATTCGAAAAATAAACACCTTTACTTTAAACCGATGTATTAACGTTTTTAACATATAAACAGGTACATACATTATAAAACAGAGAAATAGGTATCTATGAGCTTCTGTTTCATATTGCATCTTCTTTTTCTCGCTGCAATATTTTTCTATTAAGAAGAAGCAAATTCGCTGGGGTTGCCTCTGGTTGTTGTTCGATATAGCTCAAAGCTTTTTCCAAAGAAGCAAAACCTTGATGAGAGATCTTAGTGGGAGACTGTTCATCGTCATCTGATTTTTCGGTTTCCTGAAAGGCATTCGTTATTTCGTCAATACTCATTTCTTCTTCTAAATCATCTGCTGTACTCCACTCAACAACATCTTCTCTTGTTACATTTTCGCAACCTTTTAATTTTTGCATTAATTCAAATAAACTTTTTCCTTTTTTTTCTATCTCGCTGCAAAATTTGAACAGGACATTTCTCCATGGCTTCTCAATTTCAAAGCTAATTCATTTAATGGAGTATCATCTTTACTGTCATTATAGTCCTCAAAATCAATAACTTTTGACCCAGATTTTTGAATAGTGGTAGTACGTGCAACAATTTTAAATGTCTCTCCTGCTTCAATTCTTCTGATGGCTTTTAATTTTTCTTCAATAGGAACGACGATTTTTTTACGCTTGTTTTGCTCCATTATAATACGACAAACAAAAATTCAAACAAAGCAGTTCGTATTAATTACACTTAACTACCAGAACTCCAACGAAATAAATTATGTGCGTATACTCGTACTTCTCCTTAGTAAACGCTATAACGCACTGGATTCACGCAAATTTACATGCTGATAGAGTCTAAAAACATAAATAGAGGAACCCCTCACACGGGCTAGGGGGATTCCCCGAAGGCCCTGACGACTTTAAATGGAAATATGTACATACATATTTTAGAAGCTCGGTTAATACGCAGCATAGACGCGCGTACCTCGGATAATCAGGTTCTTAGATTGGCTCGGTTAATCCGGAGCTCGGATAATCGCGACTCGGTTCTACTGTATAATAATTATATACAAAAATTTAAATAGCTAATAATTTAGTAACTTATATTTTAGGAGATTATTAATTTAACCATATTCAATGCACTTACATTTAATTAGGGCTGAGAAAGTTGATAAAATAACACAATATAATAATGGATTAAAAAGAAATCTTATCTGTATTCTTTATATGCCAGTGTAATAGTACTGTCCTGATTTTCTTTGTTATTTAATAATTAAAATACCAAACCCTATATATTTTAAACCAGCAAGAAGGATAAAACTTTGGATATTCTACCATATTTGTCACATGTTCTTGATAACATACAAGTCTAACTCTTCATTTTTTGCGTCCTTTTCGCTTACATTTCTGTGGGCCTTATATTACTCGATCGTACGGAGTTCACTGGCTCTCTCCCAACAAAACACATTATTAAACAAATTTATTTTATTTATTAGTTCAAAATATTTATTTTAAAATAGATTTCTATATATTTTACAAATGAATAAGTAATAGAATTAAAAAAACACATTCATTTGAATATCAATATCTAATATATATAATAATCTATCTAATCTATATAATATATATAAAATGCAACGTCTCTCTGTCTGTTTGTTTGTCCATTAGTGCGCTTATCACTGGAGAGCCACTTATACGATTTACGTGCTTTTTCTTTAAAACATACATATGTTCTCTGGCCAGGTTATAGGCTATATTTTATTACGTTAGGTAGCATAAGGAATAAGCAGTGACGATAATAGTGAATCAAGTCGGAAAAAAGTTTGAAGGTAGCGCGTTCTTTTGCAGTACACTGCCTAAACGATTAAATATGGAACAATATCATGTAGTAAAGGATATCTATAATATATATTAAATGCAACGTTTCTCTGTCTGTCTGTCCGTTTGTGCGCTTATCACTGGAAAACCACTTATCCGGTTTACGTGCTTTTATTAAACACGTTTAGCGTAGTTCCTCCCAAAGCGGTGCTTGTTAGAAATACACGTCGCGCTGGTGCTTCATATCCGTATGAGGTTCAGCTTGTTACTCCACGTACAACGCTTTTCAAGCAGTCTTTTATATGGAGAACATCATCCCTTTGGAATAATTTGCCCAGCGCTGTGTTTCCCACCGAGTACAATTTACAGCGATTCAAGAACAACGTGAATCGCTTTTTCCGCACACATGCCGCTCCTGTAGCGCTTTAGGGACTTCCCTGCAGCCCGTGTGCTAGACACATTAAAAAATAGCAAAGAATATCTATATATAAAATGCAACGTCTCTCTGTCTATCCGTTAGTGCGCTTATCACTGGAGGACTACTTATCCGATTTACGTGCTTTTTTTTTAAACATACATATGTTTTCTGGCCAGGTTATAGGATGTATTTTATTACGTTAGTTAACACAAGGAATAAGCAATGACGATAATAGGGAATCTAGTCGGAGAAAAGTTTGCCGCTAGCGCGTTCTCTTGCAATACACTGCCTAAAGCATTAAATATGGAGAAATATCATGTAGCAAAAAATATAATATATATAAAATGCAACGTCTCTCTGTCTGTCTGTCCGGTAGTGCGCTTATCATTCAAGAACCACTTATCCGATTTACGTGTTTTTTTTTTAATTCATACATTTGTTCTGTGGCCAGGTTATCTATTATCTTCTATCTATTATATATATAATATGCAATGTCTCTCTGTCTGTCTGTCTACCTGTCTTTCTAGCTGTCTGCCTTTCCATTAGTGCGCTTATCACTCCAGAGCCACTTATCCGATTTACGTTTTTTTTTTTTAATTCATACGTACATATGTTCTCTGGTCAGGTTATATAATATTAAAAATGATCTATATAATATATACTAGCTGTGCCCGCGGCTCCGCTCGCGTGGACTTGATTCGCCTTTATCGTCACTGCTTATTCGTTATTTCTATAATATCATATAGTTCAAGGGGCCTTAGAGGCCCATGGCTTGGTTGCATACTTGTCTCCACTTCTTTTTATCTCCTGTTAGCTTTTCCCAGTGCGGGATTCCCATCAATTCCGGCTCTTGCTTGCCTGTCTTTCTTCCTTCATTCTTGCCACGTGTCCCAACCATCTTAATCGCTGGCTTCTTATGATTTGGCTTATAAAGGGTTTCGTATATAGGCATTTTAATTCGTAATTTGTTCTTCTTCTCCACAGACCCTCGTCTTCCTTCCTCGGTAGATTCTTCTCAAAGCTTTCCTTTCCCACACCTCCAACGTCTCCTTTTCTCTTACATTCAGTTTCCACGTTTCGCATCCATCACCGTGGGTCTGACAACTGTCGTATTTATTCTTCCTTTTGCTTTCCTTGATACATTCTTTGATTTCAATATTGAATTCATTGCCCCCAAACATCTTTGCACTTTCGCTATTCTTTCTTTTATCTCGGTCCTTTCTTGTCCACTCTCTGTTATTGTTACTCCCAGACAATTAAATTTTTCTACTTTTTCAAACGTATATCTTTTCCCTAAGTTGTTTATTATATCTAAACTTTTGTTGTTTTTATTATCCTTCTTCTTTGTAATTTCCATGTATTTTGTTATTTCCTCATTTATCTTATTCCTTTCTTCTATCCTATTTACGGATTTTTTGAGGTTCTTTTTTGCTCTTGCAATCACTGCTACATCATCCGCATAGGCCAAGCATTGACAGGTTTGTTGGTATATCGTTCCATTTGTTTTTATTTCTGACTCTCGGATTATCTTCTCTAGTACCAAATTAAATAGACATGTCGACACTGGATCCCCCTGTCTCAATCCTCTCTTCACCTTAAACTTGTCTGATACTTTGCCCTCAAACAACACTCTATTTTCTGTGTCATTCAGGGTCATTCTCACCATGCGAATCAATTTACTTGGAATTTTTAGTTCTTCCATTATCTTGTAGAGTCCTTCTCTATTTACAGAGTCATATGCTTCTCTGAAATCCACAAAGACCAAGTGTAGTGCCAAATTTTGTTCTAAGCTATTATCTTGGATTTGCTTAATCGAAAATATCTGGTCTGTAACCGATCTATTTTTCCTGAATCCACACTGGTACTCTCCCAGAATAGACTCGGCTTTCTCTGCTAGTCTGTTTTTGATCGTCAACACTACTATCTTGTACACGACATCCAGTAAGTCTATTGGTCTACAATTAGCACATATAGTTCTTTTCTCCTTTTTTGTATATGACAAATGAGCGACTCTCTCCAGCTCACTGGCATCTTTTCTGTTTCTCATATTTCTTGCACCAACCGGCATATTTCATTTTCCAGATCTACTCCTCCAGCTTTGATCAGTTCTGCTCTTATACAATTTCCACCCGGGGCCTTATTTTTTTTGGGATCTGAGTATTTATCTTATTTCTTCTTTGCAGGGTTTGTTTGTCCCCTCCTGCCCTTCAGTTAATTTTGCTTACTATTTCTCATTCAACTCATTTTCATCTCCATTTAGTATTTCTGTAAAGTATTCCCCCATCTATTCAGTCTTTCTACCAAGCTTACTGCTAAAGTTCCATCTTTTTTCCTACATATTAGCATTTTGTCTCTGTTTATTCCCTTTGTATTTTATAAAAAAAAAACACGTAAATCGGATAAGTAGTTCTTGAGTGCTAAGCGCAGTAATCGATAGACAGACAGACAGAGAGACGTTACGTTATATATATATCATAGATTTTTTTTGACATATATTAAATTAAGAATTAAAAAAAAATCACGTAAATCAAATGAGTGGTTCTCGAATGATAAGTACACTAACGGACAGACAGAGAGACGTTGTGTTTTATATATGGTATATTATATAGATTATTATTATTATATAAACTGGCCAAAGAACATATGTATGAATTAAAAAAAAAACACGTAAATCAGATAAGTGTTTCTCGAGTGATAAGCGCACTAACGGATAGACATACAGACAGAGAGACGTTGCATTTTATATATATTACAGATATTCTTTGCTACATGATAGTGTTCCATATTTAATGGTTTAGGCAGTGTATTGCAAGAGAACGCGCTAGCGTAGCGTTGATTCACTATTATCGTCACTGCTTATTCCTTATGTTATCTAACGTAATAAACTATAGCCTATAACCTGCCCAGAGAACATATGTATGTTTTAAAAAAAAAGCACGTAAATCGGATAAGTGGTTCTCCCGTGATAAGCGCACTAACGAACAGACAGACAGACAGACAGACAGACAGAGAGACGTTGCATTTTATATATTATAGATGTAATAAAATATATATCTAGAACTTGGTCAGAGAACATATGTATGAATTTAAAAAAGACACGTAAATCGGATAAGTGGTTTTCGCGTGATAAACGCACTAATAGATAGACAGACAGACAGAGAGACATTGCATTTTATATATATTATAGATTATAGATATTCTCTGCTACAAAATATTGTTCCAAGTTTAATGGTTTAGGCTGTGTATTGCAAGGGAACACGCGGTAAAATTTTTTCCGACTTCATTCACTATTATCGTCACTGCTCATTCCCTATGCTACCTATCGTAATAAAATATAGCCTATAACCTGGCCAGAGAACAAAAGTACGTAAATCGGATAAGTGGTTCTCTAGTGATAAGCGCACTAACGGACAGACAGACAGACAGCCAGACAGACAGAGAGACGTTGCATTTTATATATATTATAGATAACAGGTAACGTCTGTCTATCTGTCCATTAATGTGCTTATCATTCGAGAACCACTTATCCGATTTAAATGTTTTTTTTAATCCTTAACATTTATAAAAAAAAATCTATAATGTACATAAAACGCAACGTCTCTCCATCTGTCTGTCCGTTAGTGTGCTTAGCACCCAAGAACCACTTATCCGATTTACGTGTTTTTTATAAATTTATACGTAATTTCTATATAAGTCGATATAAGCGTAGATAATGGGAGATAAGGTGAGATAATGGGAGATAAGGAGAAATAATGGGAGATGAGCAAAGATAAACATAGATAATGGGAATTATGTTGAGATAATGGGGGATAAGGAGAAATAATGAGAGATGAGGGGAAATAATGAGAGATATTTTATTATGTTAGGTAACATAAGGAATAAGCAGTGACGATAGTAGTGAATCAAGTCTACGCCGGCGGAGCCGCCCTCCACGGCTAGCATTTTGATAAATAAACAGAAATAAATTTCTGAAACCAATGAAAAGCAGGCAATAGATAGCTCCATCTTGCATAAGAAAGAGAGAATTCGAAAAAACTTGAAGAGGCTTATCTCCTGAGGTGGAGAAGCAGTGGCTTATTAAAAGGAGAAGAAGAAGAAGATACTTCTTGTAGAGTGTAACGGAAACGACTCAATGAAGCTCCACAGGGTCTATTTCAGGACTTCTTTTATGCCTGGTATATGTAGATGATTTAGAAATTATACAGGAAACAACGTTCTTTCAATTTATACTGATGACATGTCGAAATGGTAAGCATCGCTTTATATGAGATGATTAGTCTCTATTGATATTTTAGGCGTATTCATATTAATAGGGTATCTCAGTATTTCGTGTACATAAAGTTACTGTGGATTTCTAAGAGGATAATATGACAATTTAACCCAACTATTTCGTTCATAAATTTGTTTAATCATAATAGTAAAAACAAAGCTACAAAAACCCTATAAATTAGGAAATAGTAAAATAAAGTGAGAGATAGTAGACGGGAAATCCAAACCAAAGCTATGGATTCTATATGTCAGCGACATATTAATCGTAAAGCTCTTCGGTGGATATCAGCTGCTAACCTTTCTAGATCATCACTTCGAATGCTCGAACATCGGCTACTCATGCAAACACCCGCAATATATCAGGTCACACTATTTCTCTAGCATAGGTACTCAATTTGCTAGGCGTTAACTAGGGAATAAATATATTTTGGCATGAATATGTCGCATGCATAGCAGAGAGATCTTCTCAAAAGCGGGGAATATTATTTCGAACTGGAAACCTACAACTCCGCAAAGTTGTTAATTCTATACAAAGCACAAATCCGACTAATGATGGCATATTGCTTTTATCTTTGGGGTTCGGCTTTCAAACATACACTGCATTTGTTGGGTTATATTCACAAGAGAGCTGTTCGCCTGATTGGAGACCCAGAAGTCACCAGAAATCTTAATATCTTGAAAAATAGAAGAAAGGTTGGATACTTAAGTCTACTTTACAAGTAGACTGTAAAAATTTCAGACCGAAATTTTAAATATTTATGAAGTTATAGCATATAGAAGAGAGCGCGTCGTAGTATCCTGCTACTCGACCCATGACAACTGCAACGATCTGGCCTGCTCTATTGTTCTTTCGGTACCCGGATACCTGCCCTGAAAATGAAACCTTTGAAGAAATGGAAGGTATACTGCCTGCAACAGGCATAGCTGATTAGTGTAAGTATAAGGTTTCTATAAAGACTTCAGTAAATTTATATTATGGTCCTTTGAATGTCTGTAAATAGCGTTCATTCAGTCTAAAATAAAAGAGAATAACTTACTAATAACAAAAGCAGACAAAGGCAACTCCATCATAGCTCTTGATAAAACCCATTACATTCAAAAAGTAAATGATTTTTTGGAAAAAGAAAATCCAGTAAAACTAAAAAAGATCCAACGGATAAAATTCAAAAACAACTCAAGACCCTGCTAAATGAAACCCTGAGCATTGTGGATGAAAGAGAAAAGTTTAAAATAATAAACCAAAATCCTACATCACCAAAACTTTTTGGCCTGATAAAAATACATAAAGAAAATTCGCCAATAAGACCAGTAGTATCGTACAGCAACACCCCCCTAAAAAATCTGGCAACACATCTCAACACCATCTTCAAAGAAATTACACAATTCAATCCAAAATACAACACAAAAAACTCTATAGACCTTACAAATAAACTTAAAAATATCTCCATCCCAAATAACGCCCTTCTAGTTTCATTCGATGTAACAAATATGTTCTCCAATATCCCAAATAAAGATTGTTTAGAAATTATAAAAACTATGTTACAAAAAAAAACAACGTCAACATAACAATACAACAAGATATATTGAAACTGTTCGAATTTTGTATATCCGGAAATTATTTTCAGTTCAATAATCAATTTTTCAAACAAACAGATGGACTTGCCATGGGGTCTCCACTTAGTCCTTTGCTAGCCGAAATCTTTATGTCAGAATTGGAAAACAGTTTTCTAAAAACTCAACACGCGGAAAATATTCTCTTTTGGTTTAGATATGTGGACGACATCTTAGTATGTTTCCTTGGAAATGATACTGAACTAAATTCCACTTTAAATCAGCTAAATAATTTACACCCCAACATAAAATTCACACTTGAAAAGGAAACCGATAATAAAATAAATTTCTTAGATATTACAATTTTGAAAAACAGAAATAGACTAGAATTCGATATCTTCCGCAAACCAACCTTTTTAGATGTCACCATCCCAGCTGACTCAATACACCCTAACTCGCATAAACTGGCAGCCTATAGATCTATGATCCATAGAGCCTTCAATATCCCTCTTAGTAAAAATAATTTAAAAAAAGAACTGGACACAATCAAAAATATAGCACTCAATAACGGCTTCCAACCTAAAATAATTAATACCTTAATAAGCCGTAAACGAAAACAAATCACTCTCAGCTTAATCTACCCCGTAAAAGAATACCGAGAAAAGAAAACATTCATACCTCTGACATATTTTGGCCCCATCTCGGATAAAATATCTCAAGTTCTCACTACCGAAAAAACAAGAATAGCTTTAAAACCCGCTCAAAAATTATCCAATATATTCTTTAATGCCAAAGATAAAACTAATAAATACAATAAATCAGGAGTTTATAAATTGTCAAGAGTGCAATAGCTGTTACGTAGGCCAAACGGGACGGAATTTCAAGACAAGATTCGCAGAACACAATGCCTCTTATAGGCTAAAAAATGAAAAATCACACTTTGCTAAACATTTCTTAGAAACAGGCCATACTTTTCCCAATATCACAAATACTCCATATGGCACCTAAAGGGTCAAAACTCAACTTCTTAGAATCTATAGAAATTTACAGACATTCAAAGGACCATAATATAAATTTACTGAATAGTCAATTAGACGTAGCAAATTCTCTTTTGTTCAAACTTTTTTAACATGTAATAGACCCACATCTGTTCATCATATAAACATAAAATACCAAAAATCTGTTTTAGTCTTAGTTAAGCGTTTGACAATGTAGTTGTACTACGAAATCGCGATAACGCAATTGTAAAATCTTTACAAATATATTTAGTGACAGTTAACAAAGTAATTAAGTAGTTTTATTGTTAAAATGTACTGTCACAAAGTAACGGACCACTCAATCAACTCTTTAAAAAAATTACTATTTTTTTATTTAATATTGCATATTTTGACCCTTTTAATGCATATTTTAATCATTTTTCATGCATATTTGCATGCATATTTCAAGATTTTTATGTTGCATATAATCCGGTCTCTAATAATCACATTTGTATAAAGCATTTGACATTTTCTGTCTTTATCGCTAATTGCACTTTTCAATATTTCAGACGCTAAATTAAAGTAATTTGAAATGGCCGTTAATTTATGTGATAGTTAGACAAAACCGGTGTCAGCCTGTAATTTCGATTATCGCCAGTTTCTACTATGGCACGCGTTTGTGGTTTTGGCATATTTCCATTCATACCCGGTTTGTACGCACATTAGGAAAGATTTATATTTCTTGGGACCTAAAGCTAACAAAAAGAAGAATGTGCGTTCATAAATTATCTAACACCACAATAATAACGTCAGTTAGTAATTTAGTTGAATATATTAAAAAAAACTCTAAACGTTAAGTTGAGAATAATTTTAAAAAAATTAGGCAGTTCTGGTAGGTTATATTTAATTTCATTATATCCCAGCCAGGTGATAAGTCCCATACCAATATGCAATGCCTAACTATACAATGGCATTGATACTTTCGTCTCTCTCTGTGGGCATTACGCACCTGCTCCTGTACCCTTTCTGTTTAGACCTGTATGTATACCAGATGAGTCCTTTGTTTGGGAAGATTAGTTAACTATTTCCTCTCTGTTATTAAACCTTATAGAAGTCTATCGCTAAGTGTCTTTTAGAGCAGCTCATCAGCAATTCCCTGTTTTGTTGCGATAGTCTAGTGCTTGGAGATTTAAGTTTTAATCCTGCTTCTTCTGCGTCGATATACCCAAATTCCATTTTATGCATATTTGCAGTTAATTCTCATTTCCCGTATTTCTTCAATGAATCGAATTGGCATGAATTTGAGGTCTTTATAACCGTACATAATTACTATGTGATCGTCAGTGAAATCGACGAATTAGGTTAGATCATCACTTAAAGATATTCCAATTCCGGTGCATGTTCTCCTACAATGTTTTAATACTTCCTTCAAATATCCGCACAACACTTTAGAAGCTATGAAGTTATCCGAGATTCTGCTTTGTATTTTCTTTGTATAGTTCTTGTTAAGGTTACATTTATTGTTGGTCTCCCCTGCGTTTGTCACATTTTATCAGAGGCTTTTTTCAGATTTACGAAAAGTAGGTGGATGTGTCTATTTGTTGCAAAATTTCTTTTAGTTAATTTGTCTTGCTTTAAAGATACAGTTTATACATAAATGCCATAATCGAATTCTAGCTTACTGTTCTAGTTCAAATGGTCGATGTCCATCGTTAATAAGATTTTTATTATTCTCGTAAAGTCTGCTGAAATTGCTGAAATCTAAAGTTCACCGGTAGTTATTGCCAAGTTTTTTATTCTTTTTTATATAGTAGAGCAATCTGGGCCTCTCTTCTCCAACTCTCTGGGATTTCTTCTCCATTAACATATTTATGAACCAGTTCTTCAAGCACAGATATACTTTGAGGGACCAATTTTTTACAAACTCTGCTTAAATTTCGTCGAGTCCATTAGCTCTCTTGTTTTTCGTGCTTTGCCATGTCCATTGTCTATGTTCTGGCTTTTGGAAAAATGTGTTCATAACTTAGAAGTTATATCTATAATATATATAAAATGCAACGTCCTCTCTGTCTGTCTGTCTGTCCGTTAGTGCGCTTATCACTCGAGAACCACTTATCCTCTTTTTTTTTAAAAAAACACACATATATTTTCTGGCCAGGTTTAGGATATATTTTATCATGTTAGGTAACATAAGGAATAAGCAGTGACGTTAATAGCGAGACAAGTCGGAAAAAAGTTTGCCGGTAGCGCGTTCTCTTGCAATACACTACCTAAACCATTTAATATGGAACAGTATCATGTAGCAAAGAATATAATATATATAAAAGGCAACGTCTCTCTGTCTGTCTGTCTATCTGTCTATCCGTCAGTTACTGCGTTAATGACTTGAGAACAACTTATTCAGTTGATGTGTTTTTTTTAATTCATACATTTGTTCTTTGGCCAGTTTATCTTGGCTTGGTTATCTATAATCTTCTATAATATATATAAAATGCAATGTCTCTCTATCTGTCTATCTGTCTGTCTGTCCGTTAGTGCGCTTATCACTCGAGAACCACTTATCTGATTTACGTGTTTTTTTTTAATTCATACATTTGTTCTCAGGCCAGGTTATCTATAATCTTTTATAATATATATAAAACGCAACGTCTCTCTGTCTGTCTATCTGTCCGTTAGTGCGCTTATTACTCGAGAACCACTTATCCGATTTACGTGCATTTTTTTTAAAACATATATATGTAACAAAGTAACAAAGAGTACAGTATATATAAAATGCCACGTCTCTCTGTCTGTCTGTCCTTTAGTATGCTTATTATTTGAGAACTACTTATCCGATTTACATGTTTTTTTTTTAGATTTATACTTATGTTGTCTGGCCAGGTTATAGGATATATTTTATTACGTTATGTTACATAAGGAATAAGCAGTGACGATAATAGTGAATAAGGTCGGAACAAAGTTTGCCGCTAGCGCATTCTCTTGCGTACTGCTGGAACAATATTATGTAACAAAGAATATAATATATATAAAATGTAACGTCTCTCTGTCTATTTGTTAGTGCGCTTATCACTAGAGGACCGCTTATCCGATTTAGGTTTTTTTTTTAAAATTCATACATACGTTCTTTGGCCAGGTTACATAATAATAATAATAATAATAATAATAATAATAACACCACACTCACATCAAAACAGAGCTCAGAACCGAATTCAAAAACAGACTGACGAAACTTTTGCAAACAAAACTCAACTCTAAGAATCTCACTAAAGCCATCAACACGTTCGCTATACCTATACTCACATATTCATTTGGTATCATCAAATGGTCACAAACAGACATAGAAAATATTCACATCCTTATACGATCTCAATTCACCAAATACAGGAAATTACACCCCAACGCATGCAAAGAAAGACTTACCATCGAGAGGAAGGCAGGAGGAAGAGGAATTATAGACATCAGATCATTACACACAAAACAAATACAAACACTTAGAAAATTCTTTCACAGCAAGCAAACCAGCCTCCACACAGCGACAGTGAAAGGAGACAAAAACTACACACCTCTCGACTTAGCCCGGACAGACCACTCAGCAGACACACACAGTCACACCCAATTACAACAGGAAAAGATGAAAACGTGGTCAGAGAAAACACTCCACGGAAAACACAGATACCACATAGAACAAGACCACGTAAATAAAAAACAATCATACACCTGGTTACGGGATGGGCAGCTATTCCCTGAGACTGAAGGCTTCTTACTTGCCATCCAGGATAAAGTCATATTAACCAGAAACTACCAAAAGTATATCATCAAAGACCCGACTATTGCAGAGGACAGATGTAGGAAATGCTACCAGCAGAAAGAAACGATCGAACACATAACGAGCGGATGTAAAATATTGGCCGGAACGGAGTACACAGCCAGGCATGATTCAGCTGCCAAAGTGGTTCACCAAGCACTAGCCACAGCGTACAGACTCATAGAAAACACAGATTCCTACTACAAATACACCCCAACATCCATACTTGAAAATGAAGATTACAAGCTCTACTGGGATATCGGTATCCATACAGATAAAACAGTCTCCGCCAATAGACCCGATATTACTTTTCAGTGCAAAAAAGGAAAAGTCACCTATCTGATTGACATAGCTGTCCCCAACGACACAAACATCCAAGCGAAATACACAGAAAAAATTTCCAAATACACAGACCTTGCAACGGAAATAAAAAGGCTATGGAGACAGGAAAAAGTCATCATTGTCCCCCTCATTATATCAGCCACAGGCCTTACACCAATAACATTCACACCACATTTAGTGCGATTGGGACTCAACACAGACATACACAGAAACATTCAGAAGTCAGTGATTTTGAAAACATGTAACATTGTCAGGTCATTCCTTAATACGGAATAGTAATAGCGTTTGTGCTGACTTGGTTTTGGCCCGTCAGCCAAACATGGAACCACATTGATCAAATGTGAGAAAGAAGAACTTTTTGTAATAATAATAACTCCGAGAGGTTGCTCTAAGATATTTACAACAAAACTGGTCGGAACTTCACACATTTTCATTAATTGAAGTCGACGATATAAAAGACTTCAATAACTATTATAATTATATGAGGAAAAATGGCACCTATGGAACCAGCCTAGAGATACTTGCCCTCTCGGAAACACAAAATAGCAACTTTCATATCTTCTCAAAACAACGAAGAACAAGACATACAAAAATAACTTTTACGGACAGACCAACAATAATAAGCACGGAAAAATACAACAAAACCATTTACCTTCTACTAACAGGCAACCCAATGTCGGGACACTTTGAGCTTCTGACACCACAAAACATTGAAAACATTCCAGAGAACAATAGACCAATAAAAGAAGCATCGGGCGAGCGACGTAACGGTCGAGGACGTCGCGGGAAATGGCAGCTCGACCAAAATGATGAAGACCAGGCAACCGAAAATGGACCTGCCAAAAGTGTTGTGTCGGCGACTAAGCCGACACCCACCAAGGCGGGAAAATCACAGCAGCGCATGAGTTGCACCACAGGAATCAACGAACACGCCATGCGTTGCTGTAATGAAAACACAAAACCTGACAAAGAAATCACTGAGAAGAGAATCACTTGCCGCTTGGACCCACCAACATCAATCCCAAGCGCAACCGACGTAAATACGGGACAAACACAACCACCAAAGCCAGGCCAGGGCCCGTATGTTTTGCAACGACAACACGCAACTACCAAGGCTGGCAAACCAAGACAGCGGTTAAAGTGGACGGATGAGATGAATAGGACGGTCATGCGCTGTTACTACACCGCCACCAAACTCGAAACAATAACATCGGGCTACAGACCGGAACTGCACAAACTTTTCTTGACCGAATATCCATATCTGCAATTACTTGTTTCAGAACAGAGAGTAATAGACCAAAAAAGAGTTATTACCAAGAACAATCGTCTCACACCTCTCGAATTGCAAACCATCAAGGACACAGTGGCTGTTGAACTGAACACAGACCAACCAAACAATAGAAACAATAAAGCAGATTCCGAACCAGCCTCACACACACAACCACCCAGTCGAACACAACAAGACCCACCACCCAGGAGGAGCATAACGCAAAATAATATTGCGAGTACCGCGCAACACCATATCACAGAAAACAACATGAATCACTCGCCACCCTCAACAACATCCACACAACATCACCACGAATCACCTCTCATACAAACACTTAAAGCAAAAATGGAGTCACATCTAGCTCGATGGTCAGGCACCGACCCCACAACAAGAAATCCCATCCCTCGTTTAATCTTCAGACAGAGCACGCAACCAATCATCAACACACTAAACAAGCATATAATACCTCAGTATATAACAGACTTAAGCACAATCGAAGACATTCATACAATAATATACGCAGCAGCAATCACCACTCTAACACAAAATAATCAAAAACTCCCTCAACGACAAGGAAACCCCAACAGGACAAAACCAAAATTCAAATGGCAAATAAGAATAGAAAACAAAATCAGCAACATCAGGAGAGATCTAGGACATCTTACCCAGTTTATAAGCGGGAACGCATCTAAACGTGTCACACAGGGGGCAAACAAGATCAAATCTAAGTCTCCCAACAGAACACTGCCAGAAATCCTCGATACCTTGAAACAAAAACTATCTGTATATGCCGCAAGACTCCGCAGATACAAAGAATCAAATGAGAGGAAAGACACCAACAACCTCTTCCGAAGAAGCGAAAAACAGTTCTACCGGAAAATTATGTACAACAAACAGATAGCAGTGACTGAACCACCAAACAAACAAGAACTCACAGATTATTGGAAAAGTATCTGGTCAGAACCCAAACTACACAATAATAACACCCCCTGGATCAAAGCCGAAGAAGACAAACATAAACATGTGACAGAACAAGAAAATACCACATTAAATACACAAGAAATTACAGAAACTATCAAACACACACACAACTGGAAATGTCCTGGAATAGACAATATACAAAACTTCTGGTACAAACAGTTTACCACCACACACGAAGCACTCACACACCAAATCAACAAAGCCATTCTACAACCACACACATTTCCCACTTTCCTCACACAAGGAATAACATACGTTAAACCCAAAAGCTCAGACACCACAAACCCGTCAAACTACCGACCTATCACCTGTCTTCCAACCCTATACAAAATCATCACAGCCACAATTTCGAAGAAAATAGAACAACACCTAACAGACAACAATATTCTCACAGAAGAGCAGAAAGGATGCAGGAAAAATAGTCGAGGATGCAAAGAGCAGCTGATTAGATAGCGTGATTATGGGACAAACCAGAAAAGAACACAGAAACCTTCACATCGGTTACATAGACTATAAAAAAGCCTTCGACTCCATACCCCACAGCTGGTTAATCAGGGCCCTAGAAATCTATAAAATCAACCAACACGTCAGGTAGTTTCTTGCACAAATTATGAAAACATGGAAAACCAAAATACGCCTAGAAACACAAACGGAACGGATCCAAACAGAAGAGCTGTACATCAGACGGGGTATATTTCAGGGAGACTCGCTCAGTGCTCTATGGTTTTGCCTCTGTCTCAATCCACTCTCAAATATACCAAACAGAACAGAGCATGGCTTCAATATCAGACACCAAAAAGTGAATCAACATAAAATAAACCACCTCCTATATATGGACGACATAAAACTCTACGCTGCCACACAAACACAGCTGAAAGAACTCCTCAAAATCACAGAAATATTCACCTTAGATATCAATATGGAATTTGGTATAAGTAAATACAAAGTGCTCCACATCAACAAAGGCCAATGGAAGTGCCACCATGAGACAGAAACCATCAACAATGAAACACTCGATAACATGTTCGACAAAGAAACATACAAATATCTAGGCTTCCAACAAAGCACCAAACTCAACCACACTAACATCAAAACAGAGCTCAGAACCGAATTCAAAAACAGACTGACGAAACTTTTGCAGACAAAACTCAACTCTGAGAATCTCACTAAAGCCATCAACACGTTCGCTATACCTATACTCACATATTCATTTGGTATCATTAAATGGTCACAAACAGACATAGAAAATATTCACATCCTTATACGATCTCAATTCACCAAATACAGGAAATTACACCCCAACGCATGCAAAGAAAGACTTACCATCGAGAGGAAGGCAGGAGGAAGAGGAATTATAGACATCAGATCATTACACACAAAACAAATACAAGCACTTAGGAAATTCTTTCACAGCAAGCAAACCAGCCTCCACACAGCGACAGTGAAAGCAGACAAAAACTACACACGTCTCGACTTAGCTCGGGCAGACCACTCAGCAGACATACTCGGTCACACCCAATTACAACAGGAAAAGATGAAAACGTGGTCAGAGAAAACACCCCACGGAAAACACAGATACCACATAGAACAAGACCACGTAAATAAAAAACAATCATACACCTGGTTACAGGATGGGCAGCTATTCCTTGAAACAGAAGGCTTCTTACTTGCCATCCAGGATAAAGTCATATTAACCAGAAACTACCAAAAGCATATCATCAAAGACCCGACTATTGCAGAGGACAGATGTAGGAAATGCCACCAGCAGAAAGAAACGATCGAACACATAACGAGCGGATGTAAAATATTGGCCGGAACAGAGTACACAGCCAGGCATGATTCAGGTGCCAAAGTAGTTCACCAAGCACTAGCCGCAACATACAAACTCGTAGAAAACACAGATCCCTACTACAAATACACGCCAACATCCATACTTGAAAATGAAGATTACAAGCTCTACGGGACATCGGTATCCATACAGATAAAACAGTCTTCGCTAATAGACCCGATATTACTTTTCAGTGCAAGAAAGGAAAAGTCACCTATCTAATTGACATAGCTGTCCCCAACGACACAAACATCCAAACGAAATACACAGAAAAAATTTCCAAATACACAGACCTTGCAACGGAAATAAAAAGGCTATGGATACAAGAAAAAGTCATCATTGTCCCCCTCATTATATCAGCCACAGGCCTTACACCAATAACATTCACACCACATTTAGTACAATTAGGACTCAACACAGACATACACAGAAACATTCAGAAGTCAATGATTTTGAAAACATGTAACATTGTCAGGTCATTCCTTAATACGGAATGGTAATAGCGTTTGTGCTGACTTGGTTTTGGCCCGTCAGCCAAACATGGAACCACATTGATCAAATGTGAGAAAGAAGAACTTTTTGTAATAATAATAATAATCCCGCAAAAACATTCAGAAGTCAGTGATTTTGAAAACATGTAACATTGTCAGGTCATTCCTTAATACACAATGGTAATGCGTTTGTGCTGACTTGGTTTGCGCCCGTCAGCGAAACATGGAACCACATTGACCAAATGTGAGAAAGAAGAACTTTTTTGTAATAATAATAATCTATATAATATATATAAAATGCAACGTCTCTGTATGTCTGTCTGTCCGTTAATGTGCTTATCATTAAAGAACCACTTATCCGATTTACGTTTTTTTTTTTTTTAATTCTTAACGTAATATTTATCAAAAAAAATCTATAATATATATAGAACGCAACTTCTCTCTGTCTGTCTGTCTGTTAGTGCGCTTAGCACTCAAAAACCACTTATCCGATTTACGTGTTTTTTTTTATAAAATATATATGTTCTCTGGGAAAAAGCAGTTGCGATAATAGTGAATCAAGTCCACGCGAGCTGAGTCGCGGGCACGACTAGTATGATATACATATGGTACTTTTACAAAATTCTAAAAATCTCCAAAATGAGAAACAAGAAGCGAATATTTCTTCACTCGACCCAAAGTATCATCAATTTAAATATAATAAAAAAATTTTATTACACGCGATATATAAAATGTTTTTTGGAATTATCTAATGCATTATAATAATTACTTACGTAGACGATATTAAGAGCTTAAAAAGCATCTCCAAATAAAGGCAGTATATTTATTAAATTTATCTTAAAACAGCCATAACAACGCTGCGGTCAACCGTATAAAAGTGTTATGGTTACTAACCCAAGCTCGTAAAGTTTATGGGCCCTTATTGAAACCATTTGCTCCCTTATTCGTATTATAAAAGTCAACTAGCGTAATAAATAACCCTGGCAAAATGTTGGGGCAGCATTTATTTCATCTGTTAAATTCGTTTTTGAAATAAAACAAAAATATTCGCTTATTCCCCGTTTGAGGGATACCATTAAATCATGTTTATAATGGATACATTTTCGCATCAATCATTTTTTTAAGGTACAGAATAATATTAATATTAATAAGACAGAATTTGTACTATTAACAATACGAATAAATGAATATTTATAAAGTAATAAAAATAATAATAACAGTTAAACATATTTATTAGAAATGGCAGTAATATTCTAGTTGGCACAAATGGGTGGAATTTTAATAAATAATTACACAGGTCAACACGAATTTTGACTTTGATAAGAGGGTATGAAATTTCGATAGATTTATCGACAGTAAGACGAAAAAAATATATATGGCCCGAAAAAGTTTGCTTTTGTATCCAGGAGAACGGTTGGACAGTATTTTAGAAAATCCATAGTTTAAATTTTTATTTATTGATAAATCCAAACAAATATATTTATATATGCTTTTTATTAACTTTTACTATCATATCAAATTACAAAATAGTGGAAACAAGTTTGAAAGTGAACCCTATTACTTTTTCTTCCATGTTCATAAGTACTTTCTCTCACTAAACCCCAAATATAGTCCCCCATCATATTTTCGTTGTATTGGCCCTGATAACGTTGTTCGAAGTTCATAATATCTTGATGAAAACATTCTCCATGTTGTTTTCAAATTTATCTAAATGAACATGCAGCATATGTACTTTTAGAGACATTCTGCAACCCATGGTTTTAAAGATTTCTAACATGTTTTCAACTAGCTCTTGGTAATTTCCAACTTTGCTATTCCCTAAAAATCCAGACACTACTGCTTTAAAACTATTCCAACTTTTTTTTTGAGCACTAGTAAATAATTCTGGACATTCTTCATTGGCAAAAATTTTTTAATTTGTGGACCGAAAAAAATTTCAGCTTTAACCTTTGCTTCTGACAACTTTGGAAAAAACTTTTTTAAAAATGTAAAAGCCTCAGATTTTTCATCCAGCTTTTTTACGGATGATTTCATAAGCCCTAACTTGATGTGTAAAGGCGGCATTAATACATTTTCAGGTTCAGCAATAGGTTCACATTTAAGGTTTTGTTTTCCAACACAAAATTCCGTTTTTAGTGGCCATGATCGTTGAACATAGTGTTGATCATCCGCTCTACTATCCCACAAACAGAGATAACACGGATATTTTGTATATCCACCCTGTAGTCCCATTAAAAATCCTACCATCTTAAAATCTGCAATGAACTGCCACTTATACTCTTGATATTTTAAAGCTTCGAGTAAAATTTTAACACTTTCATAGTTTTCTTTTAGAAGTACAGAATGAACGACTGGAAGAGATGGAAATTTATTTCCGTTATGTAATAAAACGGCTTTCAAGCTTTTCGTCGAGCTGTCAATAAATAAACGCCATTCACAGGAGATCCTAATTGCTTTAAACAAACCTCTTATATCGTTACAATAAGAAAGTCCATCTTCTTTGGTGAAGGCCGTAGCAAATGTCTCATGCCGACTTCGTTGATCTGTTATTTTGACATCAATAAGCAAATTCCATTGCTTCAAACGAGAACCCAAAAGCTCTGCCTTACTCTTCGGCAAATTCAAATCTCTTACTAAGTCATTAAAGTCTTCTGAGGTAAGAAAATGGTGTTTCGGTGATTCCTGTGACAATACAAATTCTTCATCTTCAATATTTTTATTTGAACTCTAAAATGAGCTTGACTGAGACAATTTTTTAGGAGGTTCAGGTACTGGAAGTTGTGGGCTATGTAAGATTGGAGCAGAAGATGAAGCAAGGTCAGGATATTCGACGGGTTTCGCATTTTTGCCTCTACGTCTTTTAGTTGGATTTACTACGCGAAAATAACAGTCATTAACTGTTCTCTTGGCTCTCGCCAAATTCTCGGTACTGCGAACAAATAAAGATAAAAATAAACATATTTATATTTTTTTTTACTAAAAATTGTTTACCTTCTAAACATCTTTTGCAATTACTACAAGCAACATGTGGAGCCCCGGGCTTGTCTAGATTCCGAACAGGGCTGTTAAAATAGGCTTTGTAGGCTTTACAAAGCTTTTTACATGCGTTTAAATAAACTTTTATATCTCGTACTTTAATAAATATACCACATATATATAACAAAATGCATCAGCATCATATTTACACTTTCTCGAGGACATTTTAACCTCTTTAAGTCTTCTACAAACAGTCAATTTTATCACTTAAGTGACATCTATAGACACTGTGTGAAAGTTACGACCCCTTTATTTTTTCCCGGTATTTTTAAACATACCAGAACTATTTAATATTTCTACGATAACTCAAAAAAAAGTATTATTATCATAACTACCACAAAAGCAAACTTTATATGGAATATGGGTACTTTTCCTTTATTCTGGAGCAAAATGAATAGAAAAATCATAAAATGAATTTTAGGACAAAAACAAAAAAATTTTTTGTAGAGAGTTGTGTTATTCATTTTTTAAGCCGGATCTTACGTGGTGAGTTTTTATAGGTGCTTTTGAAAGTATTACTATTTAATTTTTTTTACTATAAATGATATAAAATTCGTCCATACATATAGTGAACTGATTAAACTTAATCCTTAAAAGATAAAAACCATTAAAAAAAGGTAACCCAAATATTAAAAAAGAAAAAATAAAACATATAATGATAAACACAAGAAACACTACTTGCAGTAACCAAGAACAACTAACAATAGCGTCCATTCAGTCTAAAATAAAAGAGAATAACTTAATAATAACTAAAGTAGACAAAGGCAACTCCATCACAGCTCTTGATAAAAACCATTACATTCAAAAAGTAAACGATTTTTTGGAAAAAGAAAATCCAATAAAACTAAAAAAGATCCAACGGATAAAATTCAAAAACAACTCAAGACCCTGCTAAATGAAACCCTGAGCATTGTGGATGAAAGAGAAAAGTTTAAAATAATAAACCAAAATCCTACATCACCAAAACTTTATGGCCTGGTAAAAATACATAAAGAAAATTCGCCAATAAGACCAGTAGTATCGTGCAGCAACATCCCCTTAAAAAATCTAGCAACACATCTCAACACCATCTTAAAAGAAATTACACAATTCAATCCAAAATACAACACAAAAAACTCTATAGACCTCACAAATAAACTTAAAAATATTTCCATCTCAAATAACGCCCTTCTAGTTTCATTCGAAGTACCAAATATGTTCTCCAATATCCCAAATAAAGACTGTTTAGAAATTATAAAAACTATGTTACAAAAAAACAACGTCAATATAACAATACGAGATATATTGAAACTGTTCGAATTTTGTATAATCGGAAATTATTTTCAGTTCAATAATCAATTTTTCAAACAAAGAGATGGTCTTGCCATGGGGTCTCCACTTAGCCTTTGCTAGCCGAAATTTTTATGTCAGAATTGGAAAACAGTTTTCTAAAAACTCAACACGCGAAAAATATTCTCTTTTGGTTTAAATATGTAGATGACATCTTAGTATGTTTGCTTGGAAATGATATTGAACTAAATTCCACTTTAAATCGCCTAAATAATTTATACCCCAACATAAAATTCATACTTGAAAAGGAAACAGATAATAAAATAAATTTCTTAGATGTTAAAATTTGGAAAAAAAGAAATAGACTAGAATTCGATATCGTCCGCAAACCAACCTTTTCAGATGTCACCATCCCAGCTGACTCAATACACCCTAACTCCCATAAACTGGAAGCCTATAGATCTATGATCCATAGAGCCTTCAATATTCCTCTTAGTAAAAATAATTTAAAAAAAGAACTGAACACAATCAAAAATATAGCACTCAATAACGGCTTCCAACCTAAAATAATTAATACCTTAATAAGCCGTAAACGAAAACAAATCACTTTCAGCTTAATCTACCCCGTAAAAGAATACCGAGAAAAGAAAACATTCATACCTCTGACATATTTTGGTCCCATCTCGGATAAAATATCCAAAGTTCTCACGACCGAAAAAACAAGAATAGCTTTAAAACCAGCTCAAAAATTATCCAATATATTTTTTAATGCCAAAGATAAAACTAATAAATACAATAAATCAGGAGTTTATAAACTTAATTGTCAAGAGTGCAATAGCTGTTACGTAGGCTAAACGGGACGGAATTTCAAAACAAGATTCGCAGAACTCAATGCCTCTTATAGGTTAAAAAATGAAAAATTACACTTTGCTAAACATTTCTTAGAAACAGACCATACTTTTCCCAATATCAATTGTTTACAAATACTTCATATGGCACCTAAAGGGTCAAAACTCAATTTCTTAGAATCCATAGAAATTTACAGACATTCAAAGGACCATAATATAAATTTACTGAATAGTCAATTAGACGTAGCAAATTATGTTTTGTTCCAATTGTTTTAACACGTAATAGACCCACATATGTTCATCATATAAACATAAAATACAAAAAATTTGTTTTAATCTTAGTTAAGCGTTTGACAATGTAGTAGTACTACGAAATCGCGATAACGCAATTGTAAAATCTTTATAAATATATTTAGTGACAGTTAACAAAGTAATTAAGTAGTTTTATTGATATTAAAAAAAAGACCGAAAAAACGCATTTGTTGTTTGATTAATAAGGGAATGTAAAACAAAACGGTTAAAATGGCACCAAAAAAAATTTGTTTTAATAGCACCGGAAACCTGACGTTGAGACCTAAATTTTGAAAAAAAAAAAATATACTTTAGACCAAATGTTATAAAATGGCGGGCTATTTAAATCTTAAATAACAAATTCAACAGTGTCCACTGTGTTCAATATGTTTGTACCAAAATTTCAAAGTATTTTTTTTTTAATTAAATCCTTAGGTAAAAATAAATCAACTATACCATTTAGGAGGCAATTTTTCATGGCGCCCTTGTAAAGGAATCACGGTACACAAATCGTTGCCGCGCACGTTTTGTGAACCACTAGCTTCCACAGTAAAAACATTTCCATCATTCTTTTTTAAATTTATTTAATGGTTTTTCTCGATAAACATGCGCTATTATGCAAATTATTATAAACGAACGTTTTTTTTTACGCAAAACGATATAAACGAATAAAGAGAACACGCCGCCGTCGCCGCAACATTTTTGGAGGTAATATATTACACTAGTTGACTTTTATAATAGGAATAACGGAGCAAAAATTGCTTCAATACGGATCCATAGACTTTATAAGCTTCAGTAAATAGACATAATACTTTTACATGAATATGAATATATATATATATATATATATATATATATATATATATATATATATATATATATATATATATATATATATATATATTATATGTCACCAAAACGTCAGCAAAAAGGAGGAAGTCACAATACTTAAAACGACGATCTAAACCATAATTACTCAAAAATTAGAAAACAATTAAATTAAAGAAAAGAGTCCCTGATACACACCCTGGGGAACACTTCCGTCCCCCCCACCTACAATCTGCGTAGACGCCGACCTATAAAAGACGGTGACCGCACGTCGGTTCTTCGATAAGCTTGCAAGATCACAGCATCGAGTGGCAGCAGCAACAAGAGCATTTGGAAATGTCAAATGAGATTTTGGTGGAACGTCGTGCAAATTCATTATTAGACGAACCGGAATTTTAATATATCTCTCCATTCTTCTCTCTCCATTAAGGACTTGACAACTTTTTTTTTAAATAAAACGCAACCCATTTGAGACATTTCGAAAATTTTACTATCGGCTTGAAGTACAATCAAAACATTTATGTATGGAATTCGACTTCATTCATATGTCCACCACGGGCACGTTTGCAGCGGTCGATTCGTTGAACCCAATTTTCGATGACTCGGCCACACATTTCGACGGAAACGGCCACTATTTCTCTTTCAATATTGGCTCTGAGCTCCTCTAACGACGCAGGCTTGTTAGCATGGACCAATGATTTAACGTACCCCCATAAAAAGAAGTCTAGAGGTGTTAAATCACACGATCTAGGCGGCCATTCGACGGGACCATTTCTCGATATAACACGTTCACCGAATTTAGATTGCAGTAAGTCGATTGTTACACCCGCTGTGTAGCTTGTGGCGCCGTCTTGTTGAAACCACATATCATTAATGTCTAGCCCATGCAATTGATCAAAGAAATAACGTTGCAACATGCCTCTGTAGCGATCTCCATTGACTGTAACGTGACGGTTATTTTCATCAACGAAAAAGAACGGCCCAATGACACCACCGGCATGAAAACCGCACCAAACAGTAATTTTTTGTGGATGAAGTGATGTTTCTTCAAGCACGTGAGGGTTTTCACCTGACCAATAACGCATATTCTGTTTGTTGAGGAAGCCGTTTATCCAAAAATGCGCCTCATCACTAAAGATGATTTTGCGATGAAATTGGTCATCTTCTTCCAACATTTCTAGAGCCCAATTCGAGAACATACGTCGCTTCATATGATCGAGTGGCTTTAGTTCTTGAGTTAACTTTAACTTATAAGGGTGCAGGCCAAGATCCTTTCGCAAAATTCGCTAGTGTGGTCTGAGCGATGCCCAATTCTTGAGAACGCCGTGAAATCGACTGTTTTGTTCGTTTGAGATGGACGCTTGAACGGCAGCAATATTCTGGCCACTTCGACCAACCCGTTGTCTCACTGGCACGGGAACATCCAGCAGCGAATATGTTAACTCAAATTTTTTCACTAGACTATGAATTGCTTGTCTACTGGGACGAGAACTACGAGCAAAAATTGGCGTTAACGCTCTTGCAGTTGCAGTCACCGACCCCAAATTTTGGTAGTAAATTTTAATTATTTGTAAACGTTGTTCGTTCGTGTACTTCACCATGATGAAAATGTTGACTTTCCTGAATGTTTTGACGTTGACAGTTCGGTGATTGGCTTAAGGGTGCATTCACAGTGAAATTTCAAAATTGTCAAGTCCCAAATGGAAGACCCTTTATAATATATATATATATATATATATATATATATATATATATATATATATATATATATATATATATATATATATATATATATATATATATATATATATATATATATATATATATATATATATATATATATATATATATATATATGCAGCAGTACTGTTGTTAACCGAGTTTCCAAAAAAAATACAATAAACAAAAAAAAACAAAGAAAAGAAATACAATTTAAGAAGAAGTCACAATAATTATACTCTACTTACTCTAAACTAAAACAGGAGAAAAAAGAAAACAACCTTGTAATTCCACATGAATTGTTATTAATACCCATATACAAATAAATCGTGATTCCCACCTTACCCAATAAAAATCAGAAAGTCATAATAATAACAACAATTAGTAACTCAGAAATAAAATTTCCTTAAGCAGTCTTCTGAAAGAATATTCAGACAGAGTAAGCAAAAATCCAGAAGTCTCGTTCAGAAGTTTAGCAGACGTATAACCGAAAGATCGTTTAAACATACTTGTGCGATGCCTAAGTATTTGAAAGCGGTCGTTGTAACTAGTATTACGCTGATGTATCGAGCTTCAATAATGCAGTCTTCCACACAGATACTCCGGTTTTCAACAGTCTACACAGAAAGCAACCCGGATGTAGCCTGTCTCTATTCTTAATACGCAGCCATTTCAACTCCTTCAGCCTGCCACTCACGTGATCCCTCCTCTTACATCCAAGAATGAAACGTACACAAGAGTTTTGAATTTTTTGTAGCTTATTCTTCGACATAAGATCCAGACAGGGACCATAAACACAATTACGATTATTAGAGTGAGAAAGGGCAAGACTCTCGCACAAATATTTTTTTAAAGTCAAATTGAAGATACGCCGATTCTTATACAAATTACGTAGTGAACATTACGCCGTTTGAGCTACCAAAGAAATCTGCTTTGTAAACCTGAGCTTACTACCAAATAATAATCTCAAATTTTCAATATTTAGTAACAAAGGGAATTCTCTCCTGGGCCACACTTAAATTAAGATTAGTCGAAGCCCAATTACTATTTATTCCAAAGTACTTTACTGCCGACTTCCTTGGGTTTATCCTTAATATTATGATGTTATTAGAAATAGGTAAAGATCAAATTTAAACAGTAATTAATTCCCTGTTCCGCCCGCAATGCACTAAGCATACTAGAGCTCCTAAGAATTTGACTGTCATCCGCATATTGTCTCAACCTACAGTTGTCAACATAACAATGCATATCCGTTGTAAAAATCAGAAACCACAGTGGTCCCAAAAATGACTCCTGATGCAACGACAAAACTCACTTCCGCCAAGCCATTTGATATTTCGTGAGGATTTCCACCATTTGAAAAAGCATTTCAATATATCCAACATCAATATTAAAAAGAACTGACAATAAAATAAATTGCCCGTGACTTTTGCCATATTATCTAGATTCCTTACATATGCACATACGAATTGAATAAAAGAGAACTTCCTTTTTATGCAGTCGCTTAATAAAAATACATCTTATCTCTAGTACAAGCTTATAAACCAAGACTTGAAAAATACAGGCATAAACTTGAAAAAGATAATGGCAAATTTAAGAAGGTATATCCCCTTTCTTTTATACCGTGTCTCCGTAAAAATAATATCAAAAGCCTTTTTAAGAGATCATATAAAATGTAAAATGGTAGATCTGATATAACACGAACCTAAAATATACAAGATAGATATGCTATATATAGCGAGAAGGAAATAAAAGTGTAACGAGGCAAAATAACAACTTGTTCTCTTAGGATTGTTGTAAATGATTTCTTCAGCTTAGCCCAAAATATGAAACAGAGTATTTTCTTACATAATTAATATTATCACAATTTTTTGTATCTTTATAGGCTGTTGATGAGATAGAAAATGAATTGACAGTGAATTAGGTCTGACTTACTAGTCAAGTGTTCTTCTTTCTCTTAGCTACGTTGAGAATGTGAAATTTTTGTCACAATGACATTACTCAGTATATATCACCACTATACCGAACACCATATTTTTGCACTCGACCCGCGTTTCGCTAACCGTGTTAGTTTCATCAGGACCGATGTTTGAATAAAACTAAACTACAAATCTACCTTATTTATACTTAACCTCACACATCTGAATTACCCAAGCGGAACCAATTGCATGTGCAAGGCAATCAGTTCTGGTTCTATAAGGAACTATAAGGAATAGGCCTTCTGTCTTTATTTAAACTACTTTAACATTATATAATTTCCATACTTTAATATGCCTTCAACAATCTTCTGTCAGATCCATCTGATTTCGCCAGGGAGGTTTCCGATGGAGGACTGTATGGAGGCTTACGTTCCTTTTTCGAAGAAATGCTCTTCCAACGGCAAGCCTTGGTATGACCGAAAATGCAAAGAAGCTGTTGCTTCTAAACATCTTGCCTACCGACAATGGCGTGAAAATCCTAACACCATAAATCGTAACACCTTTGTTCGTGCCAGGAACAGATGCTAAGAAATTATCGACGAAACCAAGGAAGCACACAATCAACGGATTAGAAACAAACTTCTCGCTTGTCCCAACAATTCCAGGTCTTTTTGGTCAGTTGCTAAGGCAGTTAGTCAAAATTTCACCAAATCCACCATACCACCACTCACACGGCCAGATAATTATATTGCAACGACACCTGTTGAGAAAGTGAACTTGTTGGCTGAACTCTTTGCTTCACATTCTACTGTCGATTTCCAAGGAAAAACACCACCTACTATTCCCATAGTGCAGTCAAGGATGCCTGATATTGTCCTCAGACAGCGTATCATAAAACGTATTTTGATGAAGCTAGACACCAAAAAGGCTTCTGGCGCTGACGGAATACTTGCCATAGTGCTCAAAAACTGTGCAAGAGAACCCCCACCACCAGTTTTCTGTAGACTTTTCAACCTATCCTACAGATCCTAAGTACCTATCCTACAGAAAGGGAATATTTACTTCCTGCTGGAAATGTGCCACAGTTCAGCCGATATCCAAAATAGGCAAGAAGACCTTGCCAAATAACTACCGACCAATCGCACGGCTTTCAATAATATCGAAAGTCATGGAAAAGGCTATCAATCAGCATCTTATAAAATATCTTGGAGGATTCAACATTATTAGCGATCACCAATATGGCTTTCGTAAAAATAGATCAACAGGAGATCTTCTGACTTATGTAACACATGTTTGGAACAATGCAATTGAACACGTTGGAGAATCTCGAGCGGTTGCTTCTCTTTCTAACACCTTCACTATCAACGCCGGTGTGCCCCAAGGCTCCATACTGTCTCCTACTCTCTTTCTCATTTATATTAACGATCTGCTGGAAAAGACCAAGAATCCAATCTACACCTTTGCAGATGACAGTACACTTATCTCTTCATTCACTTTGAACGCTCGAACATCGGCTACTCAGACGAATATCCGCAGACAGCAGGAAGTCATTCAACTTAACAAAGGCCTGGAAGAAATTCTATCTTGGGGTGACAGTAACCAAGTGGAATTTTTGTTGGGCGTTAATTTGAGAGCAAATATGTCCTGGCATGGACATGTTGCAGGCATAGCAAGGAGAGCTTCTCAAAAGTTGGGAATATTATTTCGAACCAGAAAGCTTTACACTCCACAACAACTGTTAATTCTTTACAAAGCCCAAATTCGACCAACTATGGAATACTGCTCCCATGTTTGGAGCTCCGCTCCCAAAAATACACTGCATTTGTGGGATTCTATTCAGAGAAGAGCTGTTCGTCTGATTGGTGATTCGGAACTGACCGGCGGCCTTGATTCGCTGGAACATCGAAGAGCGGTTGGCGACTTGAGCCTATTCTACAAGTATTTTCATGGAAAGTGTTCGAGGGATGTGGCCCGCTTGATTCCTCCCAGAGCGGTGCATGTTAGAATTACATGTCGCGCTAATATTTCACATCCGTATGACGTTCAGCTTGTTACTCCTCGTACAACGCTTTTCAAGCAGTCTTTTATACGGAGAACAACATCCCTTTGGAATAATTTGCCCAGGACTGTGTTTCGCACCGAGTACAATTTACAGCGATTCAAGAACAACGTGAATCGCTTTCTCCGCACACGTGTCGCTCCTGTAGCGCTTTAGGGAGTTCCCAGTAGCACGTGTGCTATACCAATAAAAAAAAGATACATTTGTAATTAATCTTAGATTATCTAATGTTACAGTATGATCAGCTTCAAGGGCATGTTCAGCAATGCTAGACTTTTCTATTCTACCGTATCTTAAATGTTCTTTCTCTTAAGTATATGCACGGTTTAGCCCAAGTAGCCACTATATTCATTTCTGGCATGATGGAACTTTTAGGAGGAATGGTATCCAGTTGACCAACCTTCCATAAAAGCTTGTTTGGCACTCTTAATGTTTTTGTCAATCCAGAATTTTTTCACTGTGTGTCCCTCATTAACCGAAGTCTCATCTAAATAAAAAATATTTCTTTCTTCGGCTCGAAATTTTCTGATTGCTTGTAGATATTCCCTTTTCCCTCCTTTCTGTTTTATCGATAAGAACAGATTTTCCCAACGAAAATTCAGGTTATGAAGGATTTTCTATAATTTCATTTTTTTTTAATCTGGTAAGTCCTGGTTTTCTCTGATTTTTTGTATAACTTTATGTAGTGTAGGTATTTCTTTCTTAATAAAAAAATGGGATACTTTTTTCTTATTGCGTTTTTAAAGTCTTCATCGACCTCTAAGGGATCCTTTCGTTTGTGACTCTGAGGTTTGTTGCAAGGACCTCGTTTTCTTTCTTTTAGAAATCTATAAATAGTTGCTGATCCAACTCCCGTCATGTTGGCATAGGTTTTCACAGTTTCACGGAGTTGACTTGTTGGCTGTTGATGCACTAGTGTATCGTGGACGTTAAGTATCATTGTTTTTTCTCGCAGGCAAAATGCAGATTTACAGACTCCGCGAAGTTTAACCGGGACAAAACTGAAAGTTGAAGCAATCGCTGTTTTGATTCGAACTAAAGACATTATGGTTTTTGCTTTATTTTTATACTTACACAGAATATTTTTATTGCATACTTAGGTACCTACCTGCCGGTAAGCACTTTGGTTAGTTATATTCCCATAACTGCTAAAATCTCAAATAATTTTATTGTACCTATTATCATTAAGTTTTTATAACAGATTTCTAGTTATTAAGAATTGTTAATTGTACTCGTTTAGGGCTTTATCATATAAATAAGATTTTTAGTTTCATCATTTATTCATTAAAACTTTGATTGCGTTTATCTATATAGCTTATTGTAAAGTTTAGAAGGCATTTAATAAAATAATTTTTGGAAAAAGGTCGCACTGTTATATAATAATAATAAAATGCGCTACAGGCCATGAAGGCCTAGGGCTTAGTAAAACTTGTGTCCTTTTCCCGCTGCCCTCTTCCATCATCCGGCGTCCAAGTGTTGTTGGATTGTATGTCTCCACTTTATTCTGTTCTGCGCCTTCGTCCTCCAGTCTCTGATCCCTATGGCTCTTAAATCCTCCTCAACATGTTGCAACCATCTCCTCCTCGGCCTTCCCCTCCTTCTCGCACCCACAGGCTTCATCGCCAGCACCATTTTTGGCAGACTTTCTCTTGTCAAACGTTGTACATGTCCTAACCATCTCATTTTTTGCGCTCTTATAAAAGACTAGCCGTGCCCGCGGCTCCGCTCGCGTGGCCTTGATTCACTACTATCGTCACTGCTTATTCCTTATGTTACCTAACGTAATAACATATCTACCATTATTTTCCCTTAACTCCCATTATTTCTCCTTATCTCCCATTATTTCTCCTTATCTCCCATTATTTCTACATAATTTCCATTATCTAGGCTTATCTCTGCTCATCTCCCATTATTTCTCTTTATCTCCCATTATCTCACCTTATATCCCATTTCTCCTTATCTCCCATTATTTCTCCTTATCTCGCATTATGTCACCATAACTCCCATTACCTAGACTTATCTCTGCTTATCTCCCATTATTTCTCCTTATCTCCCATTATTTATACTGATCTCCCATTATCTCACCTTATCTCCCATTATCTAGGCTTATCTCGCAATATTTCTCCTTATCTCCCATTATTTCTTTTTATCTCCCATTATTTATACTTATCTCCCATTATCTCACCTTATCTCCCATTATCTAGGCTTACATCGAATTATATAGAACATAACATATGTATAAATTTATAAAAAACACATAAATCGGATAAGTGGTTCTCAAGTGCTAAGCGGGCAGACAGACAGACGTTGCATTTTATATATATATATATATATATATATATATATATATATATATATATATATATATATATATATATATATCAATCGGTTTTATAACGTCTTCCGTCTTCCGATGCCTAATTTCCACTCCTCCCGGTTTCTCCATCCCTCCTCCTCCAGATCTCTTTCTAGTACTTCCTTGTTGATTCCTGCTCTCCAGCTTTGACGTGGTCTTCCTCGCTTTCTTTTTCCATGAGGGTTCCAATTTAAAATCTTTTTAGGTAGTCGGTCTTGTGACATTCTCTGTACATGTCCGTACCATACCAACTGTTGGGTTCTGATTTCGTCCACTATATCGTGCTTTATTTCTAAAGCTCGCCTTATCGTGTCATTTGGTATGCGGTCTTTTCTGGATTTTCTGGCTGCTCGTCTCCAGAAATCCATTTCTGTAGCTTTTAGTATTTTTTCTGTTCTTTCCTTTAACGGTCACACCTGGGAGCTGTAAGTTATTATACTTTTCACTACTGAGTTGTAAATTCTCTTCTTATTTTCAATGGTTATGCATGTTATATATACGTGTATTATATTCTTTGCAACATGATATTGTTCCATATTTAATGGTTTGGGCAGTGTATTGCAAGAGAACGCGCTAGCGACAAACTTTTTTTGACTTCATTCACTATTATCGTCACTGCTTATTCTTCATGTTACCTAACGCAATAAAATATATTCTATAGCCTGGCTAGAGAACATATGTATGTTTTTAAAAAAAAAGTACCTAAATCGGATAAGACAGACAGACGCCAAACAGAGATACGTTGCATTTTATATATATTATAGATGTAATAAAATATGTATCTATAACCTGGTCAGAGAATAAATGTATGAATTTAAAAAATCACGTAAATCGGATAACTAGTTCTCGAGGGATAAGCGCACTAACGGACAGACAGAGAGACATTGCATTTTATATATATTATAGATATAGATTATTATTATTATTATTATATAACCTGACCCAAAAATATATGTATGAATTTAAAAAAAGAGACGTAAATTGGATAAGTGGTTCTCGCGTGATAAACGCACTAATGGATAGACAGACAGACAGAGTGACATTGCATTTTATATATATTATAAATTTTAGATATTCTCTGCTACATAATATTGTTCTATATTTAATGGTTTGGGCTGTGTATTGCAAGGGAATGCGCTAGCGGTAAACTTTTTTCCGACTTCATTCACTATTATCGTCACTGCTCATTCCTTATGCTACCTATCGTAATAAAATATAGCCTATAACCTGGCCAGAGAACATATGTATGTTTTAAAAAAAAAGTACGTAAATCGGATAAATGGTTCTCCAGTGATAAGCGCACTAACGGACAGACAGCCAGACAGACAGACAGAGAGACGTTGCATTTTATATATATTATAGATGTGATTCTACGTCCGTCATATAAGTCTTCCAGTTCCTGATTTGTCCGTCTAGTCCACCCTTCCGGTGTGTTTCTTCCTCCGTAGATTACTCTTAACATCCTTATTTCCCACCTCTCTAGCGTCTCTTCCTCCAATTTATTCATTACCCATGTTTCACATCCATAGGTGACAGTAGGTCTTATGACCGATGTATAAATCCTCAGTTTTGTCTTTCTAGAGTCGTATTTTGATTTCATTAAAGCATTCAGGCTCCCACATTTTTGGTTGCCCTTTCCTATTCGTGCCTTCAATTCGCTCCCCTCATGCCCGTTTTCTTCCAGCAGTACCCCCAAATATATAAATCTATCCACTCTCTCAAATTTATATTCCCTTCCATCATATGTCACTACATTAAGTTCTTTTTCTTTCTTAGTTTCTGTGCTTCCTGCTATCATATATTTCGTTTTCTCGGAGTTGATTTCTAATCCATACTTGCTTGCCTCTCTTATTAGCCTTTTCGTTCTCTTTACCAGTTCTCTGCTAGACTTTGCTATCAACGTCAAATCATCCGCATATGCTATACACTGGTGCGCCTTATTAAAAATTGTACCGTTAGCCTCTAGGCTGCTCTCTCTTATTATCCTCTCCAAAACTAAGTTAAATAATGTCGTAGACAGTGGGTCACCCTGTTATAGTCCCCTTTCCACTATAAAATCCTTTTATTCCAGGCCATTCTACACTATTTTATTGGTCGTTTTTTGTAGTGTCATTTTAACTAATCTGATTAGTTTTGTTGGTATTTCTAAATGGAACAATGGGTGATACATTCTGTCTCTTATAATTCTATCATAAGCCTGCCGGAAGTCTATAAACAGGATATGTAATGCTATTTTATGCTCATAAACGTAATCTGAATTTTTTGGATTGTTGTAGCTTCTACTTGATGGAAATTCAATATAAATATATAATAAAAGACTGTTTTTAGTCAATTTCCACTGGCTTATTTAAATTGAGATGACGCGTTTCGCTATCGATGCAGCTTCTTCAGATCTACATTTTACACTGTCCAGTTAGGTTTAATATTCACAGTTTTATATAATTTCTTAATTATAATATTACACCTAATTAAATTACATTGATAGTATTGGAAAATCCACACAGATTTGGAGTTAAGAGAATAAATTCAATAATGGTGAATTGCTTAAATCTACCTGGTCGTTGAGTAAAGTACCTGTAGTCCTTAATCGATTTATTTGCATTGTCTCTAAAAGGTTTAGTTTTAAACCTTTTTGTTGGGTGTGTAAAATTTTGAAATTCTTGTTAAATGAGTGATTTTCTGTTAATAGATGATTTGCATATGTTGAATTAGATTTTCTATGGATGAAACTTTTTTCGTGTTCTGTAATTCTTTGTCTAAATGTACGCCCAGTTTGTCCGATGTATATTTTAGGACATGACCCACATGTTAATTGATAAACCCCTGATTTATTGTCTTTATTGATTTGTGGTTTGTAGTTTTTAAGGTATTTCCCTATAGTATTGTTAGTCTTGTAAGCTATGTTGATATTTTTTTGATTTAAAAATTTCCCCAGTTTTTCCGTTGGTTTGCCGAAATAGGTTAAGCATTTAAAAGTGGTATTTCTGTCCTTAAAACGTGGGTATATTTCTGAGATAGCCTTGTTTCTAAGTTTTTTCTTAACGATACTCTTGATTAAAATAACCGAATAACCGTTGTTAACGGCTACTTGTTTTATGTAGTTTAATTCTTTAGTAAAATTTTCTTCTGATAAGGGGATATTAGTTAGTCTATGTATAAAAATATGATAAGCGGCAAGTTTATGATGGTTAGGGTGGTGAGAACTATTGTGAATTGTGGTATCTGTATGACAAGGTTTGTGATATATTGCAAATTCATGTTTTTTCATGGCTTTACTGATTGTTAAGTCTAGGAAATTAATTTTCCCTTCGACTTCTTCTTCTTGAATTTGCAATATATCACAAACCTTGTCATACAGATACCACAATTCACAATAGTTCTCACCATCATAAACTTTCCGTTTATCATAGTTTTATACATAGACTAACTAATATCCCCTTATCAGAAGAAAATTTTACTAAAGAATTAAACTACATAAAACAAGTAGCCGTTAACAACGGTTATTCGGTTACTTTAATCAAGAGTATCGTTAAAAAAAAACTTAGAAACAAGGCTATCTCAGAAATATACCCACGTTTTAAGGACAGAAATACCACTTTTAAATGCTTAACCTATTTCGGCAAACCAACGGAAAAACTGGGGAAATTTTTAAATCAAAAAAATATCAACATAGCTTACAAGACTAACAATACTATAGGGAAATACCTTAAAAACTACAAACCACAAATCAATAAAGACAATAAATCAGGGGTTTATCAATTAACATGTGGGTCATATCCTAAAACATACATCGGACAAACTGGGCGTACATTTAGACAAAGAATTACAGAAAACGAAAAAAGTTTCATCCATAGAAAATCTAATTCAACGTATGCTAATCATCTATTAACAGAAAATCACTCATTTAACAAGAATTTCAAAATTTTACACACCCAACAAAAAGGTTTAAAACTAAACCTTTTAGAGACAATGCAAATAAATCGATTAAGGACTACAGGTACTTTACTCCACGACCAGGTAGATTTAAGCAATTCACCATTATTGAATTTATTCTCTTAACTCCAAATCTGTGTAGATTTTCCAATACTATCAATGTAATTTAATTAGGTGTAATATTATAATTAAGAAATTATATAAAACTGTGAATATTAAACGTAACTTGACAGTGTAAAATGTAGATCTGAAGAAGCTGCATCGACAGCGAAACGCGTCATCTCAATTTAAATAAACCAGTGGAAATTGACTAAAAACAGTCTTTTATTATATATTTGTAGTCTGAATTTCTTTAACAGTGAATATCTGATCTGTTGTGGATCTGTTACTTCGAAACCCCGCTTGGTATTCCCTCATTCTTTCTTCTGCATACCCGTTGAATCTCTTCCGCAATACCTTTGCCAGAATCTTATAGCATGTATCTAGCAGAGCTATTCCTCTATATTTTTGCATAGCATTTTATCACCTTTTTTGTGTAGTGGACTTATAAGGGCCTTGGACCATTCTTTTGGCATCACCTCCTGTTCCCACACTTGCGCTATTAGTAGAAATAGTTTCTCATGCAGTTGTTCGCCTCCTGCCTTTAACATTTCAGCACTTATTTCGTTTTCATCTGGCTTTTTGTTGTTTTCAATTATAGCTTTGATTTCTCCTCTTGTTGGCTTACTCACCATATTCCCATCATCGTCCATTGTTTGCTCTTCTACCTCATTCCCTCTTTCTCCCCCATTCAACAATACCTCGAAATACCCCTTCCACTCATCCATTATTTTGTTGTATAGAGATAGAAAATAAAGGTGATTAAAACTAAAAATACAAATAATTGGTGGAGAAATTTCGGACTTTGGAACGTATAAATTTAGCAAACTGAACTCTGCTGCTGTATTAAACCAAAGGCCGTACCTGATAAATAAACGCAATTGTTGCTTTTCCCATGGTTATTTTGGCAATGCGGTCATAAATACCTTAGAACTGTAGCCATTATGTGTATGGATTTTTTAAGACAGAAACTCCGTTTCGCCCGAAAATTACGGCGAGAAAGCAAGAAAATGATTTTGCAGGCTCGCAGCTTTACAAGATTTGTTGAAGTTTGCAGTTATTGAATGCAGCTACTTACTTCAAGTTTAAATGCCAATTAAGGAGAAATTTGTTTTCAAACTAAGTTATAATTTCCTTAATAAAAGTTTTAGATTTATGAATTTATTAATTAATTAGAAATAGATTATTAATAGTTAATATTATATACAATGCATTTATTAAATCTTGAGATCTTAATTTGAGAATGTGTCAAGACCTACAAGTAACTAAAATTGACCCTTATTCTCAAAAGGATGTCCAATTTTAGGGACATATGGATTTTAGTTTTTTTTTAATTTAAACCTTTTTTTTTAAATATTCCAGGTTTACTTTTGCGTACCTTTTGCTCTTTCATCAGAGGAGGTTCCAGCTATTTAAAATACTATTAAATATGTGTTTTTTCTTTATTTAAGTATCAGCTATTTCATGTCTATTAATTGATTTATGTAAAAGTAGGAAACATTAGGTCTCACCAATATAATAAATTGAAAAAAATTGATCTCTTACCAACTAAGCATTAAGCTTAAATGCTTAAAAACTATATACATGAGGGACCAAAAAGGTAACATTTATATAACTTTGTAACATTCATTTTTTCCTAGATTTTAAGACCATGTAATGTTACTGATTTTTCACTTCAAATTGTACCTATTTTCATTTTTGTATCAAACGGTATATTAATCAGAGATTCCAAGCCGTTCGGTATATTAGTGTGCTGTGCGGGTTTCTGACCGAATCTACCGCTACGCCGCGATTGGTGGAAAATGTGTATCCGGATTTTTGGTTCCGGCGTCGCGATATTACCGAGAGAAGGCCCACGACTTATTTAAGGGTCCGGTAGGACAGGAATAGAGGAGTACCATCAAGCCGCGGCCAGGCTAATTTTCATCGGAGCCGCCAAGTAGGCTTCCTTCGACGGAGCTGCAGTAAAGGCTCATTACAACAATCATGAGAGCTAAATAATGCACAAGTTTTTTAACGAAAAGCCGTAGTGGGCTCTCTAAGTGTTTACTAGAAAAGTGTGAAATCGGTTGTGTTCCATCGAAGCCGAAATAAAAACAGTAAGTTACCAACACATCCTTTCATAGACTCATCCCTGAGTAGTGCCTTAACAGCAATTTGAACTGACTAAAAAGTGAAGTGAAAAGCACTATTTTTCGTCTTCGGGAGTAGTCAGAGTTTAGAATTTAAATGTCATAACTACCAGTTAGGCTAAAATTTTTTAGTAATCCTGTAAAACTGCAAAGGTTAGAACTTTTTATTTTTAAAAACTTGAATAAATTTTCTTTTTGTTGATTAAAGCTAGTGTCTCACTGAATACCTATCTTACTTTTCAGGATAAGAACGGCTGTACCAAACTGATTTTTTTATTTACTAACAGTACACCCTTTCAGTATTTTTTCATTTTTTTAGCTGAAGTTAGATCCTTTCTATTTTAAAATGAATGGTGCCCAAAAAGTCGTACAGCTGAGGTTTCTTTAAAAATAGAAAATAATTCCAAAAAGACGTACAAAAATTATCTCTTACCCATATCTCTCTACCAAAGAAAACTGAGCTGGTGTGTGTTTAATTTCTTTAGTTCTTTTAAAATCAGGATTCACTCGATTCATTATCAGAAATTAAAGCGGGGCTACAAGAAAATTGCGCTCAAGCTTGGGGCATCCAATATTCAAACGGTACAAAATTGCGCTCAAGCGTGGGACAAACAACTTCTCACAGGGTACAAAAAAAAAAAAGATACCTCAAACTGAGGACAGTTTCGCATGTTACAACTTTACTAGCCGTGCCAGCGGCTCCGCTCGCATGGACTTGATTCACTATTATCGCCACTGCTTATTCCTTATGTTACCTGACGTAATAAAATATATCCTATAACCTGACTAGAGAACATATGCATGGATTAAAAAAAAAAAACACCTAAATCGGATAAGTGGTTCTCGAATGATAAGAACAGTAACGGATAGACAGACAAACAGATAGAGAGACGTTGCGCTTTATATGTATTATATAGTTTATTATTATTATATAACGTGGCCAAAGAATATAGGCATGAATTGAAAAAAAACCTACGTAAATCGGAGAAATGGTTCTCTCGTGATAAGCGCACTAACGCACAGACAGACAGACGGACTGAGAGACGTTGCATTTTTTATATATTATATTCTTTGCTACATGATATTGTTCCATATTTAACGGTTTAGGCGGCGTATTGCAAGAGAGCGCGCTAGCGGCAAACTTTTTTCCGACTTGATTCACTATTTTCGTCACTACTTATTCCTTATGTTATCTAACGCAATAAAAAATATATATCTATAACCTGGTAAGAGAACATATGTATGAATTTAAAAAAAATCATGTAAATCGAATAAGTGGTTCTCGAGTGATAAGCGCACTAACAGACAGACAGACACACAGAGAGACGATACATTTTATACATATTATAGAAGATTATAGATAAACTGGCCAGAGAAAAAATGTATGAATTAAAAAAAAAAAACATGTAAATCCGTTCTCAAACCAAAAACGCACTAACGGGCAGACAGACAGACAGAGAGATGTTGCATTTTATATATATACTAACCGTGCCCGCGGCTCCGCTCACGTAGACTTGATTCACTACTATCGTCACTGCTTATTCCTTATGTTACCTAACGTAATAAAATATCTCCCAATATTTCGCCTTACCTCCCATTATTTCTCCTTATCTCACCTTATCTCCCTTTATCTAGGCTTATCTCGACTTATCTCGTAATATTTTTCCTTATCTCCCATTATTTATTCTTATCTCCCGTTATCTCACCTTATCTCCCATTATCTAGGCTTATATCGAATTATATAGAACATATGTATAAATTTATAAAAACACGTAAATCGGATAAGTGGTTCTCAAGTAATAAACGCACTAACGGACAGACAGACAGAGAGACGTTGCATTTTATATATATTAGAGATATTCTTTGCTACATGATATTGTTCCATATTTAATGGTTTAGCATGTTTAAAAAAAAGCACGTAATTCCGATAAGTGGTTATCCAGTGATAAACGCACTAATGGACAGACAGACAGAGATACGTTGCATTTTATATATATTATAGATGTAATAAAATATATATCTATAACTATGAATTTTAAAAAATCACGTAAATCGGATAAATGGTTCTTGAGGGATAAGCGCACTAACGCACAGACAGGCAGACAGAGAGACGTTGCATTTTATATATATTATAGATATAGATTATTATTATTATTATATAACCTGGCCAAAGAATATATGTATGAATTTAAAAAAAGACACGTAAATCGGATAAGTAGTTCTCGCGTGATAAACGCCCTACTGGACAGACAGACAGAGAGACATTGCCCGTTGTCTGAAAACTTCACGTTGTAGAGTCTTTCTCAAATCTATCTACAAACACTATTTTATATTATATCAAAGATGTAATAGCAGCTGCGACTGTATTGAAAAATTATCGTGTATCTCAAAAAAAAAATCAATTTTACGAAATAGCTAGCGTGTTGACAGTATGTAATTGTAAAATATAGGTCGTTTAAGGACCTAGTGTACACCGTCTTGTTTTATGATGGTGAAAACTAAGCATCTTGTTAGATTAAGTCCACTTAACATTCTCCTGGGGCCTATTTCACAAAAGTACAAATTTCTCTACCAATTATTTGCATTATTAGTTTTTAATCGCCTTTATTTTCTATCTCTATATAACAGTGCGACCTTTTCCTAAAAAATATTTTATTACATGCCTTCTAAGCTTTACAATAAGCTATATAAATCAGTGCATTTCAAAGTTCATTTTAATCAGTAAATGATGAAACTAAAAATCTTATTTGTATGATAAAGGCCTGAACGAGTACAATTAACAATTCCTAAGAACTAGAAATCTACAGTGATATAAAGGTTAATGATAATAAATACAATAAAATTATTTGGAATTTTAGCAGTTATTGGAATATAATTAACCAAAGTACTTATCGGTAGGTAGATGCCTAAGTGCCTAAGTATGCAATAAAAATATTCTGCGATGGCTTCAACTTTCAATTTTGCCCCGGTCAAACTTCGCGGAGTCTGTAAATCTGCATTTTCCCCGCAAGAAAAAACAATGATACTAACGTGCACGATGCCCTAGTGCATCAACAGCCAACAAGCCAAGTACCTGAAATTGTGAAAACCTGTGCCAACATGACGGGAGTTGGATCAGCAGCTATTTATAGATTTCTAAAAGTAAGAAAACTTTGGCACAAATCTCAGAATCACAAAGGAAAGAAGCCCTTAGAGCTCGATGAAAACTTTAAAAAGGCAATAAGAAGAAAAGTACACCATTTTTTTATTAAGAAAGAAATACCTCCACTACATAAAGTTTTACAAGAAATCAGAGAAGACAAGATTTAAAACAATGCAAATTATAGAAAATCCTTCATAACCTGAATTTTCGTTGGGGAAAACACAATAGAAAATCTATTCTTATCGATAAAACGGAAATAATTTTTTGGAGAAGAGGATATCTACGAGCAATCAGAAAATTTTGAGCCGGAGAAAGAAATATTTTTTATTAGATGAGATTTGGGTTAATGAGGCACACACAGTGAAAACATCCCGGATTGACAAAAACATTAAGAGTGCCCAACAAGCTTTTATAGAAGGTTGGTCAACAGGTACAACCCCCTTCAGGAAAAGGTCGCAGGCTAATTATAGCTTATATTGGTAGCGAAAACGGATTTCTCGACGGTGGCTTGTTGAAATTCAAATCAATTCGAATTCAACTACAGATTACCATGAGGAGATGAGGGCCGATGTTTTTGAGGAGTATTTCCAACAAATGATTAAATTTATACCACCAGAATCAGCTATAGTATTAGACAATGCGCCATACCATTCTCGATTATTAGAACGACTCCCGACGAATTCATGGAAGAAAGCGGAAATTATTCAGTGGATAAGAGACAAAAATCTCAAACATAAAGATGGTATGTTAAAAGCGGAATTTCTCAAAATTGTGAAACAAAATAAGGCATAGTTCAAGAAATACGCAGTCGATGAAATGGCAAAGGAACGGAATATCACAGTGCTTAGATTACCTCCATATCATTGCGAATTGAATCCTATGGAGTTAATTTGGGCACAAATGAAAGGTTTCGCAAGGAAAATCACCACGTTCAAACTTCAAGACGTAAGGCAATTATTATTATATATACTCGTATGTTATTAAAAATGTCATTCGATATGTTATAGAAGAAGAAAATAAAATGTGGAAACTTCACGAATACATTGAAGAAACTGTGGAAATGGAAGTGGAAGTCGAGTCCTCAGATTTTGAAGACGATGATTGTTTTTGATTATAATTAAAATACTTATGTATCGTGAATTGTGAATTTGTATATATACATAGATCTTATATTTCTATAACCTTATTTTTAAGATAATTTTATTTATTAAACACTAAAAGCAGGTTACGCTCGGACGGCCATGCAATCGATTACATTTACATTTACGTTTTATGATTCTATTGTATAGCAGAGGTTTTGGGCGCAGGTAATTTCCACACCACTAATCCGTTTATGATCTAGACATATTTAAGGGATTGTAATTGCAGAAGTAAATTCCACACCGAGTACTTTCAGGTAGAGGATGAGGGTTGATAAATGGGTGGTAGTACGCACCGGCTTGTACAATTAAATCATTATTAAACCCTTCTATATATCAGTTTAGTACATATTATTAATTTGTGATTATTACTTGGTTGTGCGTATATTTTTTAAAGTGTTGCTAATATGGAAGCAAAGTTAATAAGGAGTAATTGAGGAAAGGACATATTATGTGTGAATTACTACACTTACTTTCGACAAAAGGTGCTAAAATGTGGAGAAACGTTTTGGAGATGTTCAAAAAAAGACTGCAAATCAAAAGTCTTCACCGTTGGGCCCGAGAATTTAGTTACCAGAAGTGAAGGACTCCATACACATGAAGCCGACACCAAGAAGCTGAATCGGCAAATAATTAGTAATTCTTGCAAAAGAAAAGCCGGAGAGCATATGAGTGAAAAGCCATCTGAAATTATCCGACAAAAACTACAAAACACGCTGCCTGAAACAGTAACAGAAAAAGATGTCGAATATATTAGAAAAAACATTTATAACCATAGACGAAAATTTTTGCCAGGACGTAATCCAAGAAGTGCTGAGGAGGTGCATAGTGCTTTAGAGATATTTGAAATCAAAACTAGCAAGGGTGAGAATTTTCTATATATCAATGAACTCGAAAGTGGCATTATTGTTTTTTCTTGCACTACAAAGGTCAATATGTTGTGTAAAATATCCAATATATGTTATATATGGACGGCACCTTTTCATACTGCACTAAATATTTTACACAGTTATTTACAGTGCATGGTTTTGCAAACGGTCATTACATTCCATTATTATTTTGCTTATTACGTGATAAGAGAGCTGAAACATACAAAAACCTCTTCACATTATTAAAATGTAAGATTTATTCAACAGATACACTGTATTTCAATCCAGAGAAAATTACTATTGACTTCGAAAAATCTATTCATAAGGCAGCATCTGAAGTTTGGCCAAATGCTAAAGTGTTAGGATGTAGATTTCATTTACACCAATCTTGGTTTCGCAAGATACAGAATCTAGATCTAGCTAAAGAATATTGCGACAAAAATTCTGAAATTGGTCGTGCCAGTTTTACATACGATTTATATTCTATAAAACCTGAGGATGAACGTTTAAATAAATTTTGTGATTACCTACTAGAAACGTATATAGAGGAAGGGGCCGATTTTCCAGTTGAAATATGGACAGAATCGAGTCCATCTTTAACTCGAACAGCTAACTGTTGTGAGTCCTTCCATTCCCATCTAAATAATTCTTTTTATTCTACACATCTGTCTCTGTATACTTTTATCGATAGACTGAAAGAATTTCAGATTAACGTATATATAAAAATACAAATTGTCGACGAGTCTAAAATAAATAATAATCATAATAACCAAAAATTAAAACATTTAAAAAATCTTTATGAACAAAGACAGTTAGGAAATATTAATCGTTTCCATTTTTTAAAATGTGTCTCCTATTTTTCTCAACCTGTTTTGCAAATATATATAAATAGATATGTATAGGTTTGTAGCAATATCTAGTATATGTAAGGAAATTTGTCCAATTATATTTTATGTATTTAGCAAAAACTTCATGTTTTACCAATATTATTCTACTATGAAATAAAAACATATATTTTTGCAAATATCTAAAATTTTCAATAAAAACTGATTTAAAAGAAATCCGTCCAATTTTATTTAGTTGAATAAAGCATAATTATATTTGCTTGGTGTGAAAATTACCTGTAAGATTTAAGCACCCTTATAAGGTTAGTGTGGAATTTACCTGTTGTATTAAGGGCGCAGGCAGTCTTGGTGTGAAATTTACTAACGCCGGAGGTTTTCTGCTTAAAATAGGGTGAACACTTAAAATTGATTCAAAACAGCAGCAAAATCCAGTAAAATGCAAAAGAAATCTCTTGTTTTTTGGGCGCACCCCAACATGTACAATGAGAGAATTCTGTTATCAACTCCAAACAAATACCTTTATCTGGTTGTTTAAAACCTGAAAGGAAAAGAAAAATATATAATTTGAATGGGTTTTAATATTTTTAAATACCTTGTTAACTTTACAATGGAAGTCCAAGGTGATCTCAAGGAAAAATTGATAACACATTGTGGTTTGGCACTCTGCAAGAAAAATCGAAAATGATTTTTTTTTGGGAATTCTAGGACGAATGAAAAAAATTTAAGCATTGGAAAAGAAAATTTGGAACTTACCTAATGGAATGAGTTTTCCATTTAAAACTGCAAATCGGGCATAATTTTTGAGTTAGAGTAGCAGAAATAGATAAATAAGGAGTGGAATATAAATGTGTTTCTATCGCCTGCTTCTGGCAGACCGAAATGTTCGACACGAGAAACCAAATGTTAAACAAATAGGATTGTGTACAATAACTCAAAAATGTATTAATATCAGAACATACAATGGACATGGTACATTATTAAAGTATAATAAAATTAAATGAATAGAAAAGATAAAATATCAATATGAAGGCAAATCTACCAACCAGGATGTTTTCAAGCTCTAAATTATAAAAGAAAGAATTAAACAATAAAATCCATAATTTTTGTCATTTATCCCCATAAAAGTGCATAAAGTAAAAAAAAGAACTTGAAGTTGTCATGTAATTTATTGAAAAAAAAGGAATTAAACAAAAGAAAAAGAACGATTCTAAGATCAGTTCCAAGATGTAAAGTGTGGACTTCAATTAATCAATGTACACAAGGCAACGTGTCGAGGCAGTATAACATTAAATTTTGTGTAGTGAATTTTATCAAGTGGAAAGTAATTATTTAAATCCATGTAACATTATCGAAATTATGCATATTGTAAAAAAATTAACTCTACAACTTTTAAGAAAACAACCCAGTTTAACTATCCTTTAATACTGCAAGAGTAAATTAAAGTTTGGTCGAGATCTTGAAGTTACAAAACTGTGTGCGTGATGTTAATATATGACCAGCAGCAACTTTTTCCAGCATCGAAATTATGGCAAGAGCTACATGGTAGTGCGGTGGTTTTTTTCTAGTAACAGAACTACTGTAAAGGGATCCCGCACAAAAGTATAGGAAAAATTTTTGAAATTTTGGGAAAAAGTTCTCCAAGTTATGCTTAATAAGAGTTCTCATGGCTACAGTGCTCAAAATTCAATAGCCAGTGGCCTTTGAAGCCTAAAAATATAGACTAATTAGATTATTTTATATAACATACAACAAGTGAAGCAGTATAAGTATTTGGGAATGATAATGGATGAAACTGGAAAACAAGATAGACAAATTATTGAAAGAAATGAAAAAACAAACTTTACTGTGCAATAAATAATAAATTCATTAGAAAGAAAGAAGTGACGAAACAAACAAAAATAAAAGTGTTCAAAGCAATTTATAGGACAATCCTAACATATGGATGTGAATCATGGACCCTAACAGATAGGCAGAAAAACAAGATACAAGTCGTCGAAATGAAATGCCTGAGAGCAATACAAGGAGTTAGACGGACAGAATAAAGAAATAAGGAGAAGGCTGAGAGTATAAGCAATTATGGAATATATACGATATAGACAGCTGGGACGGTGGGGACATATAAAGAGAATGAAGGATGAGAGAGAGGTGAAACAAGTGTATGAAGCCCGAATACAGGGAAAACAGAAGCGAGGGACAGACAGACCTGGAATGGGGGTATTAGAGGTATGCTTAAGGAGAAGAGGAAATCCTGGAAAGAAGCAGTGAAAATGGCAAAGAATAGAGACAGATGGAAGAAGTTTATATGTGGAGATTGAGAGGGAAAAAAGGAGAATGTATAACTGCCCTACACCGTACGGTAGAAGGGATATACGAATATATATATGAGTATATATATATATATATATATATATATATATATATATATATATATATGTATATATATATATATATATATATATATATATATATATATATATATATATACACATAGATTCTTTTATTTTCTATATTTTTTAGTGTTCTATACGGAATACTTATAAGATCACTTCGGTGTCTGTCTGTCTGTCTGTCTGTCTGTTTGTCTGTCATACCCGATTTTCTCCGAAACTATTTGTCATAGAAAGTTGAAATTTGGTAGTAATATAGGAATTGATGGCCTCATCAGAGCCATGTAGTTTTGAGAGTTAAATTTTGACTTAAGGGTTTAGTTTTGGGGGTGAAATCGGAAGTGAAAAATTTTTTTTTTACTAGGTCATCGAGTCTGGTGTCAAATGAAAGCTTGTGAAGACACGAGTAATATATATATATATATATATATATATATATATATATATATATATATATATATATATAATGTAATACTTGGGCTCACTTTTCTTTGTATTATTTTTAAAAAATCGCTGTCCCCCCGCCTTATCTCGAAAAGTACTTATCAAAAAATTTTGAAAAAACTCTGGAATATTCTCTACGGGGTGTAGACTGAACGAAAATTATCACGAGTGCATTACCTTTAATAATTTATCTGGTATATAAAAAAAACAAAAATTTCAAGGTCATCAGATTTTAGTAAAGATTGGAGACAAACTTTGTTGAACACTCATTTGGGGTGTGTTTTGTAAAGTCACTGATCATTTTATACCTCTATAACAAAATTTTTTATTTTAAAAACCATCAACGTACGGAACACTAATTGCACAAGTTCAACTTGCACTTGACCGGGAGAGGGTGTTCTCCCGCCGCAGATGATCCCACTTGATAGTCCGGGAAAAATCGGGAATCTAGTATCTGAAACATTTTCTGGAAAAGTGAAAATAATTCAAAAAAAATAGAGAATAAAAGAATTTAATTGGTCATATGGTTTTTTGCTTGTGCTGCTATCTCTCGGAAAGTCTCGAGGGTTTTCGCCCCATATTAGTAGTGTGTAGAGGGAAATATCAAGATGCAGTTGTAATTATTTCTGAACCTTTCCCTCTGCTTCACTTTTATTTTACTTAATATCTCACTATTTCTTTTGGTAATGTTCTGAATGTATTAGGTTAGTACGAGAAAGTCAAATTTAGTGTTTACTTTTCTCTTTTGTCTCCGTGAATAAAAATGAAACTACGGTAACGTTAAAATACAGATATGAAATATTTTAAATAATATTTGAAACGAAAAACAATAGATTTTTGCTCCTATGACTAAAACACCCAAAACCTATTTAAATAGTTTAATAGCCACATTTTAATCTACTCTAAAAGATAATACGGTAAATATTTTCGTAAGGTCAAGAAGCAATTCACCGCAGTGCGAAAACTCGAAGCAAAAGTGCAAGATTAGCAGAATCTTTCATAATTAGCAGTTGGGAGCATTCTCAAGTTCTTTTTACAGCTTAAAGTCATGATTAAGGATTTTTTACAGACAGTTAAGCGATTATGTGAAATAAATGACAGTTCACGGGAGGAGCAAAATCTACAATAATTTTTATTATTAGTGTACGTTATTTCGATCACAAGTTTTTTAGACGGTTTATAAACCGTTCGCAAACAACTTTTTCAACTCAAAAAACAAACCTCTCAAATAAAGGATTTAAACATAATTTAGATAAAAATTTCAATATTAAGAAATCAGAATTATTAGCAGTAGAAACAGAAATATCTTTAGGCGACGTACCTTTAAACATGTCTAAGAAATAAACGTGTTCAGATATCATTAAAAAAAAAATTTAAACAGCAAACACAATAACGCAAATCAAGATAATAACACAGTTAAACTTATTAAAAAGAAAGGAATAGAAGAAAATGTTATATTCACCCAAGCAGATAAAGGAAATACCATAGTCGCAAACCACAAGGCCCAATATATAGAAAAAAACCGGTCAAGTGCAAGTTGAACTTGCACAATTAGTGTTCCGTACGTTGATTGTTTTTAAAATAAAAAATTTTGTTAGGGTGGTATAAAATGATCAGTGACTTCGCAAAACACACCCCAAATGAGTTTCCAACAAAGTTTGTTTCCAATCTTCACTGAAAACTGGTGACCTTGAAATTTTGTTTTTTTTTTATATACCAAACAAATTATTAAAGGTAATGCACTCGTGATAATTTTCGTTCAATCTATACCCCGTGGAGAATATTCCAGAATTTTTTCAAAATTTTTTGATCAGTACTTTTCGAGATAAGGTAGGAGCAGCGATTTTTTAAAAGTAATACCAAGAAAAGTGTGCGCAAGTATTACATTAGATACGAGTATATATATATATATATATATATATATATATATATATATATATATATATATATATATATATATATATATATATATATATATATATATATATATATATATATATATATATATATATATATATATATATATATATATATATATATATATATATATATATATATATATATATATATATATATATATATATATATATATATATATATATATATATATATATATATATATATATTTATATATATATATATATATATATATATATATATATATATATATATATATATATATATATATATATATATATATATATATATGTATACATATATATATATATATATATATATATATATATATATATATATATATATATATATATATATATATATATATATATATATATATATATATATATATATATATATATATATTTATATATATATATGTGTATACATATATATATATATATATACATATATATATATATATATATAATACATATATATATATATATATATATATATATATATATATATATATATATATGTACATATATATATATATATATATATATATATATATATATATATATATATATATACATATATATATATATATACAGTAATACCCCGCTTTACGCGAGGGATACGTTCCGAAAAAAATCGCGTTAACTGAAATTCGCGTATATCGAGGTTTATGATTAAACATAGTCAAAATTTAATACAAAAAAATACAAATCATTTTAATCAATCACTTTAATTCTAAGAACACTTTATGCAATACATACTCTTATTTTTTACGGAAAAATACATCTATTGTCTTTTGGGTAACGTTTTGTTTACGTTCTTGTAAAATACGTTCATAACACCCAACACTGTTTTTAATTGTTTGACACACGGTCAAGACACGGTCATCATTATTGTCTATACTCTGCAATATGTCCAAACCTGAATAAATTTTTGAAAGTGCATTTTGTATTTCCCCTGAAGATAAAACTTTCTCTTCTACTTGTTCTTCCTCATCGTAGATAGGATTATTCTGTAACTCGATCAGATCTTCATTGCTAATAGGATCGTCGTGCGTTGCTACAAGTTCTACGAGATCTTCTACCGTGACATCTTCAAGTTCAGACCCCTCAATCATTGCAGCAATGTCTTCAAGCACTTGTCTCTGCATCTGGACAATTCTTCTAGGTGCTTCCACTACATCTGGCCAAAGATTACGCCACACCCCATTCATACAACTCATTTTAACTTCCTTCCAAGCCTCTTCTATGTTGTGAATAGACTTCATAATGTTGTATGACTTCCACCACTCTCGCATAGACTGTCTTCCTTCCCCGTCAGTTTCATGAATTAGTTGGCTAAAAGTGCGGCGATGGTAATAAGCTTTGAAGTTTGCTATTGCTCCCTGGTCCATAGGTTGTAATATTGACGTAGTGTTTGGTGGAAGGAACTTTACGTACACTTTTAAGTCTCTGGGCGTATCAAGTGAGGTTGGATGTCCTGGGGCATTGTCTAAGAGTAATATAACTTTAGGTTCAAGCCCATTTCTGTCACAGTATGATTTGACTGATGGGCAAAAACTATTAGAATACCATTCTTGAAAAATTTCCCGTGTAACCCACGCCTTTCTGTTTGATCGCCACACAACTGGTAGACTTGTCTTGTCTGTGCCTCGCATTGCACGGGGTGTTTCTGAATGGTACACTAGTAAAGGTTTCAGTTTGAAATCACCAGTGGCATTACCACCCAGCAGAAGTGTTAGTCGATCTTTCGCAGCTTTGAAACCACTGGCTTGACGTTCTTCCTTAGAAATGAATGTTCGAGATGGCATTTTTTTCCAGTAAAGTGCGGTCTCATCAACATTGAAGATGAGACAAGCAGGAATTTTCTCTCGTCTAACGAAGTCTTGAAACTTGTCTGGAAACTCAGCTGCAGCTTGAATGTCCGCGCTGGCCGCCTCGCCTGTTATGTGGATATTGTGAAGATTAGAACGCTGCTTGAACCGATGGAACCAGCCTCTGCTGGCAGCAAAAGTCGGAGTGGCACTCCCTTCTCCTTCTTTTGTTTTCAGCATCTCATACAAAGATTTTGCTTTTGTGCATATGAGATCTTGACTTAGTGGTGTGTTCTTCTTATTCAAATCTTCGATCCAGACTGACAGTAATTTCTCCATTCTTTCTAAGATAGATGATCTCGAACGAGAAAGTTTTGTTGCACTTATAGGTGTTGAACCTTCGCTGGAGATTTTAATTTTTTTCCCGATTTTTATAAATCGTTCTCACAGTCGATTCTGAGAGTCCAAAATCTCTCCCAACAATTGTTGCTTTGCCTCCATTTTCCATTCTTCTTAACACTTTCATCTTCAATTCCAAAGTGACGCTTTTACGCTCTTTTTTCTTTACAGGCGGCATTTTTAACGTAGGGTTAAATTATGTATGTATGTATCTCCAATAAATATTAAAACAAAACTGCCAGCCGACCGAACTAACATTACGGAACAAATGAACACACGAAACGAACGAGGAAATCCCCATAGAACAAAGTCGAAGGACAGGGAATTCCCAATTCTTCAAAGAGAATATTCAGAGAAAGCGGGGATCCCCCCGCGACCATAGAGAAGTTAATGACTACATGAGCGCGAAATTTGAAATTCGCGTTATAGTGAAACCGCGCGTAACGGGGTCGCGCTAAGCGGGGTATTACTGTATATATATATATATATATATATATATATATATATATATACATATATATATACATATATATATATATATATATATATATATATATATATATATATATATATATATATATATATATATATATATATATATATATATATATATATATATATATATACATATATATATATATATATATATATATATATATATATATATATATATATATATATATATATTTACTCGTGTTTTCACAAGCTTTCATTTGACACCACACTCGATGACCCATTAAAAAAAAAATTTTTTTCACTTCCGATTTCACCCCTCAAAACGAACCCCTTAAGTCAAAATTTATGTTACGGTGGTATAAAATGATCAGTGACTTCACAAAACACACCCCAAATGAGTTTTCAACAAAGTTTGTTTCCAATCTTTACATACCATATAAATTATTAAAGGTAATTCACTCGTGATAATTTTCGTTCAATCTACACCCCGTGGAGAATATTCCAGAATTTTTTCGAAATTTTTTGATAAGTACTTTTTGAGATAAGGCCCGGGACAGCGATTTTTCGCGAATTTTAAAAATAATACAAAGAAAAGTGCGCGCAAGTATAATATTATATATATATTTTTTACTCATGTTTTCACAAGCTTTCATTTGACACCACACTCGATGACCTAGTAAAAAAATTTTTTTTTCGCTTCCGACTTCACCCCCCAAAACTAACCCCTTAAGTCAAAATTTAATTCTCAAAACTACATGGCTCTGATAAGGCCATCAATTCCTATATTATTATCAAATTTCACCTTTCTATGTCAAATAGTTTCGGAGAAAATCGGTGTGTGACAGACAGACAGACAGACAGACAGACACCGAAGTGATCTTATAAGTGTTCCGTACGGAACACTAAAAACAATAGATTTTACTAAAAAATGAAATTTTCAGACTTTAAGCAAAGACAACAAAATTTTTTAAAAATTAAATCCCCTAGAAATAAAGCAGGCTTCCAGTACCATACCAGATTATAAAATAATTAAATTAACAGCTATGATTCCCCAACCACCGCAACTCTATTCTTTAATTAAACTACACAAACAAGATTATCTGATTTGGACAGTGGTCTACGTTTCATCACCTTTTTATAAATCAATACTCTTACATTTTCAAGGTAAATTAGTTACTTAATTAGGTTTTCTTTATTTCCAGGTATGTCATCTGGATTCGGCGAACAAAGCAAAATCAATTTAAAGAAAGTCATATATCAATAATATAATGGTATTAATTTGTAAGTACGTAACTAATTATTTAAACATGCCTAGTTTTAATTATAGTATTTTGTAAATAAATATTTGACACAAAAAAGAAAAATCAAGCATTTTTCAAAAGATACTACCAAATACAAGTAAATTTAAAAGGAATAAAAGGAAAAAAAAGCACCATAATGACAAGAATCCTAACATCCTACTAGAACAATTAAAGCTTAGCACACAGAATTTAACTGGCTTGAAAAATTGATTATGTGCTCGTATCATCAAGTGGGTTATCTGTTACCTTCTAACAATTTAATAATTTTGTTTGGATTTAAATTTAAGATATTTTCTGTTAAATAAAGGATATTGCGTAATTCTTTAGATTTCTGACAATCGACTTTAAAAATTCTTCTTACTTTCCCTACAAGTCCTTTTTACTTCCCCTACAAGTCCTTTTTACGACCCCTGCTAAATGAAGAATTCGTAAGGAATAATAACTCTCCAGGATTTCTTTACTTCTTTACGTTTCATTTTGGTAAGTTCATCTATCTCTTGGCCTGATGACTCTTCATCTAAATCAGATATCGATTATTTTTCTAACATATAAAACTTGAAGTGGGAAGGGAAACTATAATTTTTGAGCAATATAGCTTCAGCGGATGAGGGAAAAAGGGTAGGGGTTGATAAATTTTGTACATTTTCTGTATACTTATCAGAGTTTTTCGTGGTTATTGATTAGTTAATGAATTATTTAATAAAAATTTAAGCAGTTCGTGTTATGCCCACTTCAGGGTTCTTGGAATCGATAAATGTAAAAATGGTGTTATTTGGTCTTTACTTTCAATTATTTGTCATCAAATATGTAAGCGGAATGTGGAAGCGAGTTGGAGAGGTTACTCTAAATACAAGGTGTCGTGAAGAACCTGAAAATGATATTATTTTTTCATTATTTTCACTTACCGATAGTCAACTAACATATATATAAGATTGCTGGAGAAGGAAAGGCGATAGAGGATTTGTTAAGTGTACATCTTTTTCAGGATTTTTGGACTCGAGCAATCTGAAAAGTTGTTATTCATTTTAGTTAACGATACTTAAAGGGACGGGAAAAGAAGTTAAAAATCTGCAACCCCCTTGCAATTTTTAGAATATGGTTAAACATCTGAAGGATTATAGGTCGTAGAAGGAAGTTAGAGGGATTGCACGTATATTTCCTGTTATACATCCTTTTTTGAATGCTTGGAGCCGAGAATTCTGAAAGTTGGTTATTTTTTTCCTATTTTCAGTTATAACAGAAATAGTAGGTAAAGAAAAGACGAGATACGATTACGAGTGACGTTGAAAAATTATTTCACATTTTGACTCGCTCTTAATTAGAAGTAATATATGTATATATATATATATATATATATATATATATATATATATATATATATATATATATATATATATATAAATATAAATATATATAAAGAGTGCGAACAAAAGTATGGAAACATTTAAACTCCCATCTCTAGTTAGGGTTTATTAGAAATGTGCTTTGTTTTTAACGTAACAAATTTATGCACAAACAAAAGTAAGGAAACATGTTGTTATAAAATAAAAATTCCACTAAGACGATTAAGATGTCGAAAATATTTAATTTTTAATGGGATGTCTTTTGCGTCAATCACAGCTTGATATCTTTTGCCCATATAGTTAATAAGCCTAGCACAAAAATCGGATGGTATTTTTCCCATTCTCGTTTCAATACGATCCAAAGTTCGTCCCGGTTTTTTATATTTCTTTTCCTAATTTGTTTATTCTGATAGTGTCAAAGATTCTCTATCGGGTTCAAATCAAGTAATTGTGAAGGCCAGCGCATCACCCGAATCCTTTGTTCAGAAAACCAATTCTTGTCCAAGCGAGATGTGTGTTTTGGGTAATTGTCTTGTTGAAAAATCTATGACTGTGGCAAATCTGCTTAATAAGGAATCAAATTATTTTTCAATATCTTAAGATACATTTGAGCATCCATTCTGCCATTTATCTTTGCCAGTGGCTCCGTACCAGAGCGTCGAAAACAATTCCATACCATGATATTTCCAGCGCCATGTTTGACAGTAGGTATAAGGTAGTTTGGGTCATATCTTAGACCAACTGGTCTTCTTACATAACCAGCAGAATCACTTCCAAAGAGATTGAATCTACTTTCGTCACTAAAGATTCCTAAAGACCACTGATTTTGAGTCCAGTCTTTATGTTCCTTAGGAAATTTCAATCTCTCTTTTCTGTGACGCTTTGTAAGGAGTGGATTTTTAGCAGCACGCCTACCATGAAGAGTTTCGAATAACAGACGACTCCTAATAGTCATGTCTGACATCAATACATCCTGATATTCTAGCCTTAGTTCTTTATTAACAGCAGTTTTCTTGGCAAGACAATGACCCAAACACACATCTTGCTTGGCCCAGAATGGGTTTTCTGAACAAAGGATTCGGGTGTTGCGCTGGCCTTCACTTGACTCGAACCCGATAGGGAATCTTTGGCACTATCTGGATAAACAAATTAGGGAAAAAAAAATATAAAAAACTGTGATGAATTTTGGATGCCATTAAAACAAGAATGGGAAAAAATATCACTCGATTTTTCTGCTAGGCTTATTGATTCTATGGGTAGAAGATGTCAACCAGTGATTGGCGCAAAAGGATATCCCACTAAATATTAAATATTTTCGACATCTTAGAATTTTTTTATTTTATAACAAAAATGTTTCCATACTTTTGTTTGTGCATAATTTTGTTACGTTAAAAACTAAGCACATTTCTAATAAACAATAACTGTTTTAGTTTTCAAAATGTTTGTTAGTATATACACGATTAAATGGGAAGTTAAGTGTTTCCATACTTTTATTCGCCTCTGTTTACATATATATATATATATATATATATATATATATATATATATATATATATATATATATATATATATATATATATATATATATACGAGGCTGGTTTGAAAAGTCCGTGCAAAAATAAAAATTACTTATGTGTTTGGGGTAAACCTTTTTTATTTTTCGACATAGTCTCCTTTTAGGCTTATATACTTCGTCCAACGATGTTCTAGTTTGTTGATCCCTTCCGAATAATAGGATTTGCCCAAGTCTGCAAAATATCCATTAGTGTCTGCAATCACCTCCTCGTTTGAATAAAATCTTTGTCCCGCCAGCCATTTCTTCAAATTGGGGAACAAATAGTAGTCCGAGGGAGCCAAGTCTGGAGAATAGGGGGGGATGTGAAACGAGTTGGAATCCTATTTCCATTAATTTTGCGACCACAACTGCTGAGGTGTGTGCTGGTGCGTTGTCGTGATGGAAAGGACTTTCTTGTGAGCCAATCGCGGGCGTTTTTCTTGCAGCTCGGTTTTCAAACGGTCCAATAACGATGAATAATATTCACCTGGAATAGTTTAACCCTTTTCCAGATAGTCGATGAGGATTATCCCTTGCGAATCCCAAAAGACAGTCCCCATAAACTTTCCGGCCGAGGGAACGGTCTTCGCCTTTTTTGGTGCAGATTCCCCCTTGGTAACCCATTGTTTAGATTGTTGTTTGGTCTCAGGAGTATAGTAATGTATCCATGTTTCATCCACAGTGACGAAACGACGCTTAAAGTCCTCCGGATTCTTCTGGAACAGCTGCAAACCATCCTTGCAACACTTCACACGATTCCGTTTTTGGTCAAGCGTGAGCATTCGCGGCACCCATCTTGCGGATAGCTTTCTCATTTATGCAAAATATTATGTACCCGTTCAGTCGAGATGCCCACAGCACTAGCAATCTCACGCACCTTAACTCTTCTGTCATCCATCATCATATCATGGATTTGATCAATGATTTCTGGAGTCGTAACCTCCACAGGCCATCCAGAACGTTCAGCGTCACTTGTGCCCATATGGCCAGTCTGAAAATTTTGAAACCACTTATAAACTGTTCTAATCGAAGGTGCAGAGTCACCATAATGTTTATCAAGCTTCTCTTTAGTCTCCTGAGGCGTTTTGCCTTTCATAAAGTAATGTTTAATCACCACACGAAATTCTTTTTCGTCCATTTCTTGAAAATCACTCGACTTCCTTGATTCACACGAATGCTAAACACAAAGAAATAGACCAATATGGCTGAAACTTGGTGTGCGTTCATTCAAGAGATGCCACTAACTAAACATGACCTCGATACGCGCCGGTGGTGCCATCTCTCGGACTTTGCACGGACTTTTCAAACCAGCCTCGTATACATACATATATATATATATATATATATATATATATATATATATATATATATATATATATATACATATATATATATATATATATATATATATATATATATATATATATATATATATATATATATATATATATATATATATATATATATATATATATATATATATATATATATATATATATATATATATATATATATATATATATATATATATATATATATATATATATATATATATATATATGTATATATATATATATATATATATATATATATATATATATATATATATATATATATATATATATATATGTATATATATATATATGTATATATATATATATATATATATATATATATATATATATATATATATATATATATGTATGTATACGAGGCTGGTTTGAAAAGTCCGTGCAAAGTCCGAGAGATGGCACCACCGGCGCGTATCGAGGTCATGTTTAGTTAGTGGCATCTCTTAAATGAACGCACACCAAGTTTCAGCCATAGTGGTCTATTTCTTTGTGTTTAGCATTCGTGTGAATCAAGGAAGTCGAGTGATTTTCAAGAAATGGACGAAAAAGAATTTCGTGTGGTGATTAAACATTACTTTATGAAAGGCAAAACGCCTCAGGAGACTAAAGAGAAGCTTGATAAACATTATGGTGACTCTGCACCTTCGATTAGAACAGTTTATAAGTGGTTTCAAAATTTTCAGACTGGCCATATATATATATATATATATATATATATATATATATATATATATATATATATATATATATATATATATATATATATATATATATATATATATATATATATATATATATATATATATATATATATATATATATATATATATATATATATATATATATATATATATATATATATATATATATATATACATATATATACATATATATGTATATATATATATATATATATATATATATATATATATTTCAAGTTTTTTTAAACCGCATATATATATTCTTAGTTTTTGAGTTTTCTTTGGAATTTTTTAAGGTATTACAATACGTTTCAATGAATTTATCTTGGTCTTCATCAGTTGTATTTATAACCAAAAAGGACTTTACATTATTTATTAAACAAGTATCGAAAATTCCATTATTATACGGATACTAACATATTAAGAGTCATGAATATCACTACTGTTTAAATATACTGTTAATATAAAATAAAGTGACAATTATTTCCACATTTCTCTGTAACATACAGAACAATACGCATCCGATATATCTCCATGAGAAGCACTTTATTACTGTTGATTGACGATACCATATTTCAAATAAGAAACTTACAAAAAAACATCAATGAAATAACAAATTTCTTAATACAAAACTTGCCAAACAATTTATTTCAATTTATTGAAAGGGGAAAAAACAACTTTGAAAATTTTTTTTTGAACACTAAAGAAAAACAGATAAACAAACTAAATTATCTAATATATAAAAATAAACAACCATCCAAAAATTAAGTACTAATTGAAGAAAACTGGCTAGAAAATTTAACTAACGCCATAGAAATTCTAAGCCTTGGCTTAAATTTTGCATTAACGATTGGTTCCCCAAAGCTCCTTCCCATTCCAGAAATGATAGCCTCTGTTGAATCTGCAATAAATAGCTTACCATGTAACCAGAAGGGAGGTAAGAGCCAATTTTTGTAACATATTAACAAATTTTAAAAATAAAATCACCTCAACAAAAATAAAACAGTACACAACAACGTTATGCAAAACAAACTACGTTTGAAATTAAAAAACCGGTCAAGTGCAAGTTGAACTTGCACAATTAGTGTTCCGTACGTTGATTGTTTTTAAAATAAAAATTTTTGTTAGGGTGGTATAAAATGATCAGTGACTTCACAAAACACACTCCAAATGAGTTTTCAACAAAGTTTGTTTCCAATGTTTACTGAAAACTGGTGGCCTTGAAATTTTGGTTTTTTTTCTGTACCATATAAATTATTAAAGGTAATGATAATTTTCGTTCAATCTACATCCTGTGGAGAATATTCCAGGATTTTTTCAAAATTTTTTGGTCAGTACTTTTCGAGATAAGATAGGGGACAGCGATTTTTCACGATTTTTTAAAAGTAATACGAAGAAAAGTGTGCGCAAGTATTACATTATATATATATTTTTTACTCGTGTTTTCACAAGCTTTCATTTGACACCACACTCGATGATCTAGTAAAAAAAATTTTTTTTCACTTCCGATTTCACCCCTCAAAACGAATCCCTTAAGTCAAAATTTATGTTACGGTGATATAAAATGATCAGTGACTTCACAAAATACACCCCAAATAAGTTTCAACAAAGTTTATTTCTAATCTTTAGTGAAAATTGATGACCTTGAAATTTCTGTTTTTTTTATATACCAGATAAATTATTACAGGTAAACACTCGTGATAATTTTCGTTCAATCTACACCCCGTGGAGAATATTCCAGAATTTTTTCAAAATTTTTTGATAAGTACTTTCCGAGATAAGGCGGGTGGACAGCGATTTTTCGCGATTTTTTACAAATGATACAAAGAAAAGTGCGCGCAAGTATTATATTATATATATATTTTTTACTCGTGTTTTCACAAGCTTTCATTTGAGACCACACTCGATTACCTAGTAAAAAATTTTTTTTTTAACTTCCGATTTCACCCCCCGAAACTAACCCCTTAAGTCAAAATTTAACTTTCAAAACTACATGGCTCTGATGAGGCTATCAATTCCTATATTACTACCAAATTTCAACTTTCTATGACAAATAGTTTCGGAGAAAATCGGGTGTGACAGACGGACAGACGGACAGACAGACGGACAGACACCGAAGTGATCTTATAAGTGTTCCGTACGGAACACTAAAAAGACAACAAACCGGTTTCTAAAACAAAATCCCAACTTAAAAATCCTGACCGGATAAATCAAATAAATCTTTTATTATGGAAAATCACGAGTATAAAGAACGATTCTCAAAAATATAATAAAATAATTAATGACCTAACCAACATTTTCCAAAAACAAAATAACGATCTAATAAAAAAAATGAGCAATGAAAAACAACTACAGAAAAAAATCTAAAAATCAACAAAGCACAACCCCCAAAAATATACGGGCTGCCAAAGTTACATAAAAATGGTACACCATTACGGTCCATTGTCTCATGTGTGCAACCCCTACCTACCTCCAAACCATCAAATTTATTTCCCAAATCCTATATATGAGTATTTAGGGCTTTTAGATTTAGAGACTATTACTTTTTATTTCTTAATTTTTGATTATTTTACTTTATGTTAGACTAGATTAGGTCACGTTAGGTTAAGTTAGGTTAGGTTTTTTTTTTTTGATGATATACCAGGTGTACAAGTATGAAATGCGGATTTCAGACAACAGATGGTGCACCAATGCAGTTTGTGCTATAAAGATTTGACACTGCGCCATTTTGTTGTGTCATCAACAAGTGTCAGACGCGCACGAGTGATAAATTGGAAAAGTGTGTGCATAGTGTTGTGTTCAATATGTCGAAATTTATATCGAACAAAGAGCATTCGCCGACAGCATTAATTTTGTGTTTTCATTTGAAAAAAACTGCTGTTAAATCATACCGATTACTTCGAGAAGCTTATGGTGAACATGCTCCATCGCAAGATACGCGTGAACGATGGTTTCGGCGTTTCAAAAGTGGTGACTTTGATGTTGTAGACGAGGAAAGTGGAAAACCGCCAAAAAAATACGAAGATGTCGAATTGCAATCATTGTTGGACGAAGATGATTCGCAAACACAAAAACAACTCGCCGAGCAATTGGGCGTTAGTCAACAAGCTGTTTCCAATCGGCTACGAGAGATGGGAAAGATTCAGACGACCGGTAGATGGGTACCACATGAGTTGAACGACAGGCAAATGGAAAAGCGCAAAAACACGTGTGACATTTTGCTCGCTCGGTACGAAAGGAAGTCGTTTTTGCATCGTATAGTTACAGGGGATGAAAAGTGGATTTATTTTGAGAATTCCAAGCGTAAAAAATCATTGGTAGACCCAGGCATATCATCCAAATCGACCGCAGGACCGAATCAGTTTGGCAGAAAGACGATGCTCTGTGTTTGGTGGAACCAGAGGGGCGTGGTCTATTATGAGCTGTTAAAACCTGGGGAAACGGTTAATACTAAACGTTACCAACAACAATTGACCGATTTGAACAGTTTGCTGCTTGAAAAAGGCCAGAATACCGAAAGAGGCAACACCAAGTCATTTTTCTTCATGACAGTGTTCCATCACATACGGCAAAACCAGTTCGCGACACGTTGGAAGCACTCAGCTGGGAAGTTCTACCCCATGCGGCTTACTCACCAGACTTGGCTCCTTCCGATTACCACTTGTTTGCATCGATGGGTCACGCATTTGCTGAGCAGCGCTTTGGTTCGTACGAAGATGTGAAAAAATGGCTCGATGAATAGTTCGCAGCAAAAGGGGAAGATTGTTACTGGTGTGGTATTCACAAATTGCCCGAAAGATGGGAAAAATGTATAACAAGCGATGGAGCATACTTTGAATAAAGCACTTTTTATCATTCTTCCGAATTTAACATGTTTTTTTAGAAACAAAATCCGCATTTCATACTTGTACACCTGTGTAAACTATCAAAAGAGATCCTTCAAAATGTTGTAAACAAAACTGACACATACATCAAAGACTCGTGGGTTCTTGAACAAAAAATAACAAATACCACCTTATCAGATAATTATCTTCTACTATTACTAGACGTAATTTCATTATACACAAATATCCCAATATAATTCGCCTTAGATATAATAAAATCATATTTTGCTAAATCTAGAACTTCTCAGCTAGTTGTAAGTGAAGATTGTAGTCACAATTGTTCACAGACTGATCGTAGAAGTAAAAAAGATTAAGAATTATGCCTTAATTGCGGGGACGTACCCAGGATCAACGGGCGAGAGGAAGCATATGTATACAAAATGCAATTTATTAAGAATCAAAGTTTCTTATCTGGTACATCCCTGCTATATACTAAATCTGATATTCTTACACAAAAGAATACTCTGAGCATTATTACTCGACATTTTAAAGAACGAAATGATACTTTATATTGAGATATTATTCAAAAACACATACATATCCCTACATCCCAAATCTTGTATATTACTAATGACAATAAAGAAACACACTGACATACCTCTAAATGAATTTTTAACAGCAACTGAAATTACTTTAAAATTTACATATTTTCTTTATGATAATAATTTCTACAAACAAATTAAGGGACGTCCAATGGGCTCCTCGATTTCCAGCATCATTGCCCAAATGGTACTGGAAAGTTAGGAAGATACTATCATACCTAAGTTAAGTTATGAGGTTTCCCCTTTTTTAGATATGTGGATGACTGCATTACAGCAATCCCGAATGATAAAGGTGAGGAAATTCTATCTAAATTTAACTCTTTTCATAAAAAAACTACAATTCACCATAGAATATGAAAATAACCAAAGTATCAATTTTTCTAGATTTAACCTTAACACCACAAAAATAATGAGATAGTTACCGACCGAATGGTATACAAAGCAAACTTTGTCGGGAAGATATTTAAACTTTCACTCGCAACACCCAATGTCCCAAAAAAAAATCGTAATTTTAGGTCTACTAAATAGAGCTATACTACTGAGCGACAAGCAATGTCAAAATAGGGCTATTCAAAAAATAAAATACATTTTATTGGGGAATAGTTACCCTTTAAAACTAATAACTCTCTACTCCAGTCACGCAAAAAAAACTACATAAAACACTGTAACATTCATTTTTTCTTAGATTTTAAGACCATGTAATGTTACTGATTTTTCACTTTAAATTGTACTTCTTTTCATTTTTGTATCGAGCAGTATATTAATCAGAAATTGCTAGCCGCTCGGTATATTAGTGTGCTGTGCGGGTTTGCGACCGAATCTCTCGATACGCCGGGATTGGTCAAATATTTGTATCCGGAGTTTTGGTTCCGGCGTAGCCATATTACCGAGAGAGTGCCCACGGCTTATTTAAGAGTCCGGTGGACAGGAAGAGGGGCTTATTTCCACCGAGCCGCCAAGTAGGTTATTTCGACCGAGCCGCCAAGTAGGCTAATTTCCATCGAGCCGCAGCCAGGCTTACTTCGACCGAGCCGCAGTAGAGGCTCATAGCAACAATTATGAGAGCTAAGTAAAGCACGAGTTTTTTTTCTAACGTAAAGCCGTAGTGGGCTCTAAGTGTTTCCTACAAAGGGTGAAATCGGTTTTGTGTTCCATCGAAGGCCTAGAAGCCTAAATAAAAACCGTAAGTAACCAGAACATTCATCAATAGACCTATTTCCGAAGTAGTGTCTTAATAGCAATTTGAACTGACAAAAGGTGAAGTGAAAATCACGATTCTTCGCTTTCGGGGGTAGTCAGGTTTTAGAATTTAAATGTCTGATTTAGGGACTCTAATAATAATAACTACCTGTTAGGCTAGAATTTTTTGTAATCCTTAAAAACACAGAGGTTAGAACTTTTATTTTAAAATCATGAATAAATTTTCTTTTTGTTGATTAAAGCTAGTGTCTCACTGAATACCTATCTTACTTTTCAGGATAATGACGGCTGTACCAAACTGTTTTTTATTTAACAACTGTACACCCTTTCAGTATTTTTTCACTTTTTTAGCTGAAGTTAGATCCTTTCTATTTTAAAATGAATGGTGCCCAAAAGTCGTACAGCTGAGGTTTTTTAAAAAAAATAATTCCAAAAAGACGTACAAAAATTATCTCTTACCCATATCTCTCTACCAAGGAAAACTGAGCTAGTGTGTGTTTAATTTCTTTAGTTCTTTTAAAATCAGGATCCACTCAATTCATTATCAGAAATTAAAAAGAGGTTGCAAGAAAATTGCGCCCAAGTGTGGGAAAAACAACTTTTCACAGGGTACAAAAGTGCGGGCAAGTTCACACCTTACAACACTCAACAACCAAAGGTCAATAAAAATCCCAATAAATTTTTATCTGTGTCATATATACGGGGACTTTCGGAAAATTCCCAATCATATTTCAAACGCCATGACATCAATGTTTGTCACAAAGCTTATAATTTATTGAAAAACGGTTTTTTTAGCAGCCTGAAAAGCAAAACAGCCAAAAATCAAAAAACACATGTAGTTTATGAGATACCATGTAAAAACTGCAACAAAGTTTATGTAGGGCAAACTTCACAATTTCTCTAACATCGTTAAAATGGCCATTGCTATGATAAAAAAAAAACAAAACAGCGCTAACAAAACACGAAACATTATTAAATCACAAATTTAATTTTGAAGAAACAAAAATAATAACAGCGGAAAAAAAAACAGAAAATTTCTAGAAATGATATACATAAAAAATAACCGGTGAAGTGCATGTTGAACTTGCGCAATTAGTGTTCCGTACGTTGATTGCTTCTAAAATAAAAATTTTGACTCTTTCTTAATTAGAAGTAACCACTAATACTAAGTGTAATTTGTCATTAATATATATATATATATATATATATATATATATATATATATATATATATATATATATATATATATATATATATTGTAACCTGTTAACTTGCCCGCTTTTTGAGGCGTTATTTTGTACCGTGTATATTAATTGGTCGCTTTTTGCGGCGTCATTTTGTACCCTGTGAAAATTATTTTTCCCACGCTTGGGCACAACTTTCTTGCAACCTCTTTTTAATTTCTGAGAATGAATTGAGAAATTAAACAAACACTAGCTCAGTTTTCCTTGGTAGAGATATATGGGTAAGAGATAATTGTTATACGTCTTTTTGGAATTATTTTCTATTTTTTAAAAAAGCTTCAGTCGTACAAATTTTGGGCACCATTCATTTTAAAATAGAAAGGATCTAACTTCAGTTAAAAAAAATGAAAAAATACTGAAGTGTTTTATGGATATTACTAAAAAGAATTATACTAGTACAACTTTTCTTATCCTGAAAGGAAAATAGGTATTCAGTGAGACACTAGCTTTAATCAACAAAAAAAGAAAATTTATTCATGATTTAAAATAAAAGTTCCAACCTTTGCTGTTATAAAAATTATAAAAGTTCTAGCCTAAATGTAGTTTTTATAAATTAGAGTCCCTAAATCAGAGATTTTACTTCTAAATTTTGACTACACCCGAAATCGAAGAGTCGTGATTTTCACTTCGCGATTTTTCAGTTCAAATTGCTGTTGAAACACTTATTTGCGGGGAATATATTTACTGATGTATGTTCTGGTAACTTACGGTTTTTCTAGGGGCTTCTAGGCCTTCAATGCTACACAAAACCGATTTCACACTTTTGAGGAGAGCCTACTTTAGCTACTCCATTTAGAAAACACACAACGCCCACTACGGCTTTATGATAAACAAACTCGTGCTTAACTTGGCTCTCGTAGATATTCTCGTAAGCCTCTACTGTGGCTCGGTGGAAATTAGCCTGCCTGGCTTGATGTTACTGCCTGGCGGCGGCTCGGTGTTCTAAGCCTGGCTGCGGCTTGATGGTACTAACCTCTCGGCGGCTTGGTGGAAATTAGCCTAGATGCATGTTCTCCGGACCCTTAAATAAGCCGTGGGCACTCTGTCTGTAATATGGCGACGCCGGAACCAAAACTCCGGATACAAACATTTGACCAATCCCGGCGTATCGATAGATTCGGTCGCAAACCCACACAGCACACTATATAACGAGCGGCTACGGAATTTCTGATTAATATACCGCTCGATACAAAAATGAAAAGAAGTACTTTATAAAGTGAAAAATCAGTAACATTATATGGTCTTAAAATCTAGGAAAAAATGAATGTTACTATATATATATATATATATATATATATATATATATATATATATATATATATATATATATATATAAACATATATATAAACAGTGGCGAACATGGAAACATTTAAATTCCCATCTCTAGTTAGTGTTTATTAGAAATGTGCTTAGTTTTTAACGTAACAAAATTATGCACAAACAAAAGTATGGAAACATTTTTGTTATAAAATAAAAATTCCACTAAGACGATTAAGATGTCGAAAATATTTAATTTTTAATGGAATATCTTTTTGCGTCAATTACAGTTTGACATCTTCTGCCGATAGAGTTAATAAGCCTAGCACTAATATCGGATGGTATTTTTTTCCCATTCTTGTTTTAGTACGATCTAAAGTTCGTCCCGGTTTTTTTATATTTCTTTTCCTAATTTGTTTATTCAGATAGTGCCAAAGATTCTCCATCGGGTTCAAATCAGGTGATTGTGAAGGCCAGCGCATCACCCGAATCCTTTGTTCAGAAAACCAATTCTTGGCCAAGCGAGATGTGTGTTTTGGGTCATTGTCTTGCCAAGAAAACTGCTGTTGATAAAGAAAAAAAATCGTAATTTTAGGTCTAATAGATAGAGCTATACTATTGAGCGACAAGCAATATCAAAATATGGATATTCAAAAAGCAAAAGACGTTTTATTGAGGAATAGTTACCCTTTAAAACTAATTAACTCTCTACTCCAGTCACGCAAAAATAAAACTGCATATAACACTCAACAACCAAAGGTCACTAAAAATCTCAATAAATTTTTATCTATGTCATATATACGGGGACTTTCGGAAAATTCCCAATCATATTTCAAACGCCATGACATCAATGGTTGTCACAAAGCTTATAAATTGAAAAACAGTTTTAGCAGCCTGAAAAGCAAAGCACCCAAAAATCAGAAAATACATGTAGTTTATGAGATACCATGTAAAAACTGCAAGAAAGTTTATGTAGGGCGAACTTCACAATTACTTTAACATCGTTTAAATGGCCATGCTATGATAAAAAAAAAACAAAACAGCGCTAACAAAACACGAAAGATTATTAAATCACAAATCACAAATTTAATTTGGAAGAAACAAAAATACTAACAACGGAAAAAATCCAAAAAATAGAAAATTTCTAGAAATGATATACATAAAAAATAAACGGTCAAGTGCAAGTTGAACTTGCGCAATTAGTGTTCCGTACGTTGATTGCTTCTGAAATAAAGATTTTTGTTACGGAGATATAAAAAGATCAGTGACTTCACAAAACACACCCCATATGAGTTTTCAACAAAGTTTGTTTCCGATCTTTACTGAAAACTGTTATTTATTATTATTGTTTTGTTTATTATATTATTTTTTTGTTTATTAAAGGTGATATTTTTCGTTCAATCTACACCCCGTGGAGAATATTCCAGAATTTTAAAAAATTTTTGAATCAGTTCTTTTCGAGATAGAGGAGGGGAATAGCGATTTTTCGGGATATTTTCAAAAAAATATAAAGATAAGTGCGCGCATGTAAGATCTTATATATATTTTTGAACTCGTGTTTTTACAAGCTTTCAATTAACACCCCACTGGATAACCTAGTAACAAAATTTTTTTTTCACTTCCGATTTCACTCCCCAAAACTAACAACTTAAGTCAAAATTTTGTTTTCAAAACTACACGGCTCTGATGAGACCATCAATTTATATATTAGTACCAAATTTCAACTTTCTACGTCAAATAGTTCTGGAGAAAATCGGGTGTGACAGACGGACAGACAGACAGACAGATGGACAGAGATATGCCGAAGTGATTTTATAAGTGTTCTGTACGGAACACTAAAAACGAAAACATAATAAACGAAAAAACTGACATATAAAATCTCAGAAAGTTTTACAATAACATTATTTAAATTCATCATATTATATTTGCCATGTACAGCTGTACTTCCCCATAAAACCCACCTTAAAATGAAATTTAACTTACATATCAAACAGCTGATAATAATAATATTAAATGTAAACAAAGTAAAAACTAGTTCTTACTGAAATTAAGAAAAAAAAAAACAAAACAAAAAAATAAACCACACCTTCATGAAGATTAGTCGAATGCGTGTTGTTGTGTCGCTTACAGTGAAACGTGGAAATAATTTTTATTTTATTTTATATTAACAGTGTGTTTAAATAGTAGTGATATTATTGTTTTATATGACTCTTAATATGTTAGTACCCGTATAATAATGGAATTTTCGATACTTGTTTGATGAATAATGAAAAATCATTTTTTGGTAAGTCCATAATTTTAATAATTTCTGTAGTAAGTTCCATGTGCTCACGTATACTTATATTATCTATAATATGTATAAAATGCAACGTCTGTCTGTCTGTCCGTTAGTACGCTTATCACTTGAGAACCACTTATCCAATTTACGGACTTTTTTTTAAACATACATATGTTCTCTGGCCAAGTTAGCTATAATTTATATAAAATGCAAATTCTCTCTATCTGTCTGTCCCTTAGTGTACTTATCCCTGGAAAACCACTTGTCCGATTTACCTGCTTTTTTTTTAAAAGATACATATGTTCTCTGACCAGGTTATAAGATATATTTTATTACATTAGGTAACATAAGGAATAAGCGCTGACGATAACAGTAAATGAAGTCGGAAAAAAGTATGCCGCTAGCGTGTTCTCTTGCAATACACTGCCTAAACCATTAGATATGGAACAATATCATATAGCAAAGAATATAACATATATAAAATACAACGTCTCTGTCTATCTCTCTGTCCGTTAGTGCGCTTATCACTTGAAAACCACTTTTCTGATTTACATCTTTTTTTTTAAATCTTACATTTATTCTCTGGTCAGGTTATCTATAATCTTCTATAATATGTATAAAACTAGTTATGCCCACGGCTCCACTCGCATGAACTTGATTTCCTATTATCGTCACTGCTTATTCCTTATGTTACTTAACGTAATAAAATATATCCCATAAACTGACCAGAGAACATATATATTTTATAAAAAAAAACACGTAAAGCAGATAAGTGATTCTTGAGTGCTAAGCACACTAACGGATAAAACAAACAGACAGACAGAGAGACGTTGCGTTTTATATATATTATAGATTTTTTTTGATAAATATTAAGTTAAGAATTAAAAAAAAAAAACACGTAAATCGGATAAGTGGTTCTCGAATGATAAGCACACTAACGGACAGACAGACAGAGAGACGTTGCATCTATATATATTAAATACATCGTCTCTCTGTCTGTCTGTCTGTCTCTCCGTTATTGCGCTTATCACTTGAGAACTACTTATCCGATTTACGTGCTTTGTTTTTAAACATATATATATTCTCTGGCCAGGTTATGGGCTATAGTTTATTATGTTATGTAACATAAAGAATAAGTAGTAACGATAATAGTGAATAAAGCCGGAAAAAAGTTTGCCGCTAGCGCGTTCTCTTGCAATACACTGCCTTAACCATTAAATATAAAACAATATCATGCAGCAAAGAATATCGATGGTATAATATTTATAAAGTGCAATGTCTCTCTGCCTGCCTGTCTCTCTGTCCGTTAGTGCACTTATCACTCGAGGACCACTTATCCGATTTACGTGCTTTTTTTTAAATTCATACATTTATTCTCTGACCAGGTTATCTATATTTTCTATAATATATATAAAATGCGAGGTCTCTCTGTCTGTCTGTCTGTCTGTCTGTCTGCCCGTTAGTGCACTTATCAGATTATAAGATATATTTTATTACATTAGGTAACATAAGGAATAAGCAGTAACGATAATAGTAAATCAAGTCGGAAAAAAGTTTGCTGCTAGCGTGTTCTTTTGTAATACAGTGCCTAAACCATTAAATATGGATATCATGTAGAAAAGAATATAATATATATAAAATGCAACCTCTTTCTGTGTGTCTGTCTGTCTATCCGTTAGTGCGCTTATCACTTGAGAACCACTTATCCGATTTACGTGTTTTTTTTTAATACATACATTTGTTCTGTGGCCAGGTTATTTATAATCTTCTATATATGTATAAAATGCAACGTTTCTCTGTCTGTCTGTCCGTTAGTGCGCTTATCACTGTAGAACCACTTATCTGATTTACGTGTTTTTTTTTTTTTTAAACCATACATATGTTTTCTGGCCAGGTTATCTATAATATATATAAAATGCAACGTCTCTCTGTCTATCTCTTCGTTAGTGTGCTTATCATTTGAGAACCACTTATCCGATTTACGTGTTTCTTTTTTTTAATTTAACTTAATATTTATCAAAAAAAAAAAATCTGTAGTATATATAAAATGTAACGTCTCCCTGTTTGTCTGTATGTCTGTCCGTTAGTGCGCTTAGCACTCAAGAACCACTTATCCGATTTATGTGTTTTTTTTTATAAAATAACATTTGTTCTCTGGCCAGTTTGTAGGATATATTTTATTATGTTAAGTAATATAAGGAACAAGCAGTGACGATAATAGTGAATCAAGTCTACACGAGGGGAGCCGCGGGCACGGCTAGTATATGTATATATACTTAGTTTTTGCGTTTTCTTGGGAAGGTTCATAAATGAGAATATATATATATATATATATATATATATATATATATATATATATATATATATATATATATATATATATATATATATACGAGGCTGGTTTGAAAAGTCCGTGCAAAAATAAAAACTACTTATGTGTTTGGGGTAAACTTTTTTTATTTTTCGACATAGTCTCCTTTTAGGCTTATACACTTCGTCCAACGATGTTCTAGTTTGTTGATCCCTTCCAAATAATAGGATTTGTCCAAGTCTGCAAAATATCCATTAGTGTCTGCAATCACCTCCTCGTTTGAATAAAATCTTTGTCCCGCCAGCCATTTCTTCAAATTGGGGAACAAATAGTAGTTCGAGGGAGCCAAGTCTGGAGAATAGGGGGGATGTGAAACGAGTTGGAATCCTATTTCCATTAATTTTGCGACCACAACTGCTGAGGTGTGTGCTGGTGCGTTGTCGTGATGGAAAAGGACTTTCTTGTGGGCCAATCGCGGGCGTTTTTCTTGCAGCTCGGTTTTCAAACGGTCCAATAACGATGAATAATATTCACCTGTAATAGTTTTACCCTTTTCCAGATAGTCGATGAGGATTATCCCTTGCAAATCCCAAAAGACAGTCGCCATAACCTTTCCGGGCGAAGGAACGGTCTTCGCCTTTTTTGGTGCAGATTCCCCCTTGGTAACCCATTGTTTAGATTGTTGTTTGGTCTCAGGAGTATAGTAATGTATCCATGTTTCATCCACAGTGACGAAACGACGCTTAAAGTCCTCCAGATTCTTCTGGAACAGCTGCAAACCATCCTTGCAACACTTCACACGATTCCGTTTTTGGTCAAGCGTGAGCAATCGCGGCACCCATCTTGCGGATAGCTTTCTCATGTCCAAATGTTTATGCAAAATATTATGTACCCGTTCAGTCGAGATGCCCACAGCATTAGCAATCTCACGCACCTTAACTCTTCTGTCATCCATCACCATATCATGGATTTGATCAATGATTTCTGGAGTCGTAACCTCCACAGGCCGTCCAGAACGTTCAGCGTCACTTGTGCCCATATGGCCAGTCCGAAAATTTTGAAACCACTTATAAACTGTTCTAATCGAAGGTGCAGAGTCACCATAATGTTTATCAAGCTTCTCTTTAGTCTCCTGAGGCGTTTTGCCTTTCATAAAGTAATGTTCTTTTTCGTCCATTTCTTGAAAATCACTCGACTTCCTTGATTCACACGAATGCCAAACACAAAGAAATAGACCAATATGGCTGAAACTTGGTGTGCGTTCATTCAAGAGATGCTACTAACTAAACATGACCTCGATACGCGCCGGTGGTGCCATCTCTCGGACTTTGCGCGGACTTTTCAAACCAGCCTCGTACGTTGTCTTTCAATTATTGGTAGGCTATGAAGAAACTCAGGGAACTCATTATTTAAGAATTCTAGGTAACGCTCAGCATTCATATTATTTAAAAAAAAAATAGTCCAACTATTCTATCTTTAAAAATTCCACACCATACATTGGTTTTAAACGAGTATTGACCTCGAATTTGGATATTGAAGTTAGGATTAACATCGCTTCACCAACGATAGTTTTGAGAACTTACTGTTCCATTAGATGTAAATGTCGCTTCGTCAGAGAAAAGTATTTGTCTTTTCATAAACCTGTTATCTTCCAACTCTCCTTGAAATCAAGCACAAAATTCAAATCTTCGTTCAAAATCTCCTGCTTTTAAAGTATGGGTAAATTAGGGTTTGTATGGTTTAAATTTATTTAATCTTAAAATACTTGCAACTATAGTTTTATTCACATTCAATTGAGCTGATCTTTTCCGAAATGAATCTTTTGACTTTTCTACTACCGACAGCGTTACTTGATTTTGATTATCTTCATTTAAAACCCATGCCTGGTGTTGCTTTTTAAATTTATTTTTAACACTTCCATAAATCTTGAATTTATTTATTAGATATCCTACAGTTGTGAAATATACAGTTTTATCAGGGTGTCTATTATTAAAAATTTCTGCTGCTTCTCTAAAATTTAAATTTTATCTTCAACACTCAATTTTACAGGCATTTCTAATTATTGCAAATATAGACTAACGTTAGCTTTGAAGTTTATTGACAGTTATTAGGTATTTCCAAAGATATGTTCATTTATTTTCAGCATAAAATTTGTGGTGATTTCGTTTTCCTTTATTCAATAAATATTCCAACAATTACTGACATGTTTACTGGAGCTTTTTTGAATTTTTAACTAAGAATGCCACAAATCTAAACGTGAGCACTCTTCATTATAAATGGTTATTTTTTTGTTTTCCCTGTATACCATTAAATATTTTAAACTCTTGATGCTTGATCATGGATTTCCATGTGATACAGAACTTTTTATCAAGAATACATTTTTTTGTATTATGTAAGATAAACTTTTTCTCCGTTTATATCAAACTTTTTGGGGCACACTGTATAACCTTTATATTGGTAACAGACTAGTTTTAGATTTTTTTACATGTATCATAAAACAATTTTCCTCTCATCAAATAAATTTCATTCACTTCAATGACACAATAAATAAATGAAATTTAGCTATTATGTTATCCTACTCAGTATATATCACTACTAGGTCAACATACTTTATTCATCAGAAGCGATGTGTGGCAGTCAGTCATTGTTTCTGACGAAGCTAAGATGGTTAGTGAAAGGCACGTCGAGTGCAAAAATAAAGTCTTTGGTATAGTGGTGATATATACTGAGTAATGTTATGGTGCCAAAGATTTCAAATTCCCAACATAGTATTTTGTTATCGTTTCTTTTAATTGCTATTTTTGTATTACAAAGTATTAAAAATAAACACAATCCCGATTTATTTTTATAAATAACAACCTGCGACTTATAAATCAAAATTTTTATGAAAGTATTCTACTTAAATATTAATAAAATAAAAGGCGAACATAATTATTTTCTAGCAAATAAATTATTATATCCTTTAGGGTGCTTTCGATTACATGTGTAGAAAAAAGACCATTTATCAAATATGTTTGCGTTTTGTGTTGTTTGTAGGTTAGTTGATTTTTGAGCGAATCGATTTATTTAATAGTATACTGTGTGCAAGATTTTACATTGAAATCATTTTAAAATAAACTTCCGTTTGTTAAAGGTGTTGGCTGAGGATTTCATTAATATTAAACTCGAATTTGTAAAATTTACGCTTTATCATTATGTCGTAACTTCTACATTACGTCGAACGATAATGATAAAAAGATATTAATAGACAATAAGAAACTGAAATTAGAAAAAAAAATTAAACAGACTTCAAAAGAGTGTTAAAAATTACAAAATAATATTTACTTCTGTTCTTAAAAAGTATAGTATTTTTCAAGATCTAAGGAAGTGATTTGACAAATTGATGCAATAAAAACATTAAACGACCGTTAGGATCTGCGCACGTACCTGGCCGTAACAGGGTCGTAATTGATATATATATATATATATATATATATATATATATATATATATATATATATATATATATGTATATATATATATATATATATATATATAATAAAGAGAGAAAGCAAAAGATTGCCGTATCTACCAAAATTCTTAAAAATAAAATCTTAGTTGGGGAACTCGGCAAAAAGGGGCGTGATAAGAGATCACACAATTTTCATTAAGCCAATATTTCGGTCCTAGATTGGGACCTTCTTCAGGGCAAGAACTGAAAAGGAGAACAAAACATATTCACTGATAACACAGGAGAACAGCTGTTTTGGTGTCGAGGTTTTTTGAGCTGATTCTATATCAATTTGATGTCCTGAATTCAAATAACGTATTCATTTGTACCTAGGAGCTCAAATTTTTAAGATATACAATTTTAGAGAAATATAAGTTACATTATTGTAACTCAAATCCGTAAGTGTAGTAAACAAAAGTAGATACGAAATTTTTATTTTAGTTATACAAAATACAATATTATGTCGTACTTACAAACAAAAAAAAAACATTGAAGAAATGAAATAGTCACTCAACACGACATTCTTGAATGTTTTTTTAAACAGTCCCTTTTTAAACTCCAGCAGTAATCTGCCATCATGTGCATGTCCCATCTTCCTTGGTAGCGGTCCTCCATAACTTTAATATCTTGGTGAAATCTTTCACCTTGTTCCTCACTCATGTCTCCTAAATTTTCTGGAAAACGGTCTAAGTGGCTGTGTAAATAGTGTATTTTAATACTCATATTGCACCCTAAGGATTTGAAACTATTAAGCATCTTGTTAACCATTTCAACATAGTTTTGAGCTTTATGTTTGCCTAGAAAATTTTCTACAACTGCAACAAATGATGTCCAAGCTTCTCGTTCAACTTGATTCATTGAATTTATGAAGGCAGGATCCTTAATTAATTGTCTTATTTGTGGGCCGTCAAATATCCCTGCTTTGAGTTTTTCTGTGCTCAACTGATGCATTTTTACCCCTATATATGCAAAACAAGACCCATTCTTATCAAGAGCCTTTACAAATTGCTTCATTAAGCCCAACTTTATATGTAACGGAGGAAGTATGATTTTTTCTCTTTCAACCAAAGCGTCGTTAATGACATTCTTTTCCCCAACGTCCATGTTTTCTCTCTGAGGCCAATCTTTTCTAACCCAGTGGTGTGTTTTGTCCCTACTATCCCAGAGGCACAAGAAACACGGATATTTCGTGTAACCACTTTGCTGTCCAAGAAGAAAGTTTACCATTTTTAAGTCTACACAAATCATCCATTGATGTTCGTAATACTTTATCTTCTGCAAGACCAAAGCTATGGTATTATATTCTTCTTTCAGTTTCGTTGAGTGAGCTAGTGGTATTGAACCATATTTATTCCCATTATGTAGAAGGACACATTTTAAACTTCGCTTTGAACTGTCAATAAATAGGCGCCAATCATCTGGAATATATTCAGAAAGTCCCATTTCTTTCATGAGTTCCCTAATTTCGTGACAAAATACAAGATTGTCTTCTTGAGAAAAGAATGGTAGCAGATCTTTTTCTCTTGTACGGTAAAAGGTAATTTTGGTTCCTTGTTCCAGTAAATTTTTGTCGTTCAACCTAGAAGCCAGTACTTCAGAAGCTTTTTTCGATAAATTGAGATCCCTGGTGAGATCATTTAATTCATTTTGATTGAAGCGTTGAGGAACTGATGACGTCCCCTCATAGTCACTGTTAGTTTCATTAGCATCAGAACTTTTATTAGCATCAGAAGAGCGATCAGAGGGAAAATATTCGTCATTAGAGATATGTGGTAGCTGATGAAATGTTGGAATCGGTATTTCATCTGAGTGCGGGATAGGGCGTATTGCCGAGTCTAAATTGGGATAAGTCCACTTACTGCGGTTATTTCGATTGATTCCATTAGTATTTACTAAACAGAAATAACAATCATTGAAGTGGTTTTTTGGTTCTCTCCAAACCATTGGTACGCCGAATTTTAGACATTTTCTTTTCCCGGTAGTCCACTGCCGTAAATGCTCTGTACAAGTTTTACATACGAGATGCGGGGCCCACGTTTTGTCCTGATCACCAAGCTTAACTCCAAAGTATCCAAGATTCGCTCGCTTTACAAAGTCCGTAATAGTTTGTCTGTTTTGTTGAAACATGTATTCTCCGCATATATAGCAAAACACATCAGGTTGATTTACACAACTTCTTCTTGAACTGGAACCTGAACTCATTTTAATTCTGTTCAATAACACAAAAACACTCTTTTCTTAACATAAAATAACACGCCGAATTCGATCTACTCTCATTAGTAAGAACGCACAAACTGACGAGACTTACCCGAGTTAGGTGATTAAAAGGGTCAGTTCAGGTACCTGATAGGCAATGGTTCCACTATTTATAGATTTACCTGGAATTTACTCAATTACAGACTGACAATAAAACCATTGTACCTACATTAATGAATATATAATAATTTTAGAACTCTCATAAATGAATATACTGAATAAAAAACCACATTGGTAGATAAGTTGATGTATCTAAAAAAGTAGAGCTGATAGAGAAAAACGGATTGCATGTATAGATTTAGCGTCCCAAATATAGTTAAAATCAGCTCTAAAATCCCAGGCACCAAAACAAAAATATTTTTTTGTTGCCCTGTGTAATGTTTGGGACAAATTTAAATTAATGATGTTGTAATTAAGTTGTTATAATTAATAAAATTAGTGTAGAGTAAGTATAAGATATTAATCATAATAAAGTCAAAAACTCACATGAGTAGTGTGAAGTTGAGTTATCATACTTTTGCCATTAAAGACTCTTTTGCGTTTAGTGCAATAATCAATAATTTCCAATTACCAGAAAACCACGTTATTATATCACTTGATGTAGTCAGTCTTTTCACGAATATTTCATGGCAGTTAACCAGCCAAATAATTGACTCTGAATGGGCATTAATCTCACCCAACACCAAAATCAGCAAATCCTTCCTCTTATCAATAATAGAATTTCTTTTCCATTCAACCTTCTTCAAATTTAAAGACTTTTTCTACTCTCAAATATTTGGATGCCCTATGGGCAGTAATCTCAGTCCTGTTCTTGCTTCAATTGTCATGTCGTATGTTTTAAAAAACTGCACTTCAAGATTATCCTTTCAACTTCCCTTCTTGTATCAATACGTAGACGATTTAATTCTATCCATACCAGCTGACGGCAAAGAAGAAGTTCTTCTTGTTTTCAGTTCTCTCGACTTACATTTACAATTCACTATGGAAGAAGAAACCAACAATGCTGTTCCATTTCTGGACACCAGAGTCGTTAGAGACTCCCATAACATCATCAAACTTGATTGGTATAGAAAACCTACTTCTTCTGGGAGATATATCCATGCAAACTCTGGCCATGATTGGAAGGTGAAAGTCAGCGTCATCAGAGGCCTATATAGAAGACTGAAGACAATAGTCCATCCTGATTTCTTACACCAGTCACAAGAAACACTTACAAACCTTTTCATAGATAATGGATACAATCGTCATCTCTTGCTAAGAACCAAAGACGAAGTCAACAAGCTTACTCATATCCACCAAATCCCTCCAGAACCCCCTCCCCTCCACCTATCGCAAATCTCCCCTCCTCTAACTCCCCCAGTCGAAATAAATTGGTCGTTGCTTTCTTTACCGTTCATTCCTGGCCTTACCAACTGGTCCATATTTTGCGAGTCATTCCTAATATTAAAATTGCCAAATATTACTTCTTTAAAAACAGACGTGTTTTCAGTAAGCTGATGGCCCCGTTGCCAATTCTTTCCATGTCAGACTTAGTGTACTCAATTTCCTGCCTCAATTGTCCATCAATCTATATTGGCCAGACTTCTCAATCCTTGAATCGTCGTATTGCACTCCATAAAAGTGATACTAGATGCCATCCACACAGATGTGCTTTGGCGACCCATTCTGTTGACAATGGTCATTCCTTTAATTTCAGAGAACTCAAAATTCTTCATTTCTCTAAAAATCTTTCCAAGAAAGAATTCCTTGAAATGTGTTACATCCAGGAGAATCACCTTAATGTCAATAAAAGAACCGACCTAGATGGTCTCAGTAACATATATAGTTTCCTCCTCTCTTGTGATAAATCAACACCACACGATAATTCCCTGTCTTTAAGTGTTTTATGATCCATCTGAATTGAAATAGTAGTCATCTCTCTCTTAGCTGTGTAACTTCCAGGGTTTTCTTTCCTCCTTCCTCTCTTTGTTTACGGGTCTCTTTGATCCTGGGTTCCACAGATTCCATCCACTTTATCTGGGCCATTTTGTGCACTTATTGATTACTGTCCTCCTTCCATTGACAGTGTCTAGTGTTACCCCTTCATTACCTCCTGTTACTTTCAATCTCCATATATTTCTGCAATCTCTTCCTCCAGTCATATATCCACAATAAATTAACGAATTAATAATTAGTATAATAGCCGATCTTCCTCTTTGTTGCTCCCATTATTCTCTCTCTCTCTCTCTCTCTGGCTCACCCTTTACCTAAAATTAGGTTATGATTTATCCTTCCTCGGTTCCATACCGGTTCTTGGTCGCTTAATTGGCTATCTCTTTCTTGCTTTAAAGGTCCATACATGCACTTCCCAATTTTGATCGGTTTCCTTCCGGGTGTCGACCCTTTTTCTGGTTAACTGAGTTTTCTTAATAAGCCCCTTATCTCTGTCGGTCAGCTGTCTCCTGTCGTCTTTGTCATTTGTTTCCCATCTGGCGGTGGCCATGGGTGGTTGTCTGAGGTGAAATAACTAACAATATTTTCAACATCCAAAGTTCTCAATCACATCCATGTTTTAAATCTGGTTTTTGTAATTTTATCTACTGTGTTATAGTGTGTATTTTATGGATTGACCAACGTTTTTATGTATAAGCTACCTACGGCCATTCAGGCTAACTCAACTTCACACTACTCATGTGAGTTTTTGACTTTATTATGATTAATATCTTATTCTTACTCTACACTAATTTTATTAATTATAACAACTGAATTACAACATCATTAATTTAAATTTGTACCAAACATTATCAGTGAATATGTTTTGTTCTCCTTTTCAGTTCTTGCCCAGAAGAAGGTCCCAATCTAGGACCGAAATATTGGCTTAATGAAAATTGTGTGATCTCTTAGCACGCCCTTTTTTGCCGAGTTCCCAACTAAGGTTTTATTTTTAAGAATATATATATATATATATATATATATATATATATATATATATATATATATATATATATATATATATATATATATATATATATATATACCTCCCTTTCATTCACATTTTATTGGCTACTTCGTGTTTACAAATATAAAGAATATTCTTCATTTTATCTTCAGTATTATACTGAAATAGTGTGTATTATAAAGTTCAATAGTGTCTTAAAATGTCCGAAGCCCTTTCCGTCAGAAGCCGCAAATGTTTACCCGTTGAGGCAGAAGTGATATTTAAAAGTGTTTATTTAAAGTTAGTGGAGCGAGGCCACGAAAAGTACTTTTCATTAATGGAGACATCAGCTTTAACAAGCATCCTTAAAAGTACAGTTTGGAAAATTGTAAATAATTTGATAGCGTCTAAAAAAACACGAAAAGAAAAAGGTGTGTCGAAATGTATTGATTTCTGTCAAGAAGTTGTTATTGTCACTTTCACTGAGGCTGTCCGAGGATAATTGTGACATGAAATGTTCCACCACAACTTTATGGCGTATTCTACGTCGTTCGGGGTTTTTGTTCAAAAAAATAGACAAAAGGCAAGTTATAATGGAATCACGGCGCTTATAACAACTCAGAATGGAATATCTTCAAAAAATAAATACAACTAGACCTTTACTTTTTGATATCTTCAAAAACCTCCGTAATGTCAGTTGTCTAACAGTATATTTTAAATTTCTAAAAGAAATGAAACGAATTATTTTGTTATTTGTCACTTATTTTTTATTTATTTGCTACTGCAGTTTCGTAGGTTTTCTACGCTTGACAATGTAGAAAACCTACGAAACTGCAGTAGCAGATAAATAAAAAATAAGTGACACATAACAAAATAATTCGTTTCATTTAATTTAAAAACTCCCTAAATCTTTTTCAACTTCAATTAATTCCTCGTCCTACTTTGCCCAGTATAAAGGTAGTACACTAGTAGTAGTATAATGATATATTATCCTCATATACAGCACGTATCCTCTAATGGATTTCTTTTAGTTTCTCCTCCTACCTTATGAGGAATTTAATTCCGGAACGAAGCACCACATCTCTCACTTTTACTGTTAACTCGTACAAAATTGTAGTTGCCATCCTCTCTATTAAGCGCTTACTGCAGACTGATTTCTAACTGCATATTTTTACAAGCCAGCAGTAGATAAGATATCGAATGAACCTCGTATTCTTGTGTGCCATGCCGTATTTTAAGTAGAGCAGGTGTGTGTTTTAAACTCGATAATTTTACTAAAAGCTCTCTCTAAATTTTGGTTAAATTTGCTAAAACGTTTTAAGATACATTCTTCAGTAGCACACCAATGAAACTATTGATCACATAAGTAATTAAAGTGATTTTTGAAAAATATATTTTCTTTAATATCATTACTGGGCATTTAAATTAAAAAATATAAAAAAATTAAATTTCCTTTTATGTCTAAATCAGTCATTATAGTTACTTTAATAAAAGTTAAACAGTATTTTTAACGGAAATATTTTAATCCATGGCATTAACAAAATTTTCGATTTTAAATAGCAAAATTACATCTTTAGGTTAGATCTCGGCTTTTTGTGTATTAATTTCTTCAGTTAAGACCCTGAACATCAAATGTAGTTTATTTCTACAGCATCAAAAGCTTTTATAAACTGAAACAGGTAAAGTTATATTCATTAATTATAGTATGAAATAATAATAAAAAATAATCGGTCAAGTGCAAGTCGGACTTGCGTAATTAGTATTCCGTAAGTTAATTGCTTTTAAGATAAAAATTTTTGTTACGGAGGTATAAAATCATCCATGACTTCACAAAACACACCTCAAATGAATTTTTAACAAAGTTTTTTCCGATGTTTACTCAGAACTGGTGATCTTGAAATTTTTTTTTTATATATATACCAGATAAATCGTTAAAGGTTTTATTTTTATTCAATCTACATCCTGTGAAGAATATTCCAGAATTTATTGATGAGTACTTTTCCAGATAAGGGGGAGACAGCGACTTTTGGCAATTTTTTAAAAATAATACGAAGAAAATTTTGCGCAAATATTACATTATATATATATATATATATATATATATATATATATATATATATATATATATATATATATATATATATATATATATATATATATATATATATATATATATATATATATATATATATATATATATATATATATATATATGAAGAGTACAGGGGGGGAAAAACGATCAGAGTCCATTTCTGACAAAAATTGTGTAAAAGCGCCATCTTTAACTTCTTACCCTAACCTTTCCGCTCGAAATATTTGTTTGTGGTAAAAACGAACAGGATCGCAGTATTTAAATTAAATAAAAACCCTATACAACGCAAGAACGATTACAGTCCAAGGTAATCCGAGCGGTCTCAATCAAAAACGATTAGAGTCCTTCCTATCGCTTCAAAACGTGCGTAAACGGCTAGGTAAAACAATGTATAAAAATATTCATTGTTCGTTGTTCGAGGTTTTATATCACATCTCTATTTGCTGTAAATTAAAATTGAGTTCAGTAGCGATAGTGACAGTGGTGATCCAGGAAAAAATATTATTCCAAAGACTAAGAAACGCCCAGTTACTGGGCGCATTAGGGACGTATCCAGAAAGATGAAAGTTAGAGGTTATGTTACCGGCGAAAACTGTAAGTGTTCACGTTTTGCTTGTTTTGACATTATTTCGATGGAGGAGAGGAATCAACTCATTAGCAGATTCAATAAGCATGATACTTTTGATGACCAGAATAGCTATCTAAGTGGTTTAATTTCCGTAATCCCAGTGCAGCGAAGACGGAATAGGAAGGCAGAAAACGAAGCTCGGTTTAATGATAGTTCCTATGCATATTGTGTCCGTGTAATTAGAAATCAAAAAGCTGTTGAAATACCAGTTTGCTATAAGGCATTCCTATCATTGCATGGAGTAACAAATCGTAGAATACAATCCATAAAAAAATCTTTGCTTGATATAGGAACCTTTAAACCAGATCAACGTGGGAAACATGCAAATCGGCCATCGAAAATTTCTCCCGAAACAATAAATTGTGTCGTTTCTTTTTTAAAATCATTAAAAGGCCGAAAAGCTCATTATAGCCTAAAAGCTAGCAGCAAAAATTTATTTACCCGAAGACCTGAACATCAAAAAGTTACATAGCATGTACTCTTCGAAGCATCCTAGAAACTTGATGTCGTATGAAAAATTTCGTGAAATATTTTCTACAAAATTTAATATTTTATTCGGGTATCCCCGAAGTGACACATGTAGCACATGTGACAAATATAAGGTAGATGAACAAAAACTACAAGGGGATCTAGTTGTACCTGCAAATAAAGAAGAAACGATGAACAAGATCAGAAAAGAAATTCATGATGTGCAATTAAATATGAAGTTACATAAGTTAAGGGCTGACACTTTTTATAAACGGAAAAGGCAAGCCAGAAAGAAAGCTAAAAAAGATAAAACCATAGAAGCTATAACGATGGACTTCCAAAAGAACTTGCCATTGCCAAATATAAGCACAAACGACGTATACTACCGAAGGCAGTTGTCGTTTTACAGTTTTAACGTACATATTCTATCCGATCAGCGTTCATTTTTCTATACTTACAACGAAACCGTGGCCAAAAAAGGTTCAGAAGAGGTATGTTCTATGTTGTATCATTTCGCAACAGAAATTTTGAGCAGTTCTGTTCAACATCTAATCATCTTTTGTGACTCATGTGCTGGTCAGAACAAGAATTACACCGTTTTTCGTTTTCTACATTATCTTACTGTAAGTCTGAAACGATTCAAAACTATTGAAGTTTATTTTCCAGTCCGCGGACATTCCTATCTTGAGTGCGACCGTAACATGGGATTAATTAATCAGAAAGCTTTAGCGGAAACTCCTGACGACTGGAATAACATCATACGTAACAGCAGAAACAAACCTTCACCATTTATTGTAATAGATTGCAAACAAGAGATGTTTAAACGATGGGACGAATATCTTAGTTCGTTTTACAAGAAGACTTGTCCGTTCCCTTCAAGACCAGTGAAAGTGTTTCGGGTAACTCAAGAACATTGTAGTTTAGTGGAACATAAAGACTCTTACAACGGTTCATTCCAAAAAAGTGCCTTAAGGAAAAATAGAAACCCTTATAAAACCACCGGACATCAAGATTTGCCAAATAATTCATACAACGGGCCGATACCTTTAAGTGTTCCAAAACTTAACGATATCAAACATTTGGTGCAGTTTTGTTCAAGTGATTCGCGTAAATTCTTTGAGAAGTTAGTTAGCTTTGCTAAAACCCAATGCGATGATCCTGAAGAGTTTATTCCCATCTACAATCTGGAGATAACTGCTGCAGAAGATGATCCCGACGATCTAATCCCACTTGCGGAACTCTCTAGAAAGATGAAAAACCGCAAGTTTGAATAGCCATGTGTTCATTAATATTGAAATTATTTCAACGATTCAAATTTGTAAAACGTTTCCTTTACGAATTATTTAGCTTTATAAATTTCTATGTTTTTTTATAATAAATATCAATAAAACTATTGAATAATGATTTGCTGAAGCTAACGTCACAACAAAACAAAAAACGAATAAACGATCAGAGTCCAGGACTATGATCTTTTTTACATTTTTTGTTTTGTCATGACGTTGCGTTTTTGTTTATAAAACAGTGAAGGTTGATAGAAAATATTTCAAGTATGTACTAGGCACAGCAAAATAGTTAGTATTGACGCTTTTATATATATTTTTAGATTTAAATAATCGTAAATATTTAATTCGACTCTGTAAACATTGTTTTCACTATTCTCTAAAAAATGCTTTCTGTGACCCTGATCATTTTTCCCCTGTACTCTTCATATATATATATATATATATATATATATATATATATATATATATATATATATATATATATATATATATATATATATATTTGAACTCGTATTTTTACAAGCTTTAATTTGACATCCCACTCGATGACCTGGTAAAATTTTTTTTTCACTTCCGATTTCACCGCCGAAAACTAACCCCTTATGTCAAAATTTAACTTTTAAAACTACACGGCTCTAATGAGGCCATCAATTCCTATATTAATACCAAATTTCAATTTTCTATGTCAAATCGTTTCGGGGAAATTCGGGTGTAACAGACGGACAGAAAAACAGACGGACAGACAGAGAGGCAGACACCGAAGTGATCGTATAAGTGTTCCGTACGGACCACTAAAAGTAGCACAACATCCCTCTTACACTACAGTTATTATATACCAGTTTCTTGTTTATAACTGAATATCTGCTGAAAAAACAGGGTCCATTTTCCCATTAGTTATAGAGAAAGGACATTTTTAAATATTTTGAGCAGTTTGTGCAATTGCTTTTGATGCTGTGAGTTTCTGGTTTCAATATATTAAATCTATTCTCATAACACTTTATATATACATATATATATATATATATATATATATATATATATATATATATATATATATATATATATATATATATATAGAGAGAGAGAGAGAGAGAGAGAGAGAGAGGAGAGTGTTATGAAACTAACATGTATGACTGTTAATTTGAAAAGAGTGGCTGGAAATTGCGGCCCAAAACAGAAAAAAGTGGCAAGACTTGAGGAATGCTTTCATCCAGTAGTGAAGAGTATAAGCTGATGATGATGATATATATATATATATATATATATATATATATATATATATATATATATATGTATATGTATAGGGTGTTATGAAATTCAAGCATATTCAATACTTTTTTTTTCAAAATTGAAAATTTTTGAAAAGTTAAAAAAGGGAGCAAAGCTGAATTTTACCAAATTATTTACAAAATTGACTTGCCTCTGGATGGCCGTTATTGTACGCGCAGGTCTGTGTTGCCAAATCTACGATTTTCTTCTATAATTAGAGATTTCCCAATTTTGGGTACAGTTAATATAACAAATCAAAATAATAATAGATAATACACCGTACACTTAGTAAAAATAACATTTAAACATAATTTCTTATCTATTACATCAAAAGAATTTCCTTGAATACAGGCGAAAGCAAGCTCGTAATTGATTTAATCATTACGTGATGAAATTCCATCTTATTCAATTCTGATAGTGGAAAAAACGAAACATGTCATGTACTTTTTACCATTATAATAAGAAACGAAAAGTAAAAATCTGAAAAAAACAGCCTAGTTAGGTCATGTACTCAGAAACCACAAATATTCACTATTGCAAACTATCATGCAGGGAAAAGTTGACGGTAGAAAGGGTGTCTGTAGAAAGAAAAAGTCTTGGCTGAGAAACATGAGATAATGGTCCAGCATGAATGTGGGGGAGTTGTTTCATGTTGCGAGGGGCAGAGAAACATTTAGAGAAGTGGTCACCAACCTCCATTAGGAGGAGCCTCGGAAAGAAGAAGATATTGTCTTAAACAAAGCATAAAGAAATTAAATTTTACTGCATTACAATATTTATATATTTTTTTATTAAATTTGTTTTTTTTTTTTTAAGTTTCTGAATAATTGGAAGTTATCTTATAAGAAATTGCATTAGATTCTCCTATGGCTTGTTTCCGACAGACTATAGTTTTGTAATAGTAGTTATTCTTACACTAAGAGACCATTTTGGGATAAATGGGTTAAAATTTTTAGTAAGTGATCATCTTTGGATAAGATTTTTTACAGTGCTTCTTTAAAGAATAATATGTTCAATATTTTTATATATTTTTTGTTTCTAAATTAATTCGGAAAGGTTTAGCGAAATCTAATAATACTGTAGATAGTTCCTCAGAGGCGGCGTGAAAAAAAATATTCATGTCACATTTATTCATCATTTCTTTAGAATCGAATTTTTCGTTTAGTTTTGAGATCCGCTATTTAAGGTGAATTTTCTGCAATCAGTCTTGTCATAAGGAGCTGCAAGTTACATATATGAATATGAATTCTATAACACTCGGTATGTATATATATATATATATATATATATATATATATATATATATATATATATATATATATATATATATATATATATATATATAGTAAAACCCCGATTAACCGAGTCGCGATTATTCGCGCTCCGGATTAATCGAGCCAATCTAAGAACCTAATTATCCGAGGTACGAGTGTCTATGCGGCGTATTAACCGAGCTTCTAAAATATGTGTGTACGTATTTCCATTTAAAATCGTCGGGGCCTTCGGGGAATCCCCTTGGCCCGTGTGAGGGGTTCCCCTATTTATGTTTTTGGACTCTTTCAGCATGTAAATTTGCGTGAATGCAGTGCGTTATAGCGTTTACTACGGAGAAGTACGAGTATACTCACCTAACTTATTTGGTTGGAGTTTTGGCAGTTAAGTGTAATTAATACGAACTGCTTTGTTTGAATTTTTGTTCGTCGTATTATAATGGAGCAAAACAAGCGTAAGAGAATCGTCGTTCCTATTGAAGAAAAATTAAAAGCCATCAGAAGAATTGAAGCAGGAGAGCCAATTAAAGTTGTTGCATGAGATTATGGAGTAGGTGAGGTAGCAGTTAGAGATTGGAAAAGAAACCGCACAAAAATAGAACAGTGGTGTATATCAAGCCTCCTCGTCCTCAGGAAGAAAATCAATGAAAACCGGCGACTACGAAAGGGTTAACGAAGCTTTACTCATGTGGTTTAACCAACAGAGATCAAAAGGTGTGCCTCTGCCAGGTCCAATTTTACAACAGAAAGCAATAATGATTAGTAGGCAATTCCCAGAGATAGATCAGTTTACCGCCAGTTCTGGATGGCTTGACCGCTGGAAAAAACGGTACGGTGTACGACAACTGACTGTATGTGGTGAAAAACTTTCTGCTGATGTGTCATCAATTGAGAAGTTTAAGCACAACTTTAAAAAGCAAATCGAAGATTGTGGATACACATGTTATCAAATTTACAACTGTGACTAAACTGGTCTGAATTATAAAATGCTTCCATCAAAAACATTGGCATCTCGACAAGAAAAATCAGCTCCTGGACACAAGTGAAGTAAGGAAAGATTAACTATAATGGTATGTTCCAATGCATCTGACAAGCAAAAAATCCCACTGATTGACAAGTTTGCACGTCCAAGAGCTTTAAAAGACATCTCACCTAAAGCCCTACCAGTCTATTACAAAAGTCAGAAGAGCGCATGGATGGATGCGATCTTATTTACTAACTGGTTTGAAGAAGAGTTCGTGCCATCTGTGACTAAATTTTTGAACAGAAACCGTCTTCCTATTAAAGCAATTTTGTTAATCGATAATGCTCCCTCTCACCCTGGAGAAGCCCTTTATGTGGGCGAAATTGTTGTAAAATTTTTTCCTCCAAATGTAACCAGCATAATGCAACCAATTGATCAAGGCATCCTCGAAAACATTAAAAAAAATTATAGGCGTTTATATCTTGAACATCTGTTAGAATACACAGAAAAGGAAGATATTATCAATGGGATGAGAAAATTTACACTGAAAAATGTTAGTAACTGGGTAAGTCGAGCTTGGGATTCTGTGCGTACTACCACTATTCAAAAATCTTGGTCAAAAGTTATTGATTTTGAGGACTATAATGACAGCGAAGATGATACTCCATTAAACGAATTAGCTTTGAAATTGAGAAGCCATGGAGAAATGTCCTGTTCAAATTTTGACAGCGAGATAGAAGAAAAAGAAAAAAGTTTATTGAAGGTTGCGAAAATGTGACAAGAGAAGATGTTGTTGAATGGATTACAGCAGATGATTTAGAAGAAGAAATGAGTATTGAAGAAATAACGAATGCCTTTCAGGAAACCGAGAAATTAGATGACGATGACGATGACTAAGATCTCTCATCAAGAAGGTTTTGCTTCTTTGGAGAAAGCTTTGAGGTTCCAATTTTCAATGACGCGTGTGAGTATTTCGAGTGGTATTTGGCCAATGACTCGAGTAATATTGGCCTCCAATGCCTCAATTGTAGCTGGCTTATCCATGTAGACTTTGGACTTTACATAGCCCCAAAGGAAAAAGTCAAGAGGTGTGATGTCACATGATCTAGCCGGCCAATTCACTGGTCCAAAGCGTGAAATGATCTGTTCGCCGAATTGCTCTCGCAGTAAAGCCATGGTTTCACGGGCTGTATGGCAAGTGGCGCCATCTTGTTGGAACCAAATTTCGTCGAGACCACGGGCTTCAATTTCTGGCATCAAATAGTCTGTTATCATGGCGCGATAAGGGTCACCATTCACAGTAACATTCCGGCCGGCCTCTGTTTTGAAGAAATATGGACCGATTATTCCACCGGCCCATAAACTACACCAAACAGTTGTTTTTTTTCTGGATTTAATGGCAGCTCTTGAACTTCTTCAGGTTGTTCATCACCCCAAATACGGGCATTTTGTTTATTCACGAACCCATTAAGCCAAAAATGGGCCTCATCGGTGAACAAAATTTTTCTCGAAAACAGTGGATCTTCTGCAAGCTTGTCAAGAGCCCAACGACTAAAACGGAAACGATTCGGAAGGTCGGTTGGCTTCAGTTGTTCCACTAGTTGAATTTTGTATGCTTTTAAAGAAAGATCCTTACGTAAAATACGCCAAGTTGATGAATATGACAGGCCAAGCTGTTGAGAACGGCGACGAATCGACACTTCACGGTCTTCGCGTACACTCTCCGCTACCGCCCCTATATTTTCTTCACTACGTGCTGGATGTGGTCTATTCGGTCGAGCATTATCCAATAATGAAAATTGGGTCTCAAACTTATTGATGGTAGAGCGAATTGTGCGTTCGGTAGGCCGATTATGTGGACTATAAGTTGCTCTAAGCGCCCGATACACATTCCTCGTAGAACGCCCATTTTCGTAATAAAGTTGAACAATTTGTAGACGCTGTGCCGGGCTAAGTCTTTCCATTATGAATTGTCAAACACTACTGAACAGGAATGCCACTTCAGTTGACACGACGCATGCGCAATCTGCAATTAAATCCCCATCACAAAAAGTACCTCTAAATGAATCACCCTTTATGTATGGGTGTAAGTAGATTTGTATGTATGTCCGTTTATAACCAGACTACTACAGCTTCAATTTCTATGCAGTCATCTTAAAATGTACACCATAAACACTAAAAACCTTCCTTATTAAGCTTTTTCCTTCATCCATCATCTACGTGACGCAATTCAAATAATTCTATAATATTTATGCATGTACAATATATTAATATTAATAGCAAATTGCACACAGAGCGCAATACAGAGTACGTATCCAGATGTTGTTCGACGTAATATTTCCAGATCACGTAAAGCCCAAGTAACTTAATTTTCAAGACGTCCGCTACACCATCAGTGGACATTGAAAGCAATCGTAAAGTCTGCTTATTCGTTTCCTACCCGGAAGTTTACAATGGTGCTGAGAGCCGGAAAAGGAATTTACAAACTCGGCCAGATTTCACCGTTCTCGCGAATTAGAGGTTATTAGAGAAAACTCTTGGTTGAAACTTTAAAATTAAACATAAGTATTGCACAAAAAAAATTGTTTGAGAAGTATTTTTTCTCAAAAATGTGATGTGATAAGAGAGTTTCGACCACACAAACTTTTCTTATGATCCACTTATTTTGTCGTGTTTCAGGTTAGTTCAGGTCTGTCTGTCTGTCTGTCCGTTAGTGCGCCTATCACTGAAAAACCACTTATCCGATTTACGTACTTTTTTTTTAAAACTTACATATGTTCTCTGGCCAGGTTATAGGCTATATTTTATTACGATAGGTAGCATAAGGAATGAGCAGTGACGTAAAATAGTGAATGATGTCGGAAATAAGTTTGCCGCTAGCGCGTGCCTTTGCAATACACAGCCTAAACCATTAAATATGGAACAATATTATGTAACAAAGAATATCTATAATGTATAATCCATAATATATATAAAATGCAATGTCTCTCTGTCTGTCTGTCTGTCCATTAGTGCGTTTATCACGCGGGAACCACTTATCCGATTTACCTGTCTTTTTTTAAATTCATGCATATATTCTTTGACCAGGTTATATAATAATAATAATCTATATCTATAATATATAATGCAATGTTTGTATGTCTATCTGTCTGTCCGTTAATGCACTTATCCCTCGAGAACCAGTTATCCAATTTACGTGATTTTTTAAATTCATACATATGTTCTCTGACCAGGTTATAGGTATATATTTTATTACATCTATAATATATACAAAATGCAACGTATTATGTCTGTCTGTCTGTCCGTTAGTGCGCTTATCACTGGAGAACCACTTATCCGATTTTCGTACTTTTTTTTTTAAAACATACATATGTTCTCCGGCCAGGTTATAGGCTACATTTTATTACGAGAGGTAGCATAAGGAATGAGCAGTGACAATAATAGTAAATGAAGTCGGACAAAGTTTGTCGCTAGCGCGTTCTCTTGCAATACACAGTCCAAACCATTAAATATGGAACAATATTATGTAGCAGAGAATATCTATAATATATATAAAATGCAATGTCTCTCTGTCCGTCCGTCTGTCTGTCTGTCTGTCCGTCCGTTAGTGTGCTTATCACTGAAGAACTACTTATCCGATTTACGTGCTTTTTTTCAACCATACGTATGTTCTCTGGCCAGGTTATAGGATATATTTTATTAGGTGACATAAGGAATAAGCAGTGACGATAATAGCGAATTAAGTCGGAGAAAAGTTTGCCGCTAGCGCGTTCTCTTGCAATACACTCCCTAAAGCATTAAATATGGAACAATGTCATGTAGCAAAGAATACAATATATATAAAATGCAACGTCTCTCTGTCTGTCTGTCCATTAGTGCGCTTATCACTCGAGAACCACTTATCCGATTTACGTGTTTTTATAAATTTATACATATGTTCTATATAATTCGATATAAGCCTAGATAATGGAAGATAAGGTGAGATAATGGAAGATAAGGAGAAATAATGGGAGATAAGTCAAGATAAGCTTCGATAATGGGAGATAAACAGAGATAACTCTAGATAGTGGGAGTTATAGTGAGATAATGGGAGATAAGGAGAAATAATGGGAGATAAGTCGAGATAAGCCTAGATAATGGGAAATAAGGTGAGATAATGGGAGATAAGGAGAAATAATGGGAGATAAGGAGAAATAATGGGATATGAGCAGAGATAAGCCTAGATAATGGAAAGTATGTAGAGATAATGGGAAATAAGGATAAATATTGGGAGATAAGGAGAAATAATGGGAGATATTTTATTACGTTGGGTAACATAAGGAATAAGCAGTAGTAAATCAAGTCCACGCGAGCGGAGCCGCGGGCCCGGCTAGTTACATCATAAAAAACAAAGTCTCCAATTTCCTTTGTATTATGGAATCTATATTTTTTAAGGGATATAACTTTTGAAGAAGAGGGTGAAAAGGATGGAAGTCGATTTGTATAGTTTTAATTTGGTAAATATATTTAACTTAAAACATTGGTTAGAAAATAATTTTCTGAACATACACGAAGAGAAAAATCTTCAATTCAAAGGGCTGCCGGCTGGTTTTCGATATGTTATTTTTTGTTGATCTGCGTATTTTAAGTACATTCATTAATGATACTGTTACGTAAGTTTATTTAGCAATTAATATTAAGATACAGAACATTGAATAACAAGATATACAGCCAAAAAGTCTTCATACACTACCTGCTTTCTATACTATTTTTCTGTTATGTTTAACTAATTAATTGGAATTATGAGAAAACATGTATAAATTAATATTTAAAACTTAACCAACGAGGATTATTATTAAAAACAACTACGGAACATTTTATTTAGAAGTTACATCATTGTTATAAAAATGTAAACAAAATTAATGTCAAAAAGTCTCCATAGACTCAAGAACTGCATTGAAAAAAACACGTTATAATCAGCTACATTTTATCAAGCTATCTGTTGCTCGCTAAACTGAAAACAAATGGATAATTTTCGGCCATACATTATAATCTGTCACTTGTTCCTAGTAATTTTGCAGTGGATTTTCAAAGTAGTATTAAAAATCAGAGAGAGAAATTGTTAAGTTCCATTTTAAGTTCGAAATTGATTTGTGGAAAGATGGAAAATCACATGCTACTCTTCAGTACATTGTAAACTAATATAAATCAACGGGTTTCTATAAAATTCGACCATGCTTCAGTCATCTCAAGAAACTGACTCCACTTGGAGGGGCCAATATTCTTAGACAAATAATTATAGATCCCAAGAAAAGTGCACTAGAATCAAAGAAGTACGGGAACTAATTTCGAAATATGTTTGGTCGCAAAGAGTGTTCTGCTTTGGGGATGCATGTCCGCTGAAGGGATTGGAAATTTACATTTTATTAATGGTACCATGGATCAGCATGTTTATCTGAACATTTTGAGAGACAATTTAAGAGAAAATGTTCAAAAATTAGCACTCGAAAAAAGATAAATTTTCCAACAGGACAATGATCCGAAACATACTGCAAACTTAGTGCGAGAATGGATGATCCATAATGTGCCACAGCAGCCTCATACACCTCCGCAATCACCCGACGTTAATCCCATCGGGAATTTATGGGAGGAACTTAAACGGCGCATTCGCAAATATAATGTTTCAAATAGAGAAGAATTGAAAAACGAATGGGACAACATGCCAGCAGAAGTTACTAGAAAGCTGGTTGCAAGCATGACAAAAAGGTTACAGGAGATTGTCAAGGCCAACGGCGGTCGCACTAAACATTAGTTTAAACGAAGTTGTTATTTTCCGTTAAACTCCGTTAAACTATTATTGGTAATTGTTAAGTGTATGGAGACTTTTATAACAATGATGTAACTTCTAAATAAAATGTTCCGTAGTTGTTTCTAATACTAATCGCCGTTGGTTAAGTTTTAAATAATTACTAAGTTTAAGTTTTTCAAACTAAAAAATAACTTAATCAAAACACCACAACGATATTTTAAATAATGCGTACTTTACAGAGAATTTCAGAAATATTTCATACATAATATTTCTGTTAGAGCAGAGAATAATAAAAAAAAAATCACGCAATTTTCAAATTGCTTGATTAAAAAAAATCATGAAAAGGATATATAAGAAGATATATACGAAATGACCAGTCTAATCCCTACCTTTATTTCATAAGAACCATTTATATGTAACCAAATTTAAAAAAAAAAAAATAGTAAAAATAACAACTTTCCTTTTTGCCTATCTTATCCAATTGAAATTGTTGAAAAAAAAAATTGGCAACTTGCTTAAAATTCGCAGATTCTTTCATCTAAAAAACCGTAGAGGAATACTCAAAATACTGTTGAAATTAGACAAAATTCTCTTTAACCCCCCTTCCCTATTAAAATCGAAAGTAATAAGAAAATAACTTAATTTTAATATTCCTATAGTTCGAGAATCCTGAAGAAGTCATATAACATAATTTAAATGAAGGAACTCCTCTAACTTCACCATCCCTTATATATTTTACTACAAATAATATGCTTAAAATTTGCCAAATACATCAACCAAAACATCTGACAAATTAAATACAATATTTGGGTTTAAATTGAAAATTAAAAAAAAAACACTAATTTTTGAATTCCTCAAACCCAAAAACCTTGAAAAGGGCATAGGACGCTCCTTCTACCTCTTTTTTGATCTACTATAATTATTTATTTATAATATTTGTTTATGATCTCGACAACAAAACTAAGAAAGATTAGCAAATTAATATTAAAATTACACAGAATTAAGCACCCCCACTCGTCCAAAACTAAATTAGTGTCAAAAAAGTTTCCATACACTCAAGAACTGCATTCAAAAAAAACACGTTATGATCAGCCGCATTTTATCAAGCTATCTATTGCTCGCTAAACTGAAAACAAATGAATAAGTTTCGGCCATACTTTCTAATCGGTCACTAATATTAAAAATGAGCGAGAGAAATTGTAAAATTCCATTTCAAGTTCGAAACTGATTTGTGGGAAGATGGAAAATCGTACAAAAATATAAGAAAAATTATTAAAAAGTCGCATGCTACTGTTTAGTACATTGTAAACCAGTTTAAAACAACCGGTTCCTATAAAATTCGACCACGCTCCGGTCGTCCCAAAAAACTGCCTCCTCGTGAAGAAGCCAGTGCACCAAAATTAAAAGAAAAAGTACGGGAACTATTTTCGAAACATGTTTGTTCAGAAACAGTAAGAAATTATTTATAAAAGGTAAGCTATAAGGAGTGTGCAGCCAGGAAGAAGCCGTTAGTTTCGGAAGCTAATCGCAAAAGCGGTTAGCTTTTGCTAGAGAAAATGTTACTAAACCACCTGAGTTTCGAGAATCCGTAATCTGGTGCTGAAACCAAAATTAACCTTTTTTGTCTGATGGCAGAACTAAAGTTTAGGGAAAGAAGAATACCGCATTCGGTATTAAAAACATTTGTTCCACGGTGAGCCAAGGGGGTGGCAGTGTCCTGCTTTGGAAAGGCATGTCCGCTGGAGAGGTTGGAAATTTACATCTTATTGATGGTACCATCGATCAGCATATTTATCTGAACATTTTGAGAGACAATTTAAGAGAAAGTGTCCAAAAATTAGCACTCGAAGAAAGATACATTTTCCAACAGGACAATGATCCGAAAGATACTTGTACGAATGGGAGAACATGCCAGCAGAAGTTACTGGAAAGCTGGTTGCAAGCATGACAAAAAGGTTACAGGAGATTATCAAGGCCAACGGTAGTCCTATTAAATATTAGTTTAAACAAAGTTGTTATTTTCCGTCAAACTATTATTGGTAATTGTTAAGTGTATGGAGGCTTTTTTGACATTAATTTTGTTTACATTTTTATAACCCTTATGTAACTTTTAAATAAAATGTTCGGTAGTTGTTTTTAATACTAATCCTCGTTGGTTAAGTTTCAAATATTAATTTAAACATGTTTTCTCATAGTTCCAATTAATTAGTTAAACATAACAGAAAAAAAAGTATAGAAAGCAGGTGGTGTATGGAGACTTTTTGGACTGACGGTATATAGAAAATTTGAAATTGGTATCTTATTTCGTTCGAGCGTTTTATGGCAACAATCCGGCAAAGAGACCCACGGGAATGATTATGTTTTTCGTAATCTAGGAACCCTAAAACTTGAAGAACAACAAAAATTTCGATAGTGTTTTAAAATCGATATCTCATTTCATTTGAAAGTTATCGTGACAAAACCACAGGGCGGCAAGCCGTCAGACTGACGAGAATGAGTGACTATGTTCTTCATGATTTAGCGACCATAAAACTTGAAGTAATGGAAAAATTCCGGAGTGCAATCTTTTAACTAATACAATACTTCTTAGTAACAAAGGAAGTAAAAGATTCTAAAAATAAAACTAAACCTCATCTTTACATGTAAACGTAGAAACCACATATATTATTTTTAATAAAAACCCAACATTTTTTAAAAGTGAAAACAAAGGGACAAAATTCTATTTTAACCTTTCTGGTCAGGCCTTTTCATTTTGTTCCGACACTAACATGAACGTGAAAATCATTTTTCATTTTTTTTTGTGCCTGTGAAACCTACGTAAAAGAACACTTGTATTAGACATACGCATGTCACTTCAAACCATCCTATATTTTATTTTTAAATTTATTGAGGTGTGATATTTATACATAGTTATTGACGAGGGTTAATTCATATTAAAATTACCTGGGGTAATTTCTACATACCTTTTCATTTGTAGTATGTCTACACTAGAATTTTTTGTTATATAGGCAGATATTGTGACAAAAGTTGATTTTTATAAAATAACTTTCACAGATTTGAAAATTTTAATAAATCTACATTTTTGCTGTCTATAATATATATAAAACGCAACATCTCTCGGGCTCTCTATCTGTCCGTTATTGCGCTTATCACTCGAGAAACAATTATCCGATTTACATACGGGGTTTTTTTGTAATTCATGCTTATGTTCGTTCGTCAGGAATATATATAAATTGCTGTCTATCCGCCTGTCTATCTGTCTGTCCGTTAGTGCACTTATCACTCGAGAACTACTTATCCGATTAACGTGCTTTTTTTTTAAAAAAAAAGACATATGTTCTCTGGCCAGGTTATAGGATATATTTTGTTATGTTAGGTAGCATAAGGAATAAACAGTGACAATAATAGTGAATCAATTTGAAAAAAAGTATGCCTAAACCATTAAATATGGAACAATATCATGTAGCAAATAATATTTTATATATATATATATATATATATATATATATATATATATATATATATATATATATATATATATATATATATTTTTTTTTTTTTTTTTTTTTTTTTTTTTTTGTTGTGTGTAAAGTTCTTTGATCTTGGTATATATAGATTTTTTATATTTTACGTGTTCTTGGAATTAGATTATTAAAACTATTCGGAAGAAGTCTTCTTCAAAATTTGCTCTAAAAGATGACAGAAGAATTAAATATAGATAAGTAATTAATTAGTTTGTTGTGTATTTCGGGGTTAAAATATTTATAGCTTTTCGTAGTTTTTAATTTAAGACACTCAACTGTATACATTAATGAGGGCCTTACCTTAGAAAGTAGTTCATTGTATGGGTGTTAATTTTAAATCACTGTCAAAATCACATTTTTACTTTCTACAAACAAACCACTTAACTTGAAGGACTTTATATGACTGGTAGGTAGATACGGTTTAGGTTATTTAGATCTGTTTTTTTTCGTTTATTGCAGTGGACGTCAACTGAATGTGTACGGATTCGAGTATTTCTCCTTTTTTTGTATTTATTTCGGCGTTGATAATTTTGATGTTTTTGAAATCAAAGGTATGACTTTTATTTATTTCATGATTCGTAAGAGCTGTACTGTTTTTTTGTCGTATTTATGGCCTTTGATTCTATTTTCTAGATAATGGCTTGTTTGTCCGACGTATATTCCTTCGCAGTTATTACATCTGATTTCGTAGACTTTTATTATTGGGGGTTTTGGTTTTAAGCCTGGAAAAATTGGATGAGAGCAGATTATATGATTTGTGACATAACCGAATTTTGTAGTTTTCAAAAAGGTTTTTGAGTGGTTGGGATCCATTTATAAACGGTAAAGCAATATATGTTTTACGGTTGTTGTTAGTTGGTTTTTTACTTATTATGGTATTGTAGAAGTTATGTAATCGTTGTTTGAAGATTTCGTTTATAAGGTACATCGGATATTTATTAAGTGTTAATGCTTCTTTAGCTTTGGTTATTGCACTCTCTCTGTGTTCTGTGTCAGAATGCTTGATTGCTCTATCTGCTAGACCAGGGGTTCTCAAACTTGAACTGCTGGCGATCTACCTCAATATTGTTAGACTACGATCGATCGACTCTGAGAGGCTGCAAGTAAGTGTGATGCAGGATTGTCGTCTAGGTAGGGTGTATCGTGGCATAGATATTAGTTTTCCGCGCAATATGTATTTTTTTAGTCAAGGTAAGTGTAGGTCTGCTCTAAAATGTCAATGAAAAAACTCATAATTATTCAAAATTGCGAGTTTATTGGTTCTTACAAAACAAGGTTCTAGTGTCTAAACTTAACTAAAGAGTGACTTTGGATGTTGAAGCGTGGCACTGCATGTCCTCAGTATACTTTTCATAAGATGGTACGTAATTACCGAGTGCTAATCGCAAGCATGATGACATATGTTCGTCAGTTAGTCGATTGCGATATTTTGATTTAATTATCTTCATTTCAGAAAATGCAGACTCGCACAAGTAAGTTGACCCAAACATTGACGTCAGTTGAAGGGCGATTTACCTTAGATTCGGATATTTATCTTCAGATATAACACACCAGAATTTTATATCAGATGCCTTGAGATATATATCTGATATAATCTGCACTAACTCATTTTCAACAGAACATGAGTCCATGTTAAACTGACTTGCTATTTCAGTAGCTAATTCCTCAATATTTTTACACGAAAAAGGATAACTCATAAATGACGCGATATTTGCCAATTTACTGAAATCATAAAAACGTATTTCGAATTGGCTCAAAATATTTGATAATTCTGCCTCATACTTCAACTGAGGAATCCTTACTTTCAAAGACGGAAAATTTTTCAGATTCTTTCTTTTCAGTTGATCTATCATAAGCTGCAATTTACTTTTGAATGCGTTTATTGCGCTAATCATCTCAATAATAGTTTTTCCTTTACCTTTATATTTATCTCCAGATATAAAACACCAGAATTTTGTATCAGCTGCTGTGGCTTTGAGATGTATATCTGATATAATCTGCACTAATTCATTTTCAACAGACCATGAGTCCATGTTAAACTGACTTGCTATTTCAGTAGCTAATTCCTCAATGTTTTTACACGAAAAAGGATAACTCATAAATGATGCGATATTTGCCAATTTACTGAAATCATAAAAACGTATTTCGAATTGCCTCGAATTCTGCCTCATAAATATCATAATTCAACTGAGGAATTCTTGCTTTCAAAGATGGAAAATTTTTCAGATCCTTTCTTTTCAGTTGATCTATCATAAGTTGCAATTTACTTTTGAATGCGTTTATTGCGCTAATCATCTCAATAATAGTTTTTCCTTTACCTTGAAGCTCCAAATTAACGGTGTTTAAATGCATTGTGATGTCTGTCAAAAATGCCAAATCAGTCAGCCATTTTCTGTTTTTCAGCATCTGAGTGTCATCACCTCTTTCGTCCAGAAAAGCTGTTATTTCGGGCAATAATTCTTGAAACCTTTCTAGGAATTTTTCCGCGGCTCAACCACCTGACATCCGTGTGAAGAACTAAATCAGAGTGTTCAGCTGACTCACTAGCTTCCAACTGCAATTTAAAGAGCCGTCGTTGCAAGCTACTTGCACGGACAGATTTCACAATTTTTATTGCAATGCCCATAATCTCCTCCATGTTTAGAACTTTTGAATACAAAACTTGTTGATGTATAATGCAATGGAAGGAGAAAAATGAAGGGAAATTATCATTAGCTCGACACAATGCCACAAAACCGTTTTTGTTTTCAGTCATTGCTGGTGCTCCATCGGTTGTAATGCACCGCATGTTTATATATTGGTGGCTTGTAGTTTGTTACAAAATTGAAGAAAACGTCATATATATCTTCGCCACGGGTCTTTCCTTTCAGAGGAATCATTGTCAAAAGCTCTTCCTTAGCCGACATGTCATTGAATACCATTCGAATAAAAATACACAGCTGGGCAGTGTCTGTCAAAACGGTGGATTCGTCGAACTGTAAAGAAAAGTATGAACATTCCATGATATCATGTTTTAGTTTATCTGCCATGTCCTGACTCATGACTTCAACACGCCTTGTGACAGTCGGACGAGATAACTGAATCTCTGTTTTATTTTTAAAATCTCGAAATAAAGTCTTACTCGCTTCAATAAATGCTTCCTTCACAACCAATCCATCATCAAATGGTTTCTTGTTTTTCGCCAGTATATGAGATATTTTAAATGACGCGATCGTTGCAGCTTTTGATTGTTTGGCTGGTCTTGTGAACATGGTTTGTTCTTTTTCCAAACAAGTTATCAGTAGTACTTTTCGTTTTCTTAATTCACACTGTGACGGAAAACCCTTTTCATAGTTTTTATGATGCCTCTCTAAGTTCCCACGCTTAGGTATTGCAACTGACGCACGGCAAATGGGACAAATGCACTTATCCTTTACCATACAAAAGAAAAATTATTCCTCCCAATCGTTATTAAAATGATAAGTTTTACTTTTCTTCGCCACACTCATTTTGAACTATTTATTAATAAACTTTGTATCGATGTATCGCCTTCAAGTTACAACTCGGACTGACTTCTATTCCTGCAGGCGCAACATTTATATCGGCGTGAACGAAGTCTCGAATGTTCCCGTCAAACACGCCGCCCGAAGTTTCTAGAAAAATCGGCGGGAATCAAAAATGCGGCTTTTCTTTGACGAGTACCGCGCGTTCCTTTGATAAAGCCGCCTTTTGCCGCTAGCAGGGGGTTATTACGATAAAAGAAAGTGATGAGGGGGTTATTCTGGCCTAATTGTGGATCGAATAAATTTTAGTAGTTTATTCATTACATTTTGTTTTAGTTACCGATCGACTTGTCGATCGCGATCGACCGTTTGAGCACCCCTGTGCTAGACCTATGATTACAGATTTTTTTTGGGAATTTGGGTGGTGTGATTCATAATTAAGCTATCTAGAAGACCATGTATTTTTAGTATACCATTCAGGTTTTATATTTTCATTATTGTGGTGTAAAGTTACATCTAGGAAATTTATCTTATGATTGTCTTTTGTTTCGAATGTGAATTGAATATTTGTGTGGTATCCGTTGAATTTTTGTAGGATATAATTAATTTGGTTTTTAGGTATAGTGGTCAAACAATCATCAACGTATCTGTAAAAAAATGGAATGTTGAAGTTTAATTTTGGTATGACATCAGTTTCTAAGTCTTCCATTACCAATTGTGCAATCACGCTAGAAATAGATGCTCCCATTGCACACCCATCTATTTGTTCGTAAATTTTATTTTCGTATTGGAAATATCACTATACGAGGCTGGTTTGAAAAGTCCGTGCAAAAATGTTTGGGGTAAACCTTTTTTATTTTTCGACATAGTCTCCTTTTAGGCTTATCCACTTCGTCCAACGATGTTCTAGTTTGTTGATCCCTTCCGAATAATAGGATTTGTCCAAGTCTGCAAAATATCCATTAGTGTCTGCAATCACCTCCTCGTTTGAATAAAATCTTTGTCCCGCCAGCCATTTCTTCAAATTGGGGAACAAATAGTAGTCCGAGGGAGCCAAGTCTGGAGAATAGGGGGATGTGAAACGAGTTGGAATCCTATTTCCATTAATTTTGCGACCACAACTGCTGAGGTGTGTGCTGGTGCGTTGTCGTGATGGAAAAGGACTTTCTTGTGGGCCAATCGCGGGCGTTTTTCTTGCAGCTCGGTTTTCAAACGGTCCAATAACGATGAATAATATTCACCTGTAATAGTTTTACCCTTTTCCAGATAGTCGATGAGGATTATCCCTTGCGAATCCCAAAAGACAGTCGCCATAACCTTTCCGGCCGAAGGAACGGTCTTCGCCTTTTTTGGTGCAGATTCCCCCTTGGTAACCTATTGTTTAGATTGTTGTTTGGTCTCAGGAGTATAGTAGTGTATCCATGTTTCATCCACAGTGACGAAACGACGCTTAAAGTCCTCCGGATTTTTCTGGAACAGCTGCAAACCATCCTTGCAACACTTCACACGATTCCGTTTTTGGTCAAGCGTGAGCAATCGCGGCACCCATCTTGCGGATAGCTTTCTCATGTCCAAATGTTTATGCAAAATATTATGTACCCGTTCAGTCGAGATGCCCACAGCACTAGCAATCTCACGCACCTTAACTCTTCTGTCATCCATCACCATATCATGGATTTGATCAATGATTTCTGGAGTCATAACCTCCACAGGCCGTCCAGAACGTTCAGCGTCACTTGTGCCCATATGGCCAGTCCGAAAATTTTGAATCCTCTTATAAACTGTTCTAATCGAAGGTGCAGAGTCACTATAATGTTTATCAAGCTTCTCTTTAGTCTCCTGAGGCGTTTTGCCTTTCATAAAGTAATGTTTAATCACCACAAGAAAATCTTTTTCGTCCATTTCTTGAAAATCACTCGACTTCCTTGATTCACACGAATGCCAAACACAAAGAAGTAGACCAATATGGCTGAAACTTGGTATGCGTTCATTCAAGAGATGCTACTAACTACACATGACCTCGATACGCGCCGGCGGTGCCATCTCTCGGACTTTGCACGGACTTTTCAAACCAGCCTCGTATACCAGTATACCCATAGCATTAGCCGTTAAAACCATTAAGAAAAACTGGGATAAAATTAAACAATTCACCTACATCCCTATGAGTGAATTTATTAACGCAACAGAACTTATTCTAAAATCGATGTATTTCCAATACGAAAATAAAATTTACGAACAAATAGATGGGTGTGCAATGGGAGCATCTATTTCTAACGTGATTGCACAATTAGTAATGGAAGACTTAGAAACTGATGTCATACCAAAATTAAACTTCAACATTCCATTTTTTACAGATACGATGATGATTGTTTGACCGCTATACCTAAAAACCAAATTAATTATATCCTACAAAAATTCAACGGATACCACAAAAATATTCAATTCACATTCAAAACAGAAGACAACCATAAAATAGATTTCTTAGATGTAACTTTACACCACAATAATGAAAATGTAAAAACTGAATGGTATACTAAAAATACATGGTCATCTAGATACCTTAATTATGAATCACACCACCCGAATCCCCAAAAAAAATCGGTAATCATGGGTCTAGCAGATAGAGCAAAATACAGAGAGTGCAATAACCAAAGCTAAAGAAGCATTAACACTTAATAAATATCCGATGTACCTTATAAACAAAATCTTCAAACAACGAATACAATACCATAATAAGTAAAAGACCAACCAACAACAACCATGAAACATATATTGCTTTACCGTTTATAAATGGACTATCCCAACCACTCAAAAAACTTTTTGAAAACTACAAAATTCGGTTATGTCATAAATCTGCTCTCATCCAATTTTTCCAGGCTTAAAACCAAAACTCCAAATAATAAAAAAATAACATAGTCTACGAAATCAAATGTAATAACTGCGTAGGAATATACGTCGGGCAAACAAGCCAATATCTCGAAAATAGAATCAAAGACCATAAATACGACAAAAAAAAAAACAGTACAGCTCTTACGAATCATGAAATAAATAAAAGTCATACATTTGATTTCAAAAACATCAAAATTATTAACACCAAAATAAATACAAAAAAAAGAGAAATACTCGAATCCGTACACATTCAGTTGACTCCCACTGCAATAAACGAAAAAACAGATATAAATAACCTAAACCGTATCTACCTACCAGTCATATAAAGTCCTTCAAGTTAAGAGGTTTGTTTGTAGAAAGTAAAAATGTGCTTTTGACAGTGATTTAAAATTAACACCCCACACAATGAATTACTTTCTAAGGTAAGGCCCTCATTAATGTATAAAGTTAAGTGTCTTAAATTAAAAACTACGAAAAGCTGTAAATATTTTAACCCCGAAATACACAACAAAATAATTAATTACTTATCTATATTTAATTCTTCTAATGTCATCTTTTAGAGCAAATTTTGAAGAAGAACTCTTCTGAAGGTCGAAACGTCAATAAACATATAACAGATCCAAGAATAGTTTTAATGATCTAATTCCAAGAACACGTAAAATATATATATATATATATATATATATATATATATATATATATATATATATATATATATATATATATATATATATATAATGTAACATCTCTCGGTCTGACTGTCTGTCCGTTAGTTTTTTTATTTATACATATGTTCTCTAGCCAGGGTATATAATAATAATACTTACTTAATACTTATGCCTTTCTACCCCTTTTGTTAGGAGGGTAAGGCCCGTGGAGTTGAATTATTCTATATCTGTTTTTTCCATAATTTCTTCTATATCCTTCCATCCTGTTTAAATTGCTGATTGCCTCTTTTGTTTCTTCTATATTAGTTTCTTCTGTTTGGGTGAGTTCTGTATCTTGTTCCGGTATTATGTTGATTTTTGTATGCTTTTCCTTCTGCATCCGTTTCATTTCCTTTCTGTTTCAGTGATTCTTACATGGTGCACTTGTTGCTCTTCTGTCAGTTCATCCTCTTTTCCGTTTATACCCCCGTTATTCTGTGTTCTCAATCTAATAACTCGATACTTATTTCCCATCTCTTTCTTTCTATCTATTTCTTTAATTATCTTCTTATTTGTATGCATTTTACTAGTCTTCTCCGTATCCTTTATCTTTGCCAGGATCGTCGTCAATCTACCTATCTCTCTCCTTTTTCTCAGTCTTTTGACTTGATGGTCGTAGTATCCTTTGTTTGTTCTTTCAGTTTTTCTTCGTCAATGTCCCATTTATATTCTCTTCCTTCGATTACGATTCCACTTCCATTCCTTCTCTCGTTCTCTGCTATATGCTTCAATTTCTTTTGAATTTCTGGTTCATATTTTGTTAAATCGTTGTTTATATAAACTTTCTCTCTTAGGTTTCTCAGTTTGTTTTAATTTTTCATTACAGCTTCTTTATATCCCTTGTTTCCAAGTTCTATCTTGTATATATTCGCTCCTATTTTTATCACATCTTTAATCTGTACTTTTGTGTCCATACTCCTCTCCATAAAATGTTTTACACCTATTTTCAGATCTGGTTGGTTATTCGCTTCAAATCTCATTTCCGATATTACAATATTATTCCTTACGTTGTCTTTTTCCAGTCTACTCATCTTCAAATCCATACTTCTCATGTTTTCTCTAATTATATTATTTTCCTCTTTCAATACTTCATTCTCCTTTTTTAGTTCCTTCGACTCTTTTTGGTATCTGTTCTGATCTTGTTTTATATAATTTATATCTGACATTAGCTCTCTGATCATTTCTATCAAATTGTCTTTCTTATCTACTCTTTCGTTTTTCTCTTTCTGTGGTGTTGTTATCAGCTTTTTACTCTTCTTGAATAATCCCATTGGCTCTTCTTTTTCTTCGAATCTCCCGAGGTATAATCATCGCTCTCCATTGTTCTTTCTGTTATAAAAACTTTACATGTGTTCCTCGTATATTCCATTTTCAAGCACAAGAGAAAAAAAAAACTGTTGTTTATATTTCTTATTACCGTAAATAGTAACACGATCGAGGTCGTCGCTTCTCGTTTCGTTAGCTTCATACAATTTTACAGAATTATTCTCATAAACCTCCTATTTACTTATTGTCTTAATTCTAACACTACCCTCTGCTTTATTTCTGTTCCCTCTCGTTTGCAATCGACAAAATACTTAAATAGATTAAAACACTACCGTAATAATGCTCGTTCAAGGAGTTGACTAATGCCGGGCGTTCGATTCACATGTACACATTTCGCGATCCGAAACTCAACTCCCATGTTATAATAATAATAATAATCTATAATATATATAGAATACGTCTATACACTACACTTTCCAATTTATCACTCGTGCGCGTCCGTAACTTATTGAATTACACAACAAAATGGCGCAGTGTTAAATCTTTATAGCACAAACTGCATTGGTGCACCATCTGTTGTCTGAAATCCGCATTTCATACTTGTACACCAGGTAAAAAGTGTTTTTGACTTTCCTTTATAGAAATAAACTAGATTGGAAGTTTATTGTTGTAAAAACCAATTACATAACTAGAAAAAGCAATATATCTTAACAATCTCTACCCCAAGCTAATAGTTACTACATTTCAGTTAAAAAAGTTTACTTTTTTAGCTTCAAGAGAGATACGATATAGTATAAATAGATCGAGGATGTAGTTTATTATCCCTGACTGCCACAATAAAAAATATAAACTTTAGAAATACTTAATAGAGTACAAACAAAATCTAAACTCTAGAAAACTAAAAAAGTTCAAATTTGTATAGAAAAATTGGCATCAAAAATGTATATAAAAAAAACAGACTACATCATATGGACGGATAAATAGACAGACAAACCTCTCCAAAAACATTTCGTTTCTAAATTTTAAGATACTGTAAAGCTCTAGAAAGTTGTTCGGCTGCTTAATTTAAAACGAGAAAGTAAAAAAAAATAGGAATAATGAAATAATGAAAAAAATATTCTTTCTCAAACTTGCTAAACCACTTATAAACGTGAGTAGCAATAATTTCAGTTCACGTTTATATCGATTTATATACCCAATCAAAATGAGCTTAGCTGGCAAAAAAAAATATAATAAATTTTCGATATATATATAAAGAAAAATCGAGAATCCTTTTGTTCGTCTGCGGTATAAAGAAAATTAATCAATATGTAGCTCATATAGACTGATGCTATGACATTACAATATTTTTATCCAGAGCATTATACGAAGAGTCTACAAATTATTATTGAATTAAAAATTCAGTGTTAATTATTCACACTCAGTCCTCGAGTGAAATATATTTTGTCGTAGATATGTAGTTTTTTTTTGTTAACAATTTCATACAGTGACCAGTCAAGTCTGGATCTTTTTTCTTATAGTTGTCTTAGACAAAAACGTAGTTTATTCATGCCCGTCTGCCTCAGAAACTAAATCCCTATCCGCTTGCTCTCGATATTTCATCTCACTTAATTCTAAAAGTCTTTCATATAAACTTCTCCAAATGCAGCAATGATGTCTATGAAGTTTTTAATTCATCTATATAATATACATATAAAATGCAACGTCTCTCTATCTGTCTGTCCGTTAGTATGCTTATCACTGGAGAACCACTTATCCGATTTAAGTGCTTTTTTTTTAAACATATATATGTTCTCTGGCCAGGTTACAGGCTACATTTTATTACGTTATGTAACATAAGGAATAAGCAGTGTCGACAATAATGAATCAAGTCGGAAAAAACTTTGCCGCTAGCGCGTTCTCTTGCAATACACTGCTTGAACCATTAAATATGGACCAATATTATGTAGCAAAGAACATCTATAATATGTATAAAATGCAACGTCTCTCTGTCTGTCTGTCTCTTCGTTAGTGCGCTTATCACACGAGAACCGCTTATCTGATTTACGTGTTTTTTTTTTTAATTCATACATATATTCTCTGGCCAGGTTATAAGATATATTTTATTACGTTAAGTAATATAAGGAGTAAGCAGTGTAGATAATAGTGAATCAGGTCGGAAAAAAGTTCGCTGCTAGTGCATTCTCTTGCAATACTCTGCCTAAACCGTTAAATATGGAACAATATCATGTAACAAAGAATACAATATATATCAAATGTAACGTCTCTCTATCTGTCCGTTAGTGCGCTTATCACTTCAGAACCATTTGCCCGATTTACGTGTTTTTTTTTAATTCATACATATGTCCTCTGCCTAGGTTATATAATAATAATGATTTTGTGTTGTTGTGCTGTGTATTGTGCTGATATCTTCTCAAAACAAGGAAGAACGATAATAACTTTTAAAGACAGGCTAACAATAATCAGCACAAAAAAATCACCAACTATTTACCTTCTACTAACAGCAACCCAATGTCGGGACATTTTGAACTTCTGACACCACAGAACACTGAAAACACATACACATAATAATAATCTATATAAATACACTAGGGAACAACTGTGGATTCAACAAGACGGAGCTTCTGCTCATTACCACCGATCGTTACCCACAAAAATGGATCGGTAGGGATGGATTCATTCAGTGGCCCCCTCGGTCATGTGACTTAACACCTTTAGACTTCTTTTTGTGGAGCTACATTAAAGATCGTGTTTACGTGAATCCCCCTACAATACCAGTAGATATGGAGACTAGGATACGGGAACCGTGCAGGACAATAATGCCATTTATGCTAAGGAAAGTGAAGGAAAGTATAGTAAAACGTCTAAACATGTGTATTCAAGTAGACGGGCATATTTTTGAACATTTATTACGCCATAATAATTAATCATTAGATAAGTTAAACTATATTTTTATTAACTGTTTGTTTACGCGTAAGTGTATTAAAAACAAGGGTAAAAACTGAAAAATTCTAAATAAATCGGAAACGCTTAGAAATAGGTATATGACATACTTAATAAAAGTTGAAGGGTTTTGTAAAATCTATTAGAAAAAATAATAATATACAGGGTGTGCTATTTAAAAAATTTAAGATTTTTCAATTTAAAATAGTCGAAATGTATTAATTTATTTTGAACACCTTGTAGCATCTAACTCAAATTTCTTTACACATATCTTTTTTTTGATCTCTATAGAACGCTCGTACCCATTATGAGTATTCCACCTTCAGAAACAATGGCGTTACTGGCAATTTTTTACAAAACTGAAAACTAGTATTTTAAAAAAAAAACTGAAATATTAGAAAAACTACTGGGTTTAGGTAGGGTTTTGTAAAATCTATCAGAAAAAATAATATACAGGGTGTGCTATTTATAAAATTTGAGATTTTTCAATTTAAAATAGTCGAAATGCATACATTTATTTTGAACACCCTGTAGCATCTAACTTAAATTTCTTTACATATATCTTTTTTTTCATCTTTATAGAATGCTCGTACCAATTATGAGTTTTCCACCTTCAGAAACAATGGCGCTACTGGCAATTTTTTACAAAAGTGAAAACTAGTATTTCTTTAAAAAATTGAAATATTAGAAAAAGTACTAGGTTTAGGTATATAACATCATTAATAAAAAAGTTATAAAATTTTATGTAGAATTTAAAATAAATTCGAAAATAGAATATTCCATTTAAAAAAACATATGTTATATCGGCTACACTTTTTTGAAGTACCCTGTATACTCAAAAATAATTTTAAACTGTGCACCTTAACATTCCCTAAAACTATTGTATTTAACATTTCTTCGTCATTCCCGAAACAAATGAGATAATGAACTTTACTCTGTCGTTGACTCACCCTGTACGTATTATGGTAAAATTTCTCATTCAAAATTATTATTGGAACTTATATAAAAGAGATTCACTTATATTTGAATTTACACCTAAAAAGCTAAGGAACTTTACAGCATCTTGTCTTCAATATTGAAGTGAGGCAATACATTATATCGTTTTTTATGCATGGCTCTTTTACGTCTCCCCTGGTAATATCGTAAAAAATAAACTCTTGTTTAAATACAGAAACAGGAGCTAAGTGATGCACCTTTATTCCGCTCTATTTAGCTAAATATTCAGCTTAAAATGTTTGCCTTACAAGGGATTGAGACGATTATCCTGAAAGTTGTGATATTACCGAGCAGCTTAACGATACATGTAAGCAAATGATGCTAATTGATTATTTTCTATCTCCCTTCTTTTGATGAGTTTAGTTACATTCATAAAAATGTTATTAAGTTCGTCAAAAAAGATAATAACTGTAATAATGAGAAGATTAACCGGGATGCTGCTCACAGTAATGTGAGATATTTTGATCCCAATTAGTAGTACGCATCAAGTTGTATGATAAGAAATTTTATCATCATAAGGTGACTTATCGACAGAAGCTCCAATAGTCATCCCGGTAGTGTAGTAAATTAAGAGCCTACATAACAAGACGATGGTTGCTGGTTCGAATTCGACAATCGGCTGGGTGTTGTGTATGTATCTTAAGGTTATAATTAATACAGAACTACAATAACAACTGTGGTGGCACCACGATGTCTTAAAACCTGCCCTGAAATACAAATGTATGTTTCGGCATCCGGGCAACATTAACGGATAATATGGCATCCCCATCAAGATATGTAGTAAAAGGGGTAAAAATTCTTATCGAGGTAGGGAGATGAATGATGATAAAAAAAAGCAACCTGCGTGAGACTCCAGCCTAACAGCTAATGATACAATTATTCTAGAAACACTCAAGGATCCCAATATGGTTGATACCGAGTTGTGGTAAGGGTCTGTGAAAGGCAATAAAAAGTTCTGAGTTACGGTACAGGCCTTTTTCGAACCCAAAATTGACGGCCGAGTTGCGGTCCGTCACAGGCAGGTATAGAACTATAAGTATGCAAGTTACGTGTGAAAATTAAAGCAAAACACATATTTCAGTAATTATTATAGTATACTCCACCAGGATTGTCCTAAATTGAATCTGCATCCCACAAGCGTTGTCAATGGAAATTCAGTTTAAACCGCACCGTGAATAGCGTGTTCAAAATCTGACACGACCTTTGTAGGCGAGAAGACACATCCTAATTGCTGGCATTTGGACTTTACCGCAGAGAATACTAAAGAATATGAAGTTTCCTTCTTGTTGTGTAATAGGCTGAACAAGGGAATATAGCGGCCATTGATATATGCCAGAATAGAAAACACGTGTAGAAAAAACTTTGCACAAAATTCAAATGTACCGTCCACTATCACAATTTCCGCCGCGCCCAGGAATTCTAAATTACTTTTACAGGAAAATATCACATCAACCTGGACATCATTAAACATCAGGAAATCTTCATGCCTGGCGGTTTCGACCGAGATTGAATTGAGATATTCATGAACTCCCTCTCCGGATTTTAGCAACTTTGGATAGCACTGCAGTCTGGCTCAGATCAAATTCTTCCCTATTCTTGTCATATCGAAGTCGGTGAAAAGGTTTGCAGCCACTTTCCGCCGAATCATCTTTCTTGGTATTTCGTTGTAATGTTCCTCGTTGGCTCTCTTCTTCACTGCTTTAATTTTTTAGCAATTCAGTACTTGTTCATTATCGTGTTGATGTTGATGATTGCCCGTTTGTCGTGAAAATATGTCGTCTGATCCAATGGTAAAACTCTAGCAGTGCAGTTTTTGTTTGTGCAGATCCAGCACATTTCTTCTGTCGATTTTAAACGGCGATATTGTCGAAATTTGTAATTTTCCAATAGGACCAAAGTTTTGCCTTTCTCGCTCAACATCTTCTGGAATAAGACCATGTTGACTTGAAAAAGTTTAAACTTAATCTAGTAAATTTCAAAAATGCCATTACATTTTATACTTTTATCTAATTTAGGTTAACCCTAATTTAATGTAATAATATTTAAGAATTAATAATACTTGATAATTTAACCCTACCTACCTGCCGATTTGTCGATTACCGCAACTCTGATGAAAGGCAGGTCAAAATATTTACAATCTTCTAAAGGCCATTAGGCGGACCCCAACTCGGGATCTACGCCAAATATATATACTATACACTTAAATAAATATAGGGAATCAAATTTTTGTTAAAACTGTATTACCTGCCCTATGGGGAATTAAAGAGAATTGATCATGAACAGTAAAGCCGGCAAAAAAAATGCAGTAACATACAACTTATACCCGTGGAAAATAGGGTTCAACATTACGAACCACTACTAACCAAGAGTAGATATGAACACAAGGTAAACTCATATTTGAAGATTCTGATTCAAAGAAAAAAAGTCCAGATTGTATTACAAAGTTTAAGATGATGGTGCAATAACTTAAAAATTAACAAACCGAAGGTCAAAAAGGAATTTCTGAATGAATAAACAAATGTGGCACAACCGAACTCTAAGCAAAAACGATGCATCAATGTATGAAAATATATGAACGAATACATAAATTTTATTCTCATGAAAGCTTAACTGTGCCCACGGCTCCGCTCGCGTGGACTTCATTATCACTCACTGCTCATTCCTTCTATCACCTAACGTAATCAAATATATCCTATAACCTACCACAACACATATATATCAATTAAAAAAAATACGTAAATCGGATAAGTAGTTCGTGAGTACTAACGCACTAACGGAGAGAGAGGCAGACAGGGAGACGTTGCATTTTTTTATATTATATTCTTTACTACATGATATTGTTCCATATTTAATGGTTTAGGAAGCGTATTGCAAGAAAACACGCTAGCGGCACACTTTTTCCTACTTGATTCACTATTATCGTCACTGCTTATTCCTTATGTTACCTAACGTAATAAAATGTAGTCTATAACCTGGTCAGAGAACATATGTAGGTTTAAAAAAAAAAGCACGTAAATCGGATAAGTAGCTCTCCAGTGATAAGCGCACTAACAGACAGAGAAATGTTGCATTTTATATATATTATAGAAGATTATAGATTACCTGGCCAGAAAACAAATGAATGAATTAAAAAAAAAACACGTAAATCGGATATGTGGTTCTCGAGCGAAAAGCGCATTAACGGAGAGACAGACAGACAGAAAGACGTTGCATTTTATATATATTATAGATATTCTTTGCTCCATATTATTGTTCCATATTTAATGATTTAGGCAGCATATTGCAAGAGAACGCGCTAGCGGCAAAGTTTTTTCAGATTTGATTCACTATTATCGTCACTGTGTATTCCTTATGTTACCTAACGTAATAAAATGTAGCCTGTAACCTGGCCAGAGAACATTTGTTTTACAAAAAAAGCACAAAAATCGGATAAACGGTTCTCCAGTGATAAGCACACTAACGGACAGACAGACAGACAGATAGAGAGACGTTGCATTTTATATATACTGTATAGATGAATTAAAAACTTCATATACATCGTCTATATACAGAATGGGAAATAAACAGCATTGCTGCATTTGGAGAAGTCTATATGGAGGAATTTTTAGAACTAAGTGAGATGAAATATAGAGAGTAAGCGGATGGAGAACAATTTAGTTTCTGAGGCAGACGGACATGAAAAAACGACGTTTTTGTCTAAGGCAACTATAAAAAAAAAGATCCGGACTTGACTGGTCACTGTATGAAATTGCTAACAAAACAAAACTACATATCTACGACAAAATATATTTCACTCGAGTACTGAGTGTGAATAATTAACACTGAATTTTTAATTCAATAATAATTTGTAGACTCTTCCTATAATGCTCTGGATAAAAATATTGTAATGTCATAGCATCAGTCTATATGTGCTACATATTGATTAATTTTCTTTATATCGCAGACGAACAAAAGGATTCTCGATTTTTCTTTATATATATATCGAAAATTTATTATATTTTTTTTGCCAGCTAAGCTCATTTTGATTGGGTATATAAATCGATATAAACGTGAACTGAAATTATTGCTACTCACGTTTATAAGTGGTTTAGCAAGTTTGAGAAAGAATATTTTTTTCATTATTTCATTATTCCCATTTTTTTTTCACTTTCTCGTTTTAAATTAAGCAGCCGAACAACTTTCTAGAGCTTTACACTTCAAATTTAGAAACGAAATATTTTTGGTGTCTATTTATCCGCCCATATGATGTAGTCTGTTTTTTTTTATAAACATTTTTGATGCCAATTTTTCTATATAAATTTGAACTTTTTTAGTTTTCTAGAGTTTAGATTTTGTTTGTACTCTATTAAGTATTTCTAAAGTTTATATTTTTCATTGTGGCAGTCAGGGATAATAAACTACATCCTCGATCTATTTATACTATATCGTATCTCTCTTGAAGCTAAAAAAGTCAACTTTTTTAACTGCAATGTAGTAACTATTAGCTTGGGGTAGAAATTGTTGAGGTATATTGCTTTTCCTATTTATGTAATTGGTTTTTACAACAATAAACTTCCAATCTAGTTTATTTCTATAAAGCAAAGGCAAAAACACTTTTTACCAGGTGTACAAGTATGAAATGCGGATTTCAGACAACAGATTGTGCACCAATGCAGTTTGTGCTATAAAGATTTGACACTGCGCCATTTTGTTGTGTAATTCAATAAGTTTTAGGCGCGCACGAGTGATAAATTGGAAGAGTGTGTGCATAGTGTTGTGTTGTGTTCAATATGTCGAAATTTATACCGAACAAAGAGCATTCGCGGACATCATTAATTTTTTTGTTTTCATTTGAAGAAAACTGCTGTTGAATCATACCGATTACTTCGAGAAGCTTATGGTGAACATGCTCCATCGCAAGATACGTGTGAACGATGGTTTCGGCGTTTCAAAAGTGGTGACTTCGATGTTGCAGACAAGGAATGTGGAAAACCCCAAAAAAATACGTAGATATGGAATTGCAAGCATTGTTGGACGAAGATGATTCGCAAACATAAAAACAACTCGCCGAATAATTGGGCGTTAGTTAGTAAGCTGGGAAAGATTCAAAAGACCAGTAGATGGGTACCACATGAGTTGAACGATAGGCAAATGAAAAAGCGCAAAAACACGTGTGACATTTTGTTCGCTCGGTACAAAAGGAAGTCGTTTTTGCATCGTATAGTTACAGGGGATGAAAAGTGGATTTATTTTGAAAATCCCAAGCGCAAAAAATCATTGGTAGATACAGGCGCACCATCCACATCGGCCGCAAGATCGAATCGCTTTGGCAGAAAGACGATGCTCTGTGTTTGGTGGGACCAGAGAGGCGAGGTCTATTATGAGCTGTTAAAACCTGGGGAAATGGTTAATACTAAACGTTACCAACAACAATTGACCGATTTGAACCGTTCCCTGCTTGAAAAAAGGCCAAAGTACCGAAAGAGGCAACACAAAGTCATTTTTCTTCATGACAATGCTCCATCACATACGGCAAAACCAGTTCGCGACACGTTGGAAGCACTCAGCTGGGAAGTTCTACCCCATGCGGCTTACTCACCAGACTTGGCTCCTTCCGATTACCACTTGTTTGCATCGATGGGTCACACACTTGCTGAGCAGCGCTTTGGTTCGTACGAAGATGTAAAAAAATGGCTCAATGAGTGGTCCGCAGCAAAAGGGGAAGATTTTTACTGGCGTGGGATTCACAAATTGCCCGAAAGATGGGAAAAAATGTATAACAAGCGATGGACCACACTTTTTGGAAAAAAAATCAGCATTTCATACTTGTACACCTAGTAATTTGTTACAACATTAAAAAAACTCACTTCTGATTTTAAACATGCGTGATAACAGGATATTATAAAAATCTGTTGGTTATGTTTGACGTATTTATTTCTTATATTCACTAACGTTCCTTTTTTTATGGACATAGTACATATATAGTACATCTGCTGCAGGAAAATCTCTAAAGGGCTACAGGAATGACGTGTTTGCGAAAAAGGCTATTCACGTTGGTCTATCGCTGTAAATTGTGCTCAGTGGGAAAAACCGTCCAGAGCAAATCTTTTCAAAGGGATGAGGTTCTCCATATAAAAGGCTGCTTGAAAAGGGTAGTACGAGGAATAACAAGCTAAATCACATACGAATGTGAGGTATCAGTGCAACGAGCTTCATTAATTGAACAGTTTCCATGAAAATACTTGTGGAATAGACTCAAATCGCCAACCGTGCTTCGACGTTCCAAGGAATTAAGGTTGCTTATGAGTTCTGGCTGACCAATCAGGTCAACGGCTCTCTTCTAGTTAGAATCCAGCAAACGAAGTATGCTTGGAAGCAGAGTCTCTATCATGAGCGCAGTATCGGATCGTGGGTCGAATTTGAACTTTATACGGAATTAATAGTTAAGAACGAAAATTTAAACAACTGTTTAAGATCACCACTTAGGTCAACACTAATATATTTTCCTGAAATTTTATATATATTATAAAGTGTATCTGAGGGACTGATTACGGAAAAAAATACTGGTTTAATGCTATCAGCTCTATCTTTTTATTTATGTAAAATTACAATTTTATTTAGTAAAATACTATTCAGTATATATCACCACTACACCAAACACTTTATTTTTGCACTCGACGCGCGTTTCGCTAACCATGTTAACTTCATCAGGAGCGATGATTGACTAAAGCTAAACTACAAATCTACCCTATTTATACTTAGCCTAACCCTTGAATTCCTCAAGCGGAACTAATGGCATAGGCAAGGTCGTCAGTTCCAGTCAAGTAACCAGTAGAGGGGACTATAAGGAATAGGCCCTCTGTCTTTATTTAAACTACTTTTACATTTTATGATTTCCATACTTTCGTATGCGTTCAACAATCTCCTATCAGATACATTTTTTATTAATCTTAGATTATCTAATGTTACAGTATGATCAGCTTCAAGGGCTTGTTCGGCAATGCTAGACTTTTCTGTTCTACTGTATTTTAAGTGTGCTAAATGTTGTTTAAATCGTGTTTTAATTGACGTTTTAGTTTGCCCAACATACTTTTTGTCACAATCATTACAACTAATTTCATAAATTCCACTTTTCTCACAATTAGGAATCTTATCTTTGGGATTTCCTAAGATATTCCTCAGATTGTCTGATGGCTTATAGACTAACGTGAGGCTTACCTTATTAAATACCTTATTGAGTACCTTGCTATATTTCGGATTTTATGGTATGGAGACATACTTGGTGTTATTTTCTTCGCGTGTAAAAAGGTGGAATTCTGAATATTAAACCTAAATTTATGTCTATTTATTAGCTTATTTACTAAGTCATCGTCATAACCATTAACTCTAGTTATATTTCTAATACGATTCCTTTCTTTATTAAAGTTTACTCTATTCAGAGGGAAAGTGACCAAACGATGAACTAAAAAATGTGATGAGGCTAATTTGTGTTGTTTGCAATGAAATGAATCATTAGGAATATATCTATCTGTTACTTATTCCTTCCTATAGATATCAAATTCTAATCTATTATTATTTTTAATAATTAAAATATCTAGAAAAGGCAATTGTCCTTTGTTCTCAACTTCGTAAGTGAATTTAATGGAATAATTTAGAAACAAAATCATCAATATTTGCTTTCTTTGTATAAAAAATCGCGAAAATATCATCTACATACCTATACCATACTCTTGGGAAATATTCGAATTTTTGACTGGCTTCGGATTCAAACTTACTCATGAATAAATTGGCTATGAAAGGTGATAAGCAATTACCCATAGCTGCTCCTTCTTTCTGAACATAAAATTGACTGTTATATTGTTCCATACAAAGTTTAGATAATGTTAAATATTCCCGAGTAATTTCGTCCTCGAAGTCATTCATTCTAAGTAATTCTTCGAGATATTGTAAAGTTTGTGGTATTGGTACACTTGGGAAGAAAGAACTGACATCAAAAGAAATTAAGACTTCACCTTCATTAAGAACTATATTTTTTATTTTATTAATGAATTCTAACGAATTCTTCACTGCGAAAGTATTTAATGGTAAATTCTCAAATTCTTTTGATAACCATTTGGATATAAAATATGTGGGTGATCCGACCGATGAAACATTGTGTTTGTACTCTATTAAGTATTTTTACAGTTTTAATTTTTCATTGTAGCAGTCTGGGATAATAAAGTATATCCTCGATCTATTTATACTATATCGTATATCTCTTGAAGCTAAAAAAGTAAACTTTTTTAACTGCAATTTAGTAACTATTAGCTTGGGGTAGAAATTGTTGACGTATATTGCTTCTTCTAGTTATGTCATTGGTTTTTACAACAATAAACTTCCAATCCAGTTTATTTCTATGAACCAAAGGCAAAAACACTTTTCAATTTGTTACAACAATAAAAAAACTAACTTCTGATTTTAAACATGCGTGACAACAGGATATTATAAAAATCTGTTAATTATGTTTGACGTATTTATTTCTTACGTTCACTAACATTCACGTGAAAATGGTTAAAATATGTAGTTTTAACGAACTCCAAGATAAGTTTTCGATATTTTTCAAAGATATATTCGCCACAAATATAGCAATAACAATCTGGATTGTCTAAACAACTTTTACGTGTCGATATATATATATATATATATATATATATATATATATATATATATATATATATATATATATATATATATATATATATATATATATATATATATATATATATATATATATATATATATATATATATATATATATATATATATATATATATATATATATATATATATATATATATATATATATATATATATATATATATATATATATATATATATATATATATATATATATATATATATATATATATATATATATATATATATATATATATATATATATATATATATATATATATATATATATATATATATATATATATATATATATATATATATATATATATATATATATATATATATATATATATATATATATATATATATATATATATATATATATATATATATATATATATATATATATATATGTATATATATATATATATATATATATATATATATATATATATATATATATATATATATATATATCAATCGGTTTTATAACGTATTCCGTCTTCCGATACCTAATCTCCACTCCTCCCGGTTTCTCCATCCCTCCTCCTCTAAATCTATCTCTAGTACTTCCTTGTTGATTCCTGCTCTCCAGCTTTGGCGTGGTCTTCCTCGCTTTCTTTTTCCATGAGGGTTCCAATTTAAAGTCTTTTTAGGTAGTCGGTCTTGTGACATTCTCTGTACATGTCCGTACCATACCAACTGTTGTTGGGATCTGATTTCGTCCACTATATCGTGCTTTATTTCTAAAGCTCGTCTTATCGTGTCATTTGGTATACGGTCTTTTCTGGATTTTCTGGCTGCTCGTCTCCAGAAATCCATTTCTGTAGCTTTTAGTATTTTTTCTATTCTTTCCTTCAATGGCCACACCTGGGAGCAGTAAGTTATTATACTTTTCACTATTGAGTTGTAAATTCTCTTCTTATTTTCAATGGTTATGTTTTTGTCCCATAGTATACTATTAAGCATTGCAATTGCTTTTCTTCCTTGGATATTCCTCTCGAATATTGCTTCTTCCAGTGTTCCGTCCCTAGATATTCTCGTTCCCAAATACTTATAACTGGCACAGTGTTTGATGGTGTGTCCTGTGGCCAGTTTCAAGTCCTGCTGTTGTCCTCCGACGCACATGTACTCGGTCTTTTTAATATTGACCTCCATAAGTTTTCGTGTCATGTATTCCATATCATCGATGTCCTGAGCGACTACTGCCTGGTCGTCTGCAAATGATAGCGTGTACAATGTAGTATCGTCATCCAGTGGTAATCCCATACTGCTGCATTTCCTTTTCCAGTTTTTCAGTGCACTCTCCAAATAGATTTTAAATAGCGTTGGGGATATACAGCAGCCCTGTTTGAGATCCTTTGGGACCTGGAACCCTGTTGTTATACCATATTTGGTTTTCACACTACTTCTTGCGTCTTGGTATAAGGATTTTACGGCTTTAATTATTTCGGTGCTTACATTACTCTGTTGTAGTGTTTTCCACAATCTCATTAGGGGCACGCTGTCGTAGGCCTTTTTTAAATCAACAAACAAGACATGGACTTCCTGATCAAATGCGGTTTTCTTTTCTAGGATTTGAGTCAGTGAGAAGAGATAGTCTATTGTGGATCTTCCTGCTCTAAAGCCTGCCTGTTCTTCAGCTTCTACGTCCGCGTATTCCGTTTCTATTCTATTTTTAAGTATTTTTCCGTATATTCTGCTAACAGATCCTGTAACCGTTATTCTCCTATAATTATCGCAATTATTTTTGTCTCCTTTCTTATGAATTGTTGATATGTATGATATTTTCCATTCCTCAGGTACTTCTGATGTGTTAATGCATCTTTGGAATAAGTACCTCAAAGTGCTAAATAGCTTTTCAGTTCCGTATTTTACTATCTCTCCTGGGATGTTTCCTGGTCCTGGAGCTCTACCATTTTTTAGCGTTTTACATACTTCTTTAACTTCTGATGTTGTTATCCTTATTGGGGATCCTCGTATAACTATATTTGGGTTTCCATGTTGGGTACTTTTGAACTCTGGTCTGTCTTCTGTTAGCATATTTGTAAAATATTGGTTCCATTTTTCTGGTGTTATTGGTGAGAAGATTTCTCTTTCCCGTTCTGTTCTCATATTTTTAAGAAGTCTCCAGCTTTCTGTGCTTTTTCTTCCTCCTATGTAAGTGTTTAGTCTTGAGCATGTCTTTTCCCATTGGTTGTTCTTTTTGTCACTAATCATTTTGCGTACTCTAGCTTGGGATTCTTTGTATTTTACTTTGTTGTTTGTGCTCTTTGAACTTAAGTATTTGTGATAGCTTTTCCGTTTTTCTTCCATTTCGTATTTAATTTCTTCATCCCACCAATATGGTTTTTGCTGTTTTTCCCTTTTCTCTTGGTACCCTAATGCTTCCAGTGCGGCTGCGTGTAGGCATTCCTTATATTCTTCTTCTATATTGTATCTTTTGGTCCAGTCTACTCTTGTATAGATTTCTGATACTTTCATTTTGTAAGCTGTCTGTATTATATCTTATTGTTGTTTCACTTGTTGTGTGCTGTGTACTTGTATCTTCCAGTTTGCTTTCCCGTGTTGTTCGTGAGGTTATCTTTCCTTTCACAAGGTAGTGGTCGCTGCCACATGAAGCCCCTCTTTGGACTCTTACATCTAGGAAGTTTAATCTAGATCTCTGTCGTATTATCATATAGTCGATAATACTTTTTAAATGTCTTGTTGTTTGTCTCCACGTATATTTATGAATATCCCTATGCTGGTAGTGTCCGTTTAATATTGTAAGGTTGTTTTGTTCACATATCTCTATAATTCTTCGTCCGTTGTCGTTAGTAACTTCTTCGCCATATTTTCCTACCACTTTATCGTGTTCTTTCCTTCCTATTCTTCCATTTAGATCACCCAAAAGTAATATCTCTCTTGACGTTCCAATTTTGCGTATTTCCTCATTTAGTTGTTCAAAAAATGAATCCTTGTTATTAGCCAGATCGTCGTCGTTGACAGCGTATACCCCCAGTAAGGTTGTGTTATTACCTAGTATTTTGAGATTCATCTTTATGATTCTTTCACTAATCGGTTCCCAGGTGGTTATGAATTTCCTCAGTTTTCTGTGTATTAGTATGGATACGCCTTGTTTTGCTCTATCTTCTTAGATACTCCACTATAAAAGTGATCATAATGCCCCCAACTTTCGGAGCCTTTTCCTTTCTTCTTTGTTTCCGTCAGTACTGCAATTTCGACGTATCGAAGCCATATCTAAAATTAAAAAAAGAATTATTCTGACTAGGGTAGATCTTAAAAAACTGCTGATGTCGTCTAAGTTAGAGTGGACCGAAAATATTAAAAAACATGAGCTGTCACAGGAAAAGTAGTATCGGATTCGAAATCAAAACACTACAATAAGCCCAAAACTGAAAAAAGATTAGAGGAAAAAATCAAAAAAAAAAAATTTGTTGACCAGTGTAATGAATCCTTCTAAACATTTTAAAAAATGTTGATTAATAGCCTTTTAACTTTCGATATCAATGAAAGCAGTGCGACTGGTCGGTAGTTGTTTGGCAAAATCTACTTGCCTTTTTTGGGTATCGGCTGGACTGTAGTCTATTTCCAGCAGGAAGCATTCCTTTTCTGTAGGATGGGTTAGAAAGTCTACAGAAAACCTACATTTCGCTTGAGTACTACCATAAAATCGTAGCTTAGCCGGCAATCCGTTATACCAAACAGAGCCTAATGCCTTGAATATTCTCTCCAAAGTGTTGAATGAAGTTATTCCAGATATGTGTTACATAAATTAGAAGATCTCCTGTTGATGTTAATAAACCATAAATCTTCAGGATTTATTATCTAATTTAATTAAGTTCAAAGGAGCGTCATTTGTCTTTATTTCTGCGCCGATGGTTTAATTGAAGAATTTACCAGTTAAAATATATTAAAAAAATTTCGTAACACCCTGTATTTATGTGTAAGCTAAGTGTAAATATGAACCTTGGTAAATTCTTTGTTTTCAAATTCAATTAATTAAAATATACAAGTGCATCTTCCCATTTTGCCTTTAGATTATAATTTTTACATTCCAAGAACTATAAGCCTTCCATAATATGTGTATAAAGTTAGTATAAATGGAAATATGCCAAAACCGCAAACATAAACTACAACAAGAACGGGGCGAAAGAAATTCACGCTAGTAGAGGCATTGTTTAACTATCACCCAAATTTAGTACGGTTTTTAAGTCTATTATGTTATTATTTAGTCATTTCAAATGCAGACAATGTTAAGAATTTCGCTAAATTTTGGTAAGTTTTATATACAGGGTGGTTTTTATTGAAATTTCAAACTTTGAGAACTTTCCAAGTTTGAGATTAAATTTGATACAAATTGTACAATATTTAGCGTCCATTTGAACCAACTATAATACCATCTAAATGGAATATTATAGGTATACAATCCTGTAATGAGACTGTTATCCAGATATTTAAACTTTGATGTAGTAAAAGTTTTAAAAGAAGAAATTTGTATGTCAGAAAGTACCAGTGCAATAAACAGAATCGTTATGAATGGTAAAATAATTGAAAATGAAAAAGAAATTGTTGAACTTTTCAATAAATTCTTTGTTCAGAGTGTCATTGATATTAAAAGTGGTATAGACGTTGTGCAGAATACTATGGGAAATACAAATATAATTAATCACCAATTTAAATTTCAAACAGTAGATAGTAACGAAATAATTGAAATAGTTAAAAAATTTAAAAATAAAATTGGCGGTAAGAATATTTTATCTGAAGGTGTAATTAAACATTCTATAACGTACACGGCTTTTTTTTAGGCCAATATCATCAATAATAGCATGCTGCAAGGAAAAGTGCCTAACGAATGGAAAATTTCCAAAATTGTGCCAATTGAAAAAATAAAATATACTATAAAACCTGAAGAGATTCGGCCAATAAATACGCTTCCAAGTGACGAAAAAATCCTTGAAACAGTGATAAAAAATCAGTTACTGCAATATTTAAATGATAACAATATTATTATTCCAGAGCAATCGGGTTTTAGAAGCAAACACTCATGTGAAACTGCAATTAATTATGTTATAAGTGAATGGCGTGAAGATTTGATGAATAAAAAATACATTGTATCAGCTTTCATAGATTTAAAAAGAGCATTTGAAACTATAGACAGAAAATTATTGCTTATGAAACTACACAAAATTGGAGTGCGTGATATGGAATTAAAATGGTTTGAAGATTATCTATCGAATAGAAAGCAACAAACAAAAATTGGAAACACGACATCATCAGCGATACCAGTGAATATTGGTCTACCGCAAGGCTCTGTCCTTGCGCCGGTACTGTTTCTCATATACATAAATGAGATTAAAGACGGTTTAAAGTACGGGGATGTTAGACTATTTGCAGACGATGCACTGATTGTAATTAGTGATGTTAGTTTGGATGTGGCTATTAATAAAATGCAGTCTGATGTGAATATTCTTTACAAGTGGATGTGTATAAATATGTTAAAACTAAATACAGATAAAACTAAATATATGATAATATCACACAATAACTATAATAATAATCAAAAATTATACATAAATAATCGTGAAATAGAAAAAGTAAACGAAATTAAATACTTGGGTATAATGATAGATTGTAAACTTAAATTTGATGCAGACTTCCAATATTTAGTGAATAAAATAAATCAAAAACTTTATCTCATGTATAGAACTTGCCACATCATAGGTGAATACCATAAAATATTAATATATAGAAGCATAATTGAGCTACATTTTATTTATTGTCCTTCGGTATTATTTCTTGCTAAGGATACACAAATAGAACTACTGCAAAAACTTCAAAACAAGGCAATCAGATTTATATTGCGGAAGCCTAGAGATACGCACATAAAAGATATGTTAGATCGATTAAATTGGCTGAGTGTAAAGCAGAGCTTATTTTATTACGCAATGAAATTCATCTATAATATAAAGATAGAAAATTGTCCCACATATTTGATCGAGAAAATTAGATACGTCAATCAGATACACAACTACAACACCAGAGGACGAAATGACTTCCGAGTAGCGGGAATTACAAATGAAGCTGATCGAGCAAATCTTTATTATAAAGGACTTAAACTTTTTAATGACCTCCCAAATAATATTAAAAATTATGAAACCATAAATAAGTTTAAGCAACTGTTATATCAACATTGTAAGAATATGCCTATCCGATAGTTAAATTAGGTTCTAATGAACCGTAAATAAATAAATAAATAAAAACGACATATTATGGCAATGCGTTGGCAATTCTAAACTACAGGTTTAAAATATGGAGCTCATACGATATCCAACGACAGTGTATTTAGTATTAAAAAACGGTGATTAAAAAGAATGGTGAAAGTGATTGTTTAATACTCTTATTGCAACTACCAGGGTTGTCCAATGTTTTTCTATCTTTTGTATCACATCTACGATTTCTCCAGTCCTTCAAAATTTTTTTCCGAAGAGCCATCTTATCATAATTGGAAATAGGAACAAATCGCTGGGAGCTAAATCTGGCGAATATGGTGGATGCGGAAGCAATTCGTATCCTAACTCATAAAATTTTTCCATGACGATGACACAAGTGTACACGCGTGCATTGTCTTGATGAAAGAAAATTTTTTCTTCGCCAAATAAGGACGTTTTTCTTGAACAGCATAGTTGATTCAATGAATTAACTTATTATTCTCCATTAATCGTTTGGCCCTTTTCAAGGGAATCGACGTGGATTATGCCGCGTGCATCCTAAAAATCTGTGGCGTTCTTGACCGATAAAGTCGCCTTGGCTTTCTTTGGCGCCGGTTCGACACGGAAAACCCACTCTTTGGACTGTCCTTTGGTCTCTGGTGTACTGTAATGAATCCATGTTTCGTCAACAGTTATGAATCGACTGCAAAACTCATTCCGATTGCACTTTTACGTCGCAAACCGTTCTTTTGAAGTTGACACACGTGCGTGTTTATTGTCAATTGTGAGCAATCGCAGCACGCATCTTGCGGAGGACTTCCTCATATCCAAATGAGTTATTAAAATGTCCTACACCAATTCTCCACTTCCGCTCTTAGAATAGGAAGATCTGCATCATTTTCAACCTTCAATTAACACCTACTAGGACGGTCAGCGTCAAAGAGTTGCTCTACATAAGCCTCCCAAATCTTTATGATTTTATCGGGATCTGTATCAATATTTTCATTAGCGTCAGCTAGGCTCTACGATACCCGATGTATTTCTTCTTGTTTGTCAGTTTTTTTATCTTTTTATGCATGTTGTGGTAGTCATATTTCTTTTCGCACTGTTTCGCGATTGTTCTATAGTTGCTGAAATCCAAAGGGGATCCTTTCTTATACAAGGGTATAAATGCAGCTTCGCACCAGTCTTTTGGCCATCTTCCAGTCTCCCATACCACATTACACAATTGATCTAGCATAGTCACGGCAGTTTCTCCCAACATCTTTATTATTTCCGCAGTGATCTCGTCAGTACCTGCTGCTTTTCTGTTCTTTCACCTTTGAATAGCCTTCCTGACTTCAGATTTAAGGATACGTGGCTCCTGTTCTTCTGCCGCTTCTAGCAGATTGTTAATGTAAATGAGAAAGAGACTAGACGACAGTATGGAGCCCTGGGACACGCCTGTGTTGATACTGAAGGTGTTAGAAAAAAAATTCGTCGATTGCCACTCGTTAAGAACGCTCTCTGAAGGAACAAGAGAACCATAAGCATAACTTTTCAGACATATCATAAGAATGTAGGTTAGCTAACAATGCATCATGCTAAACACGATCGAATACCTTGGACATATCAAAAGCAACCGCTTGAGATTCTTCAAGTTGTCAACTATAAGCGTTATTCCCTAGTTAGGTAATAACTATGTACCAAATTTGTAATTTATATATCTTTTCGTTCGAGAATCATCATGCCAACAGAGTGACAGACAGAAATGTTGGTGACATTTACGTATAATACATTTTGTGTGTTGTTCACGGCAATACATTTTATTGTTTACGAACCCGTCTATAATATTTCACTGTATTGTAAATTTGGTAATTTCATTCTGAACGAACGAAACTCTATGGTAAATAAGACGTATCAAAAAGGATTTTTTCATTTTCATTTCCTTTTTTCCGATCTACCAAACTTATTTTGTTTACTCTGATCAACTGAACGTTTCGCGACCCCTCGCACGCAAAAAAAACAAAGCAATTTAACGCAGGGACCGTACAAAGAAAATATAAGCAGGTAAAATAGAAATTTAAGAGTTTCGAAAACCCCGAAGTCAGAATAATTTTTATATAAAAAGTTGCTCTTTACTTCTCGTGATACACCTTCCGTATACGGTGTCAAAATATAAATGAAAACCCTGTAAGCTTAATATATAATATGCCTTTAAATTTTAACTTTAGAGGAGGGACTAAATTAGGGTGTAGGCCCTCAAAACAACAATAATTTAGAAACTTTTATTCTCAAAGGAATACATCTTAAACTTTTACAATTTTGCTTAGTTTGTAATTATTATATTTAGAGATGTATGTTTCTTTCCAGTTCAGTGTGTTGTAGGTGATATTATACCATATATTATACATTTATCTTAATATATATTTTATAATTATGTAAATAGTTTACATTTTTTTACAAGAAAAGAACCAGATAAATCACGTTACCTATTTTACTCTTTGAAAAACGTATTATCTTAGAGTTCCCTAGCAAAAGCTAACCGCTTTTTGCGGTTAGCTTCCGAAATTAACGGCTTCTTCCTGGTTGCACACCCCTTATAGCCTGCTCTGTATAAATATTTTCCTACTGTTTGTGAACAAATATTTTTTAAATATAGTTCTTCTAATTTTGGTGCACTTTTCTTGGGTTCTATAATTATTTGTTTAGCAATACTGGCCTCTTCACGTGGAGTCAGTATCTTGAGACGCCCGGAGCATGGTCGAATTATATAGGAACCCGTTGATTTATACTGGTTTATAATGTACTGAACAGTATCATGCGACTTTTTAACAGTTTTCCTATATTTCTGTACGATTTTCCATCTTTCCGCAAATCAATTATGATCTTTCTAACTTGAAATGGATTTTCAAAATTTCTCTCGCTCATTTTTGGTACTACTTTGAAAACCCACTGCAAAATTACTAACAATAAGTGACAGATTATAAAAAATGGCCCAAAATTATTCATTTGTTTTCAGTTTAGCGAGCAATAAATAGTGATTGATAAAATGCGTAGTTAAACATAACTACGGACGGAGGAAATATTGTCCCTAATCAATGAAAGGAAGAAAAACAAAAACAACAATGCTGTGTATAAGAATATAGACAGGACAATAAAATCAAAAATAAGAGAAGCAAAACAGAAATGGTTGTCGGAACGATGTGAAGAAATTGAAGAACTGGACAAAAAATACGACTCGCTGAACGTACACAAGAAGATAAAGGAAATGACAGGGGTAAGAAGATCAAATCACTCTAGACAACTTAAAGACAAAAACGGTGCTCTCATAACAGATATGAATAAAAAGTACAAAGATGGAAAGAATATATTGAAGACCTTTTTAATGATGAACAGCGAAGTGCAATATCAGACGATCTCCTGGACGATATTGGCCCGGATATAATGAGAGAGGCACATGTTAGGTTGAAAATCCCCCTGCTACGAATTCACCGCTAGCGATCCAATCTTCGGTTAACCTCCTGGACAAAGTTTCCAGTAGCAGATTTTATGTAGTGCCCTCAGAGAAGACTAGGTTATTGAGCGGTTATAATTTTAAACTTATTTATAAAAATTATGCGTATATTACCGATCTTACTATTTTAGAAAGCAATTGGATTATAGTTTTCAGAAGTTTATCCATCGTTTTCTTATAAATAGGAATTATACAGGATAATTTTAAACTTCTAATGAGTTATATATAATAATAATTAAATAGTAAGTATTGAGTAGAGGCGACCATAGCTTAGAGGTTAACGTGTCTGCCTTCTTCGCCGGAGACCCGAGTTCGATTCTCGGCTCGGAAAATTTAAAAAAAAATTAAAAAAAGACATTACAACGCAACCGTCGCCTCTCCCGGCAAGGCAATGGCAAATCACCCTTATAGACAAGGCGAAATCGGCGCCATCGTTGGAAAAAATTTTCTAATTGAATTTTTTTTCATAACCTTCTCCAGGAGATGCCCCTGAAAGAGGATCAACATGTTGCCGGGCGGTAACCTGGTCCGAATTTGTTTAAACAATTTTTTTTTAAACAAAGTCCAAAAATTGAAATTTTCGCCAAGTTTTTTTAGGTAAATTGGACCATTTTGAACAAAAAATGTCTCTTGTGAATTTTCTCTAAAATGCGCCGTTTTCGAGATATCGGCGATTTTAGGTGCGAGAAAACGCGAAAATGGCCACTTTCACCTCCCAATATCGGGGTCAAAAATTAAAATTTTCAATGTTGCCAAGTGTCCAAAATAAAGTTTGAGATCTCCTCTACAAATTACCGTAGGAAATATTGCAATATCTTCATTTTTAAATATTGTTTTTTAACAGTTAACAAATTGCGTTCGAGCGCCCGCGGCTGCATCGAAACTGTATACATAGATATATACGCAACGCCCGTACGTATGCGCACGGAACTGTATACGCACTGCGATGCTCTATAAAGCTTTGTTTCTTGATTTCTTATTAAAATTAATATATTTGAAAAGTATGTAAAAAATATTTATTTATTAAAGAGTAATTGTTATATCAAATTTAATTATTATAACAAATGAATATAAATAAAAATTCAATATTCGATTAGGATGGTAGAAGAATTAAAACAATTTTATGAAATATAACTTATATATATTTAATAGCAAAATCAGCTAAATCAATATCCTTAAGTACTTTTTCAAAAGCTTCACTAATAAATTCACCTGACGATTGCGAATTTACTGGTCTACCTACTGGTTTATTTAACGGACTAGCAATATAGTTGTAATCTTGTAAACATTTGGAATGATACTTTAGCTTTTGAACTAGTAATGACGTAGTTGAACTATATATGCAAATTTTCGTATAGACTTTGTCCATTTTAAGACGCCATTAGCTTTTCCGCTGCATTATAATCAGAAAGTGTATAAGTTGTACTGTCTTTATTTTTATAAATTTTTTCACAGATCATGCACTCTGCTTTTGACACACTTTTTGATCGCAATGTTGGTTTTTCTTTCTCTTCGGGTTCAATTGATAATAACTGTTTTTCATTATTAACAGCTTCATTATTTTCTGCTTCCAGTTTTTTGAGAGCATTTTCCCGACGTACAATTTTTTCTTTACTTACATACGAAGCATAACACTTTCTGTGCCAAGAAAAAGTTTGTTCACTGCTACTTGGATTATATAAATCGTTAAATTTTGTACTTATGTCATCTTTCCGACGATTAGCTGCTTGTTGAATTTTTTGAAATGATTCAAAATTTGGTTGTTGTACAACATCATCACACTTACCACAGAAAATGCACTTATGATCACATTTAATTCGTTTAATAGAAAAAGACATAATTACACATGTACATACTTGTAAGGGCGGAAAAGAAATGAATAAAGTATTAAAGTGTCCGACTCTTATTTAAGCAATAGCATGTTTGAACTTTTGCATGATACTTCACGTTACAGCGAGTTGCAGCGCGTATACAGTTCCGCGCGCCTACGTACGGGCGTTGCGTATATATCTATGTATACAGTTTCGATGCGGCCGCGGGCGCTCGAACGCAATTTGTTAACTGTTAAAAAACAATGTTTAAAAATAAAGATATTGCAATATTTCCTACGGTAATTTGTAGAAGAGATCTCAAACTTTAATTTGGACACTTGGCAACATTGAAAATTTTAATTTTTGACCCCAATATTGGGAGGTGAAACTGGCCATTTTCGCGTTTTCTCGCACCTAAAATCGCCGATATCTCGAAAACGGCGCATTTTAGAGAAAATTCACAAGAGACATTTTTTGTTCAAAATCAATTGAACCCGAAGAGAGAAAGAAAAACCAACATTGCGATCAAAAAGTGTGTCAAAAGCAGAGTGCATGATCTGTGAAAAAATTTATAAAAATAAAGACAGTACAACTTATACACTTTCTGATTATAATGCAGCGGAAAAGCTAATGGCGTCTTAAAATGGACAAAGTCTATACGAAAATTTGCATATATAGTTCAACTACGTCATTACTAGTTCAAAAGCTAAAGTATCATTCCAAATGTTTACAAGATTACAACTATATTGCTAGTCCGTTAAATAAACCAGTAGGTAGACCAGTAAATTCGCAATCGTCAGGTGAATTTATTAGTGAAGCTTTTGAAAAAGTACTTAAGGATATTGATTTAGCTGATTTTGCTATTAAATATATATAAGTTATATTTCATAAAATTGTTTTAATTCTTCTACCATCCTAATCGAATATTGAATTTTTATTTATATTCATTTGTTATAATAATTAAATTTGATATAACAATTACTCTTTAATAAATAAATATTTTTTACATACTTTTCAAATATATTAATTTTAATAAGAAATCAAGAAACAAAGCTTTATAGAGCATCGCAGTGCGTATACAGTTCCGTGCGCCTACGTACGGGCGTTGCGTATATATCTATGTATACAGTTTCGATGCAGCCGCGGGCGCTCGAACGCAATTTGTTAACTGTTAAAAAACAATATTTAAAAATGAAGATATTGCAATATTTCCTACGGTAATTTGTAGAGGAGATCTCAAACTTTAATTTGGACACTTGGCAACATGAAAATTTTAATTTTTGACCCCGATATTGGGAGGTGAAAGTGGCCATTTTCGCGTTTTCTCGCACCTAAAATCGCCGATATCTCGAAAACGGCGCATTTTAGAGAAAATTCACAAGAGACATTTTTTGTTCAAAATGGTCCAATTTACCTAAAAAATTTTTGGACTTTGTTTAAAAAAAATTTGTTTAAACAAATTCGGACCAGGTTACCGCCCGGCAACATGTTGAACCTCTTTCAGGGGCATCTCCTGGAGAAGGTTATGAAAAAAAATTCAATTAGAAAATTTTTTCCAACGATGGCGCCGATTTCGCCTTGTCTATTAGTATCAGGCCTTGTAAAGCCCTCTTACTTTGGTCGTTCGGAACCGGCATTAAACTATAGTCCCCTTTGTCTGTGGAACACTTAAAAAGGCACAAACCATAGGCAAAGGCGAGAATGTACCTATGTCCATATCGATTATGGTACTTCAGGAAGAAGTATTTAAAGAATAAAGAGTATAAGGAGAAGATGGGTATTAGGATAAAATAAAATCATGAATTACTACACTGAATAGTATAGAGAATTAGTGAAATTCTATAGGAGTCAAATATATTCTCTGAAAACATAAAATTGCTGCATTTATAACATATTTTTACTTTATGAAATCTCAGTTTAATTTAATACACTTCTTGATAAGTAGTGGTTTGGGTTTTTTTCAACAAAATGGCGCCCGACATCAGCTAAGTTAAATTTGTGATGTAGTTATGAACCCAGCATCACCCTCATAATTACAATGAATATTTTAGTCTCTCCTTAAAATGTAGAAACATACATGAATGTATGTAACATTAATAATAATACTTTACGTCTTTGGATTTGTATTAAGTGAAAACAAGAAATATTGAAAAAAGGTGTGTATCACATTAGCCAGCTTTCAGTATACTGTCTTAAAAACATTTCACATCCGGATAGGGCGGAGAAACGCCATCCAAGTACCATGAACTGCATAAAGGGATGCTTTATGTTCACTTCCCCTATTATAAAGTTTGATACAGCAAACATACCATTACGAAAATATTTAGATTAAGTTAAGAAAACTATTCCGTCTAACATGTTAGTGCAAGCTGTGTTTTCTGAAAAGCTCTATACACTAAATGTATGTTCCCTAATTTTAACTTTGGACTTTGTAAACTTAGCATTTCGCCTAAGTCCATACAAGAATAACAATTTCCTGCTTATGCTTTAAAGTTATATATATATATATATATATATATATATATATATATATATATATATATATATATATATATATATATAATAAAGAAAGAAAGCAAATTGCCGCCTCTAACAAAATTTTTAAATATGAAATTAGTTGTTAAACTCGGCAAAGGGCGCAACAGATGTTCACACAGTGTTCATTTAGCCAATATTTCGGTCCTAGGTTAGGACCTTCATCAGGGCCCAAACTAAAAAAAGAGAACGAAGTGACAATTGAAGTAGTACGGGCATATAAACAAAAGTATAAGTTATTTTATTTTAATAAGTTGTTGTGGAAAAAAATATATATTAGTAAAACTGAAAAGATTTATAAAAACACGTAAATCGAAGTGATAAGCGCACTAATGGACAGACAGAGAGAGAGACGTTGAATTTATATAGATTATATTCTTTGCAACATGATATTGTTCCATATTTATTGGTTTTGCAAATGTATTGCAAATATATCCTATAACTTGGCCAGAGAACATATATGTGTGTTTTAAAAAAAGCACGTAACGCACTAACGGACAGAGAGACAGATAGACAGACAGAGAGACGTTGCATTTTATATATATTATAGATAGATAACCTGGCCAGAGAACATATATATGTTTAAAAAAAAGCACGTAAATCGGATAAGTGGTTCTCCAGTGATAAGCGCACTAACAGACAGACAGCCAGACAGAGATACGTTGCATTATATATATATATATATATATATATATATATATATATATATATATATATATATATATATATATATATATATATATATATATATATATATATATAGACAGACAGACAGGCAGAGAGACAGGCAGACAGACAGACAGAGAGACGTTGCATTTTATATATATTATAGATATAAGATTATAGATAACCTGGCCAGAGAACATATATATGTTTTAAAAAAAAAAGTACGTAAATCGGATAAGTGGTTCTCCAGTGATAAGCACACTAACGGACAGACAGCCAGACAGAGATACGTTGCATTATATATATATATATATATATATATATATATATATATATATATATATATCATAGATGTAATAAAATATATATCTATAACCTGGTCAGAGAACATATGTATGAATTTAAAAAATTACGTATATCGGATAAGTGGTTCTCGAGGGATAAGCGCACTAACGGACAGACAGACTGACAGACGTTGCATTTTATATATATTATAGATATAGAATATTATTATTAGTATATAACCTGGCCGAAGAATATATGTATGAATTTAAAAAAAGACATGTAAATCGGATAAGTGGTTCTCGCGTGATAAACGCACTAATGGACAGACAGAGAGACATTGCATTTTATATAGATTATAGATTAGAGATATTCTCTGCTACATAATATTGTTCCATATTTAATGGTCTAGGCTGTGTATTGCAAAGGAACGCGCTAGCGGCAAACTTTTTTTCTACTTCATTCACTACTATCGTCACTGCTCATTCGTTATGCTACCTGTCGTAATAAAATATAGACGTTGCATTTTATATATTATAAATTAGTGACATTACCGAAAATGTAGGCTTTTAATAGAAAATTATTTATTTAGGTTAGATTTTTTGTGTATTAATTTCTTTAGTTAAAACACTGAACATTAAATGTAGACATATAGACGATTTTCTTCACTGAAAAGGTAAAATTCTACTGATTAATTATAGTATGATATAATAATAAAAAATATATATTAAGTACAGCAACACTGTAACAGTACACGTTATTATCAAGATATCAGTCTCTTGTTTCTGTCATTTCTATATTAGTTATTGAGAAGCAATATTTTTAATTATTTTTGTGCAATTGGTCTTGTTATAATAATTTGCTGGCTTCACAATATTCAACGGTTTTCATAACACCCTATATATATATATATATATATATATATATATATATATATATATATATATATATATATATATATATATATATATATATATACTCTTAAATATGAAATTAGTTGGGAAACTCGGCAAAGGGTGCAACAGATGTTCACATAGTGTTCATTTAGCCAATATTTCGGTCCTAGGTTGGGACCTTCATCAGGGCACAAACTAAAAAAAAAACGGTCAAGTGCAAGTTGAACTTGCGCAATTAGTGTTCCGTACGTTGATTGGTTTTAAAATAAAAAAATGTTGTAACGGAAGTTTAAAATGATCAGTGACTTCACAAAACACACTGCAAATGAGTTTTCAACAAAGTTTATTTCCAATCTTTACTGAAAATTGATGACCTCGAAATTTCTGTTTTTTTTTTTATATACCAGATAAATTATTACAGGTAATGCACTCGTGATAATTTTCGTTCAATCTACACCCCGTGGAGAATATTCCAGAATTTTTTCAAAATTTTTTGTTAAGTACTTTTCGAGATAAGGCGGGTGGACAGCGATTTTTCGCGATTTTTTAAAAATAATACAAAGAAAAGTGCGCGCAAGTATTACATTATATATGTATTTTTTACTCGTGTTTTCACAAGCTTTCATTTGACACCACACTCGATTATCTAGTAAAAATTTAACTTTCAAAACTACATGGCTCTGATGAGGCCATCAATTCCTATATTATTACCAAATTTCAACTTTCTATGACAAATAGTTTCGGAAAAAAGGGTGTGACAGACACCGAAGTGATCTTATAAGTGTTCCGTACGGAACACTAAAAAGAGAACGAAGCGACAATTAAAGTAGTACGGGCATATAAACAAAAGTATAAGTTATTTTATTTTAATATGTTGTTGTGGAAAAAATATATAGTAATAAAACTGAAAAGACCACTTACATGAGAGGTATGATATAAATCTAACAGAAATGGCCATAAAACCAATTACATAAATGCGACTAACAATTAAATAAATCTTACATAAAACACTAACATATTAATTCAATAAAAAGGCATTTACAAAAGTGATGCCATTAAAAACCTTGGATGCTAAAGTCAATTACAAATTAATTCAATTTTAATTAACCACCTGTGACCTGCAATTTGTATGACATATTTGACACAACGCTGACAGAAAACAGCCATCTTAGAGAAGCAAGGGATCATTTAACCTACAGGGCCAGATCCGCACTTACAGTTTACTATGGAAGAGTAGTCGAACAATGCTGTTCCTTTTCTGTACACTGAAGTCGTCAGGGGCGCCGACAATATCATCAGACTTGATTGGTATAGAAAACCAACTTCCTCTGGCAGATATATTCATGCCAATTCCGGCCATGATTGGAAGGTGAAAGTCAATGTCATAAGGGGTCTTTATAGAAGAATAAGAAGTGTAGTCCACCCAGACTATCTACGTCAAACACAGACATTACTCACAAGTCTCTTCATGGAGAATGGACACAACAAGAAGCTCCTACTCAAGACCAAAGATGAAGTCAACAAGCTCTTCCACACCAATCATATATTACCAGAACCTCCTCCTCCATCTGCATCCCCTCCACCACCTTTCCCTATACTCATACCCCTTGTTGGTCATATTGATACAAATTTCTTGTTTTTTTTTTTTATGGGTCTAGCACACGTGCTACAGGGAAGTCCCTAAAGCGCTACAGGAGCGACACGTGTGCGGAGAAGGCGATTCACGTTGTTCCTGAATCGCTGTAGATTGTATTCGGTGGGAAACACAGTCCTGGGCAAATTATTCCAAAGGGATGATGTTCTCCATATAAAAGACTGCTTAAAAAGTGTTGTACGGGGAGTAACCAGCTGAACCTCATACGGATGTGAAGAATTTGCGCGACGTATACTTCTAACATGCACCGCTCTGGGAGGAATTAAGCGGGCCACATCCTTCGAATACTTTCCATGAAAGTACTTGTAGAATAGGCTCAAGTCGCCAACCGTTCTTCGATGTTCCAGCGAATCAAGGCCGACGGTCAGTTCCGGGTCTCCAATGAGACGAACAGCTCTTCTCTGAATAGAATCCAACAAATGCAGTGTATGTTTGGGAGCGGAGCTCCAAACATGGGAGCAGTATTCCATAGTTGGTGGAATTTGAGCTTTGTAAAGAATTAACAGTTGTTGTGGAGTGTAAAGCTTTCTGGTTCGAAATAATATTCCCAACTTTTGAGAAGCTCTCCTTGCTATGCCTGCAACATGTTCATGCCAGGACATATTTGCTCCCAAATTAACGCCCAACAAATTGAGTGACGATGTTAGAGGAATGGAGTGCCCCGACATAACTTTGTCGTGTTCAGCAACGTTAACTTGGTTACTGTCACCCCAAGATAGAATTTCTTCCAGGTCTTTGTTAAGTTGAACGACTTCCTGCTGTCTGCGGATATTCGTCTGAGTAGCCGATGTCCGAGCATTCAAAGGGAATGAAGAGATAAGTGTACTGTCATCTGCAAAGCTGTAGATTGGAATCTCGGTCTTTGCCAGCAGATCGTTAATGTAAATGAGAAAAAGAGTAGGAGACAGTATGGAGCCTTGAGGTACACCGGCGTTGATAATGAAGGTGTTAGAAAGAAATCCGTCGACTGCCACTCGTAAAGAACGCTCTCTGAGGAAAATGAGAGCCACAAACAGAACTTTTCCGACATACCATAAGAACGTAGCTTAGCCAACAGCCCATCGTGCCAAACACGGTCGAATGCCTTGGATATGTCCAGAGCAACCGCTCGAGATTCTCCAAAGTGTTCAATTGCATTGTTCCAAACATGTGTTACATAAGTCAGAAGATCTCCTGTTGATCTATTTTTACGAAAGCCATATTAGTGATCGCTAATAATGTTGAATCTTTCAAGATATTTTAGAAGATGCTGATTGATAGCCTTTTCCATGACTTTCGATATTATTGAAAGCAGTGCGATTGGTCAGTAGTTATTTGGCAAGGTCTTCTTGCCTTTTTTAGGTATCGGCTGAACTATAGCGCATTTCCAGCAGGAAGGAAATATTCCCTTTCTGTAGGATAGATTGAAAAGTCTACAGAAAACTGGTGTTAGTTCCCTCGCACAGATTTTAAGAACTATGGCAGGTATTCCGTCAGCGCCAGAAGCCTTTTTGGTGTCTAGCTTCATCAGAATACGCTTTATAATACGCTGTCTGAAGACAACATCGGGCATCCTTGATTGCACTATGGGAATAGTAGGTGGTGTTTTTCCTTGGAAATCGACAGTAGAATGTGAAGCAAAGAGTTCAGCCAACAAGTTCGCTTTCTCAACAGGTGTCGTTGCAATAGAATTATCTGGCCGTGTGAGTGGTGGTATGGTGGATTTGGTGAAATTTTGACTAACTGCCTTAGCGACCGACCAAAAGAACCTTGAATTGCCGGGACAGGCGAGAAGTTTGTTTCTAATCCGTTGATTGTGTACCTCCTTGGTTTCGTCGATAATTTTTTTGCATCTGTTCCTGGCACGAACAAATGTGTTACGATTTATGGTGTTAGGATTTTCGCGCCATTGTCGGTATGCAAGATGTTTAGAAGCAACAGCTTCTTTGCATTTTCGGTCAAACCAAGGCTTGCCGTTGGAAGGGCATTTCTTCGAAAAAGGGATGTAAGCCTCCATACCGGCCAAAATAACATCGGAAACCTCCCTGGCGCAGTCAGATGGGTCGTCGGATCGAAAACAAACGTCCAACCAAGGGAAAGTTCGAAAATATTCCATGATATCTTCCCATTTAGCAGACTTGTAGTGCCAAATCTTGCGCGGTTTAGGCGCCTCTCTGTCATTGATTGGTAGAATACTCGATGTCGAAAGTAGTTTATGGTCGGAAGAACCTAACGGCGGATTTACGCTGACTGTGTAAATCTCCGGATTGGTGGTTAAAAAGAGATCAAGAAGACTGGCAAACTCTCCGTCTCGATCAGGGATCCGTGTTGGTTCGTCAATAAGCTGAGTTAAGCCACAACTGATTGAAAATGATTCGGCTTCACGACCTTGTTCATCGGTAGTATTTGAATATTTAAGCCAGTTGATGTTGTGGACATTAAAGTCGCCCAGGATGGCAATTTGGGCATTTGGATAGTTAATTTGTAAATGATCGATGGTGTCTGCAAGGGAAGCGAAAAGTGTTCTAAAGTTAGTATCACTTGGTGGTCGATAGAGGATACAGATGAACCTTGTGGTTGGTTGAGTCGTTATTTTTAACCACATAACATCAAAGTTTGGGGGCTCCAGAGTCTCTTCTCGTTGGCAAGAAAGGTCGCTTCTGACATAAAGACAGATTCCAAAGTTACGTCTAAATCGGGAATAGAAGTCGTACCCAGGATAAAGATAGTTTACTGTGCTGGTCGATGAACTGACCTTAGTTTCACAGAGAGCGAGTACATGAGGTTCATTTGATTGCAGGTGTTGGTGCACTGAATTTATGTTTGTGTTTAAACCTCGTATGTTGCAAAAATCCATTTTGAAATTCTGATCTCTGCAAGTTGACGCCCCTGAACCAGCCCCCACCCGGAGATCCTAGCGGGGGGCTATTTTACCTCCGGAATTTTTTGTATCCAGTTGCCTCATCATGCTATCTGGTCCCACAGTCCATCGGCACAGCCACGAAACGTTAAGCAACTTCACGCAGCCTAAGCCGATGCGATGGTATCACACCGGGCGATGCTGGTGGGATCTGGGCATCTACCATCTAGGTTGTTCTTTAAGTCGCCTCCCACGACAGGCAGAACATACCGGGGGAGATATTCTATCCCGCTCCCCCACGGGGGTTACTCTCTTTGCCCTTTACTCCTGGTTTTACTAATAAGCTGGTTCATATTCTGCGTGCCATTCCTAATATCAAAATTGCTAAATATTATTTCCTTAAGAACAGATGTATTTTCAGTAAGTTGAAGGCTTCTCTACCCGTTCTCACAATGTCAGATGTGGTGTACCTAATCCCCTGTTGTGATTGTCCCTCAGTCTATATTGGGCAAACTTCACAGTCTCTTAATCGTCGTATTGCATTACATAAAAGTGATACCAGGTGTCATCCACATAGGTGTGCATTGGCAAGCCACTCCCTTGATAATGGACATTCTTTCAATTTCAATGAACCTAAAATTCTCCATTTTTCAAAACATCTTTCTAAAAGAGAATTTCTTGAAATGTGTTACATCAATGAGAATCCTAATAACATTAACAAAAGAACGGACCTTGATGGCTTGAGTAATATATATAGCTTTTTCCTTTCATGTGATTTGTCACCTCAACACGACACCTCTGGGTTGTCATCTGTTGTATAATTCTTTCCTTTTCGTCTTTTTTAGTCTCTACTTTTCACCATTTATTGTCCCCTCTCGCCACTTTACTAATTATCGGTTGGCCTTTTTGATCCACTTGTTTTCGCTAATTATGGTCGCTAAATATCAACATTTGGAATGCTTTGTTCATCATTTGGTCCTTCTCCAAACTGTTTTTCTCTATTCTAAATTTTAGCTCGTTATATTATCCTAATTTACATACCGGACTCCTTTTGTACTTTTTTCCATTTTACTGACTTTTCAATTTGATGGTCTATATTTATATTTTGTACTAAAACCGGTCCTGTCCTGGTTGTTTTTCGATGGGCTTTGGCCCTGTAGGTTAAATGATCCTTTGCTTCTGTCAGATGGCTGTTTTCTGTCAGCGTTGTGTCAAATATGTCATACAAATTGCAGGTGGTTAATTAAAATTGAATTAATTTGTAATTGATTTTAGCATCCAAGGTTTTTAATGGCATCACTTTTGTAAATGGCTTTTTATTGAATTAATATCTTAGTGTTTTGTGTAAGATTTACTTAATTGTTAGTCGCATTTATGTAATTGGTTTTATGGCCATTTTTGTTAGATTTATATCACACCTCTCATGTAAGTGGTCTTTTCAGTTTTATTAATATATATATATTTTTTCCACAACAACATATTAAAATAAAATAACTTATACTTTTGTTCATATGTTTTTTTTTTAGTTTATGCCCTGATGAAGGTCCCAACCTAGGACCGAAATACTGGCTAAATGAACACTGTGTGAACATCTGTTGCGCCCTTTGCCGAGTTTCCCAACTAACTTCATATTTAAGAGTGTTTATATATATATATATATATATATATATATAGGGTGTTATGAAAACCGTTGCGAAGCCAGTAAATTATTATAAAAGAGCAATTACACAAAAATAATTAAAAATATTGCTCCTCAATAACTAATATGGAAATGAATCCTGATGTTTTATACTGTTTCAGTATCTTGATAATAACGTGTACTGTTACAGTGTTGCTGTACTTAACATATATTTTTTATTATTATATCATGCATTATCTTGATGAAAGAGCACTTTTTTCGTGTTCATTTGGGGCCGTTTCTTTGCAATTGCTGCCTTCAAACGCACCAATAACTTTATATAATATTCGCTATTGATGGTTTTTCCCTTCTCACTATAGTCGATGAAAATTATTCCACGCGGATCCCAAAATACAGAGGCCAAAACCTTCCCAGCCGACTGTTGTGTCTTAGGTCGCTTCGGGCGGCTTTCTCCGGCTGCTGTCCACTCAACTGACTGCCGATTTGATTCCAGTATGTACTGGTGGATCCATGTTTTATCCATTGTCACATATCGCATGAAAAAATCCTTTTTATTGCGCTTAAATAGACCCAAACAGCGCTCAGAATCATCAACACGTTGTTGTGTTTGGTCCACTGTGAGCAAGCGCGGTACCCATTTCGAACAGAGCTTTCTCATGCCCAAATGCTCGTGCCAATATGACCAACACGTTCTTTTGATATCTTTAGGGTGTCCACTATCTCAAGCAATGTCACTTTACGGTCATTCAAAACAATTTTGTGGATTTTTTTGATGTTTTCCGGTATAACCATCTCATTTGGGCGTCCGGATCATTCAGCATCATTTGTATCTGTACGATCGCATTTAAATTCAGATCAGTAAATGACGAGTGATTTTCCAGTTCCCGTAACCCTTAATAAGCTATTGCTTTGCTTGAACGGTATTTTTCCCATTAAAAAACAATGTTTAATCAACACACGAAATTCAATTTTTTCCATTGTTTTTGAAAATATTAATAGTAGCGTCACTAAAACCAATGTAACTTGTAAACTAATTGTCGAAATGTCATGAAATGAAGGTTAATACTTCCTAAAAATCATATAGATTTTTGAAACTGGCGACATCTATGTGTCAGATCAAGAACTTTTCAGCCTACGTGTTATAACCAGTAAAGTTACGTAAATTTCGTATAATAATTTTTGAAACATATTTAACAACCTAAAATATTTAATACTAAAGCTCAGGTGATGCACTATGTAGATAAACATAGAACATTTCTATATTTTTTATCATTTTAACATGATTACAGAAGCGAACATTTAAATGAAAATTTTATTTTTAATCCACCGATACTTTAACCATTCCCTATTACTGGCCAGCTAATTTATTCATTCTGAATAGTATATGTGCGTCACAGGATCGTATCTTGCATTTTATCTTCGTAAATTTGAAATACGTTACGTAATCCTGGTGTAATAATGCCGTTAATTTAGTTCCCTCTCCTCTTCTTAATAATTTTAGCCATAATTATATTGAAAAGGCTCGTGTCTAATACAACTCATATAAATGTGCTGTTTCCATTATTCAATTCTGTGATCACTGGAAAGTTACCGAGGTCAAATCTTCTCTTCTTGAGTAATCTTAAGACGTTACTAACTTTAACTCTGGCAAAACCTTGTGTCAGGTCGACAAAACATGAAAATACACTAAAAGATACTATAAATAAAGGGGGATTTATAATACACTAACAGTGCCCGCGGCTCCGTTCGCGTGGATTTGATTCACCTTTATCGTCACTGCTTATTCGTTATGTTTATATTATTATATAGCTCGAGGGGCCTTAGAGGCTCATGACTTGGTTGCATACTTGTCTCTACTTCTTTTTGTCTCCTGTTAGCTTTTCCCAGTGCAGGATTCCCATCAACTCCGGCTCTTGCTTTACTGCCTGAATCCATGTAGATCAAGGTCTACCCTTGCCTCTTCTTCCAACCACTCCTATTATTAGGGCTTGCTTTGCTTGTCTTTCTTCCTTCATCCCAGCTACGTGTCCCAACCATCCTAATCGCTGGCTTCTTATGATTTTGCTTATAAGGGGTTTCGTATATAGGCATTTTATTTCGTAGTTTGTTCTTCTTCTCCACAGTCCCTCTTATTTCCTTCCTTCGTAGATTCTTCTCAAAGTTTTCCTTTCCCACACCTCCAACGTCACCTTATCTCTTGCATTCTTGGGCTGACAACTGTCGTGTATATTCTTTCTTTTGCTTTTCTTGATACATTCTTTGATTTCAATATTGGATTCATCTCTGTCCTTTCGCTATTCTTTCTTGTATCTCCGTCCTTTCTTGCACACTCTCTGTTATTGTTACTCCTAGATAATTAAATTTGTCTACTTTTTCAAACATATATCTTTTCCTATGTTGTTTATTATATCTTAACTTTTGTTGTTTTTATTATCCTTCTTCTTTGTAATTTCCATATATTTTGTTTTTTTCCTAATTTATCTTTAGTCCTCTCATTCTTCCCCTTTCTTCTATCCTACTTATGGCTTTTTTGACGTTCTCTTTTACTCTTGCAATCACTGCGACATCATCCGCATAGGCCAAGCATTGGCAGCTTTGTTGTTATATCTTTCCATTTGTTTTTATTTCTGACTCCCGGATTATCTGGCCAGAGAACATATGTATGAATTCAAAAAAGAACACGTAAATCGGATAAGTGATTCTCGAGAGATAAGCGTGCTAACGGACAGACAGACAGAGAGACATTGCATTTTATATGTATTATAGATTATAGATATTGTCTGCTACATAATAATATTCCATATTTAATGGTTTAGGCTGTTTATTGCAAGAGAACGCGCTAGCGACAAACTTTTTTCCGACTTTATTCACTATTGTCGTCACTGCTCATTCCTTATGCTACCTATCGTAATAAAATATAGCCTATAATCTGGCCAGAGAACATATTATTTGTGTTTTAAAAAAAAAGTACGTAAATCGGATAAGTGATTTTCCAGTGATCGGCGCACTAACGGACAGACAGAGACAGACAGACAGACAGACAGAGATACCTTGCATTTTTTATATATTATAGATGTAATAAAATATATATCTATAACCTGGTCAGAGAACATATGTATGAATTTAACAAATCACGTAAATCGGATAAGTGGTTCTCGAAGGATAAGCGCACTAACGGACCGACAGAGAGACGTTGCATTTTATATATATTATAGATATAGATTATTATTATTTTTATTATATAACCTGGCTAAAGAATATATGTATGAATTTAAAAAAAGACACGTAAATAGGATAAGGGGTTCTCGTGTGATAAACGCCCTAATGGACAGACAGACAGACAGAGAGACATTGCATTTTATATATATTATAGATTATAGATTGTAGATATTCTCTGCTACATAATATTGTTCCATATTTAATGGTTTAGGCTGTGTATTGCAAGGGAACGCGCTAGAGGCAAACTTTTTTCCGACTTCATTCACTATTATCGTCATTGCTCATTCCTTGTACTACCAATCGGAATAAAATATAGCCTATAACCTGGCCAGAGATCATATGTATGTATTAAAAAAAAGTACGTAAATCGGATAAGTGGTTCTCCAGTGATAAGCGTACTAACAGACAGACAGACAGACAGACAGACAGTCAGACAGAGAGACGTTGCATTTTATATATATTATAGATAAACAGTTAAAATACAATACAAAAAAAATACGATCCATTTCACCGATAGTAGCATATCTGATATCACAAATCTCTAAGAATATAAACTCAAAATAATTCAAGCATGAAATCAAAAGTTTTTATAAACCTAGTTCATAATAGAGCTAAGGTAAATTACATCCAGTTTATTTTTATTAAATATTGGAAGAGCCAGATGCTACTGACTGTTGCCGGTGGTAATGTATTTGGAATATAAATTTTTAATAATACAGCTCTAAGATATACTCAAAATGTAAGATTTTTACCTTAGAGATCAGGTCGATAATTGAGCTCTTATATCATAAAAGCTCATAAAAGCTTTTAAGGGCCCATTTCAGGCCGCAAAAAGGGGCAAAATATGTTCTTTTTCATTTTTAAAACCTGATTTAACGTAATAATTTTCTATTTTTGTAGACGCATACAACGTGAAATTGATAGTTAAATATTTAAAAATTAAAAACAATATTCCATTGAAAGTTTATACTGAAAAATTTTCAGGTAGTTTTTGCAAAATGTATGTACTTGCCAAAAAGATCAAAAGTCACAGATGTAACACAACGAATATGTAACATATATTAAGGTGAAATTGGAAGAGGCATATCGCAAAGATGAACGATAACAGATAGACACGCCGTATAGTTGAATGGTGGCCTAGAAAACACAAAAGGTGCAGAGGTGGAGCACAGACAATATGGACGGACGATATAAAAAATTAGGGGGACACGATTGGATGCACAAAGCAACAAACTGTTTGGAGATAACTTGAGGAGGCTTACATCCGAGAATAGGTGGAATACGTTAACGATGATAATGATGTACTCGCATTGTGTAGGTGCAAAAACCTCACTGTGTCTTCTCGAATTGTTGTTTTGAAAACCTAAAAAAACCTGGATATGCAAATAGAGGATATGTCCTTTTTTAAATATATGACATTCAACAAAGTACAGTGGAAATCGAGATTAAAAAGATGTTTAATCACTTTAATTATGAGGAATATGTATTAATGACGAGAGAAATATTAACTGACGATCAAATTGTGACATCAATGACTTCTGGAACGATTTTAAGCGATAATGACGACGAAGACGAGTTTGGAGAAGTTCTCTTACTTCGATTTATAATTTTTTTAATATCCCATTTTCATCCTTTTTCCATATTTTCCCTCGTTCTCGGCTACATGCTTTAATTTCTTTTGAATTTCGCTTTCATCTTTGGTTAAATCGTTGTTTATATAAACTCTCTCTCTCTCTTAGGTTCCTCAGTTTGTTTTTATTTTTCATTACAGCTTCTTTATCTCTCGTGTTTCCAAGTTCTATCTTGTATACTATATATTTATATATATATATATATATATATATATATATATATATATATATAGAGGCAGAGGCGGAGTAACAGGGCACTGGCAACAAATAATCCTAAGTTTAACTACTGGAAAACGCCCTTATAAGGAGAAGAGATGAGCCATCAAAGATCTAAAGGCTCTAGTATCTGCTTTTTATTTTTATTATCGAGCTTTCGCTGCCTAATGGTAGCTTCTTCTGGATTCTAAAAATGCAAACCAGGTACAGGAAATAAACCAAAACGTTCGTTTTTTAAAATATGATTAAATGAATTGTAAGACTGTATGTGAAATTATTTACAAAAATTTAGCAGTTAATTCACCTCTGGTGAAGACAATGATATTTGCATTTTTGTTGTCCAGGTAGTATGTATGATTACACAAACATGATTAAAAGAGACTTAGAGAGTTACACAAATATTAAAAATAAAACTTTGTCAATAAACATTAGTTAAAAACACTTTTTTGAAGACCGAAACATAACTGCAATAAACACCATGATGTTGAAATGGTACTCCATTTTAAAATTTTTTTGACATCGAGTTTAGTAACTATTTAGTGATATTTGAGTCCGAACCGGATATTGTTGGTAGTCTATGTCGTCATCAGGTCAACAAAAAAACATAAAAGCATTAAAGTTAGGGATGTGGTAAATTTTTTAGGTGGATGCTACTCTTCGATAAATTTATTATTAATGATATATATTATTTATTATTAATTATATTAATTATATTAATTATATTAATTATATTAATTATATTAATTATATTAATTATATTAATTATATTAATTATATTAATTATATTAATTATATTAATTATATTAATTATATTAATTATATTTAATTATATTATATTAATTATATTAATTATTATTAATTATATTAATTATATTAATTATATTAATTATATTAATTATATTAATTATATTAATTATATTAATTATATTAATTATATTAATTATATTAATTATATTAATTATATTATATTATATTAATTATATTAATTATATTAATTATATTAATTATATTAAATATATTAATTATATTAATTATATTAATTATTAATTATAATAATTATAATAATTATATTAATTATATTAATTATATTAATTATATTATTATAGTAATTATTATTAATTATATTAATTATATTAATTATATTAATTATATTAATTATATTAATTATATTAATTATATTAATTATATTAATTATATTAATTATATTAATTATATTAATTATATTAATTATATTAATTATATTAATTATATTAATTATATTAATTATATTAATTATATTAATTATATTAATTATATTAATTATATTAATTATATTAATTATATTAATTATATTAATTATATTAATTATATTAATTATATTAATTATATTAATTATATTAATTATATTAATTATATTAATTATATTAATTATATTAATTATATTAATTATATTAATTATATTAATTATATTAATTATATTAATTATATTATTATTATTAATTATATTATATTATTATATTAATTATATTAATTATATTAATTATATTAATTATATTAATTATATTAATTATATTAATTATATTAATTATATTAATTATATTAATTATATTAATTATATTAATTATATTAATTATATTAATTATATTAATTACATTAATTATATTAATTATATTAATTATATTAATTATATTAATTATATTAATTATATTAATTATATTAATTCTTTAATTTTATAACCAAGAGATTCATAGGCTAATTTAAAAATTTGAAAGAGAATATTAATACTGGACGTTATTTATTATTTATCATATTTAATTTTTTAATCATTTAATTTTAACAAGAAGACATAGAAAAGTAACTGGTAATAAACAGCAAAAAGAAAAGAAACGTCAACTTTATTAGAAACTAATTTTTTCATAAAAATCGTTCTTTTTTTTTGGTTTGGTATAGTTTCGTGTTAGTAAATAAGTATACATGGAGCTCAATCCTTCTAGGTCTTTTTTGTGATTGAGATTATTTTTACAGGTTTTTATGTAACACATTTCCAAGAAACTTCTTCTGAAGTAATTAGTCTCAACATCCAGAATGAAGCTGTTGTTATATTGTACTCTGTGATCTGTATTATTTACGTGTAAGCTCAAGCTAGTTGCGTTAGGTTTGTGTTTACTATTACTTTTGTGTAACGCTAATCTCTTAGTGAAGTTTGTCCAACGTAGACCAAACCACATTGACAGGGAATGCCGTAGATTATATTAGATTTTTGTAAAGTATCGGTTTTATCTTTTAAATTGGTATAAAAACAATTCATTCTTTTTAAGTTGTAATTAGCAATTTTAATGTTTGTATTTTTAAAAAGAGAAGACAAGGACTGGGAAAGGCCTTCAATGTATTGTAACTTTGCTACTTTAATGTCTACATTAGTGGTTACAGTTGGATTGATTTGAAGGGGGGTCATTGTCTTCACCAGAGATGAATTAACTACTAAGTTTTTTTAAGTAATTTCACATACAGTCTTACAATTCATTTAATCACATTTTAAAAAACACACGTTTTGGTTTATTTCCTGTACCTAGTTTGCATTTTTAGAATCCAGAAGAAGCTACCATTGGGCAGCGGAAGCTCGATAATAAAAATAAAAAGCAGATACTAGAGCCTTTTGATCTTTGATTGCTTATCTATATATATATATATATATATATATATATATATATATATATATATATATATATATATATATATATATATATATACATGTATATATATATATATATATATATATATATATATATATATATATATATATATATATATATATATATATATATATACATGTATATGTATATATATATATAAATATATATATATATATATATATATATATATATATATATATATATATATATATATATATATATATATACATGTATATATATATATATATATATATATATATATATATATATATATATATATATATATATATATATATATATATATATATATACATGTATATGTATATATATATATAAAAATATATATATATATATATATATATATATATATATATATATATATATATATATATATATATATATATATGTGTGTGTGTGTGTAGGGATTCACAGACGAAGAAATATATTTCTTTGTCAATCCAGGAGTACATCCGTTCCTTAGTGTTAACTTGGAAATCGGAGACGTTGTACCTTATTAATGGTTACTGTAAGTAAACATTATTATTGTCAAATAAGATTTTATTAAAACGTCTGCTATTACTAAATTAATAGAACGGTAGTCCACGTATATACTCCTGGATTTATAATTGAAAACCGCACCGAACAGTGGCTTCTTGAAGATACGTAGAACTAACATGCAACGATAATCACTCGATAATTCGTCACTTCTTAGAGCGCCATATCACGAAAATGTTTTCCTTCTTTTCAAAACCATTCTCGTCGTATATTTTCGGCCGAACTAAATTGACCAATTGTCAAATCCTAGAATGGTCTACTGGCCATCTAAATTGTTTAGCATGGAAGTGTAGATTATTCGTCAAAATTCGCCGCAAAAATCTTCTCCAACTATCCAGCGGTTATACACGTCATCAAATCCACATTATCGAATTTTTAGAACACATTGTTTTCATATTCACCATTGAGCGGATGGGCCGAACACTTACCGATCCAGTTACTTAAATTTTTTAAAATAAACTTAAAATTGTCGTCGGATTTGGTGTCTCTTGTTTATCAAAATTTGCAAGAACTTTACAAACCGTCTCCGCGGAATTTTAATCATATTTGGAATTTCATAATTATAACTTATTACTCTCTGGTATAATATTCCATCACAAATAACATTATCAGGAACAGACGATAATTGTTATAGATATTTTATTTTGTGCTCTTCTTATGAGACACCTTTTATTTTTAGTGTTCCGTACGGAACACTTATAAGATCATTTCGGTGTCTGTCTGTCTGTCACACCCGATTTTCTCCGAAACTATTTGACATAGAAAGTTGAAATTTGGTAATAATATAAGAATTGATGGCCTCATCAGAGCCATGTAGTTTTGAGAGTTAAATTTTGACTTAAGGGGTTAGTTTTGGGGGGTGAAATCGGAAGTGAAAAAAAAAATTTACTAGGTCATCGAGTGTGGTGTTAAATGAAAGCTTGTGAAAACACGAGTAAAAAATGTATATATAATGTAATACTTGCGCACACTTTTCTTTGTATTATTTTTAAAAAATCGCGAAAAATCGCTGCCCCCCGCCTTATCTCGAGAAGTACTTATCAAAAAATTTTGAAAAAATTACGGAATATTCTCCACGGGGTGTAGATTGAACAAAAATTATCACGAGTGCATTACCTTTAATAATTTTTCTGGTATTTAAAAAAAAAAAAATTACGGTCATCAGATTTCAGTAAAGATTGGAAACAAACTTTGTTGAAAACTCATTTGGGGTGTGTTTTGTGAAGTCACTGATCATTTTATACATCTGTAACAAAATTTGTTATTTTAAAAGCAATCAACGTACGGAACACTAATTGCGCAAGTTCAACTTGCACTTGACCGGTTTTTTTAGTTACTAAAATGCATATTTTTAAATCTGAAAATACTTAATTGACTTCAAAATAATATCAAGTAACAGCAATCAATAACCGCTAATTCATGAAAACCCTGGTAAAACTACGATCTTGCAAAATTCCGTTCCGGCTTTCCGCACCGTTGCAGCTTCCGAAACGGAAGCGAATAAGCTGCCTTTGCGAGTGCTTTAAATGTCCAATGATGGTGAAACGGACGTCTTGAAAATTAAGTTACCTTTACCCTACGTGATCTGACGCCATTACTTTAGACAGCAGCTGTTTTTGTCTATTTTGTTTTATTGCTAAGGGACTGTTTATCAAACTCGAGGTACTATTGAGTAATTAGGGAATGGAGTGTTGATGGCAAATTTATTTCCTTCATTATACGTTATATTATACAAAAATAATTTTAACATAATGTTCAGGACTATGATAATATTAATACTTTTCACATAATTTTTAAAGCATGACAGTCATTTATTTATCGGAAGTTTCATCAACTTCAATTCTAAAACAACTTTCGCCCATTTTATATTATTGTAAGCAATTTAACTTTCACAAAAGTAATTAAATTATCGTTAACACGCAATGGTGAGTTTTTATTGAAAATTCCATTATATTTTTCCGGAAAATGAATTCGTTATCTCATGAGTAGTATGCAGCTGAAAATACAGTAATGTTAATTAACTTATAATGAATTTATTAAGTTAACGATTTTTACTTAAGGATGATTAGAAAATAAATGAGAGTACTTAATACAGCGTTTCTCAACCTGTGGAGCGCGTCCCACTAGGGGGGCGTGATTACGCTATTGGGGGGGGGGGGGGGGGGGGCGCGAACGTATCGAAAAGAAATTATTATTAAAAACATTCATTAAAAACATTTAATATAATTTATTGAAAGGAAAGCAAAACAAATTACATTCTGACGTAATAAAAAATAAAATACACATTTACACTGATATGATATACCTATAAATAGAATTGTATTAGTACTTCACAATGTATTTACCTAATAATTAGCATATCAATACTAAATTAAAAACAAGTTTAATAATTATTAGTGACTCCCTTGGGCCTGTTTTGTAGAGCAAAGATTTTCGAAGGATGGTTTAATATTAAAAATAGACACTCTTAAGTTCGTTTTCCACCGCAGAAAATCCGGTTTCGCAAAGGTAGGACGTTGAAAATGGTAATAGTATACGAAATGCTCTTGTTTTCAGTGCAGAAAACTTATCATTCACCCCTGCCCAAAATTCAAAGAATGATTTATTGTTAAATTGTCTTGTGATTTCGCCACTTGCAGTGAAGTCTATGAAGATTTCTTCTTCGAAAGTTGAGAGCCCTTCGGGAGTATTTTAAAATGGATCCCTAACCCACTCGTAGCTTGCTATCAAGTTGTCGTCAGTAAGAAAATACTTTTTAAGATTCTTTGTCAACATGGTTGGATGATTTTCAATGATTACTAAAACAACTTTCACATGTTGTTCTTCAGCCTTGTTTTAACACATTCACCCACATTTAAAAACATTTCTAGGTTCTTCTGCTTTACATTTCTGCTCCACAATTCCAATTTTCTTCAAAAAGCATTAATTTTATTACTTGTATCGAATATATGTGTATTTGTTCCTTGGAGTAGCTCAATTTCTTCACAAATAAACTATCTCGAAATTTCTCGACTTCCGGTCGATTTTCCCCTTAGTAATAGAAAATTGGCGATTTCATTTCTTAATTCATAAATACGTTGCAAACATTTCCCACGTGATAACCATCTTGCTGTTTTCGTTTTGAAGGAGGTGTAGTTGGATCAAATAATAATTTGTTTAATAATTTAGTGAGGAGAGTATCTCGAAGTATATTTGAATTTTTATGTCTGAAGGACGGTTGAGAAATCTTTTCTATTCTTGATCTAAAACCCAATATCATGTTTATTTTGATTTTTGTGGTATGTGTATTTATATATATATATATATATATATATATATATATATATATATATATATATATATATATATATATATTATATATATATATATATATATATATATATATATATATATATATATATATATATATATATATATATATATCTAAAGGCTCTAGTATCTGCTTTTTATTTTTATTATCGAGCTTTCGCTGCCTAATGGTAGCTTCTTCTGGATTCTAAAAATGCAAACCAGGTACAGAAAATAAACTAAAACGTTCGTTTTTTAAAACGTGATTAAATAAATTGTACGACTGAATGTGAAATTACTTACAAAAATTTAGCAGTTAGTTCATCTCTGGTGAAGACAATGAAATTTGCATTTTTGTTGGCCAGGTGGTATGCATGATTACACAAAACATGATTAAAAGACACTTAGAGAGTTACACAAATATTGAAAATTTGATTGCTCATCTCTTCTCCTTATAAGGGCGTTTCCCAGCAGTTAAACTTAGGATTGTTTGTTGCCAGTGCCCTGTTACTGTCCTTCCTCTTTCTTATATATATATATATATATATATATATATATATATATATATATATATATATATATATATATATATATATATATATATATATATATATATACGATGAATACATCGAAGGAATTGTGGAAATAGAACCCCTGGTTATCAATTTTAGAGAAGTCGAGCCTTCACATTTTGAAGGATAATTGTTTTTGATTGTAATTAAAATACTTATATATCGTGAATTATAAATTTGTATGTATACATAGATCTATAGATTAAAAAAATTTTTGATAATAAATCTATATTTCTGTAACTTTATTTTTATGATAATTTTATTTATTAAACATCCGGGTTACGCCCGGACGGCTATGCTACCGATGAACCTTCACTTACATTTTATGGCTATTGCATAGTAGAGGTTTTCTGTTTAAAACAGGGTGAACCCTTAAAAATAATTCAAAACAGGTAGCAAAATCCAGTAAAATGCATAAGAAACCTTTTTTTTTGGGCACACCCCAATATGTATTTGCATCTACAGGGAGAGAATTCTGCTATCAACTCCAAACACTTTAGTTCGTTGTTGGTTTTAATATATGGTTTTTAGCCACGACTTATTTTGGCAAACTGTCAAAATCTTCTTCAGGCCTATAAAAGATCTCTCCTAATAAAACTCCGACAAATAATAAAATAATCTACATAATAAAACTTTCATCAACCCTTAGCCATTTAGAGGATAGCACAAAGACACTTTAATATACTATTAAGAATAAGCATATATAAATATGATTAAAGTATTAACAAGTAGTGGCTCGGCGATGAATGAACGTTAATTTGTGAGAACCCTAAACATCCGTTAACTTGCCGAATTTAGTTCAGGCTTCTCGCATCGCTGCAACCTTCTGTGTCTTGGATACGAATTACGAATTTTACGAAATGTCCCGTGATAATAAAAAAGACGTTCTGAAAATTAAGTTACCTTAGCCTTACGTGATCTGACACTATTATGTTAGACATCAGCTGGCGTTATTTTTTCTGATCCTGTGAAATTCCGTGTTTATTTGGCAATATAAAATGTTTTTCTTCTTTTTTCTACAATTATAACGAATCGACCCTGCAGACCAGTGACGTCTGGAAATTTTAAGTTGCCCCTAGAATATCTTGATTTGTTGTAAGAATGTAGCGAGCGCGAGTTGCAGGGTAGGCGACAGAATTTAACCTTGCCCCTTGGAAGTTCATTTACTACTATGAGATTGAATGGCATCGTAAGTATATTCCATGATACTATTTATTCAGCCCTTGATATGTATGTACCCCTTAAGTGGGTCTCTACCGGTTGTTTCCCCAGGTGATACTCCCCTGAACTTAAGCACTGCATAATCGAAAAGAAGAGAGCTCATAAAAAATATAAAGCAACTGGTCTGCAGAATGCTTACCGTGAGTTTTCTTCATTACGACAAAAATGCAAAAATTTATCTACAGAATCTTACAACCACTATGTCTCATTCACTGAGAGTTCGTTGCTCACAAACCCACAAGCAGTTTTGGAGGTTTGTGAATTCTAAAAGGAAGAGCGGTGACTTTCCAAATGTGTTTTATTACAACGATGTTACTGATGATTCGGGTCCCGAGATAGCTAATATGTTTGCTGCTCACTTCCTCCAGGTGTACAGTGATAGAACTTGTTCTGGTGATCACAATGATGACTTTTCCTTTTGTGAGGTCAATTTGTTACAACATAGCATTTCATTGTCTGATGTGTATTCCCATTTGTGTACTTAAATTAATAAGGGTCCTGGCCCTGATGGCTTGACTCCAGCGTTACTTAAGCACTGCAGTTTTGTTCTCGCTTTATTATCGACGAATTACTATATTAAGTATCATTCCTAAGCATTTCGAACACATAACACAAGTCTGCAAAAAAAAAATTGAGAGCTGCTTTGGTTTTTTGCATAATTCTTATGTTTTTGGGTGTACTGAATCCGAAAATGACTTTCATTTTGTCATAGAACGTCACGTTTTCTGACAACGTAGGTATCTATGTTAAACAAGTTATCATCTTAAAATAAAAGATAAAATACTAAACAAATTTTTTTTAATTTATAATTGCGTAACAAAACTTATTTTTTTTATCTAAAATACATTCATTAGTAAGCCCTAAACACATTTCTTTTTCCCAGTGAGACTCCTTTTGGTACATTTTCGCTTGTAGGAAGCATCTGGAAGGTCTCTCTGAAGCGTCCAACAGTAGTCTGCCATCATTGAGACGCTCTATCTTCCCTGGTATCTTTTTTCCATCTCCTTAATATCTTGGTGAAATCGTTCACTTTGCTCTTCACTCGGATCTCCTAAATTTTCTGGAAAGTAGTCGAGGTGGGAATGAAGAAAATGTACTTTTAAACTCATTAGGCAACCTAAAGCTTGAAATGCTTTTAACATTCTTTTGACGATTTGTTTGTAGTTAGGGTCTTTGTGATTGCCTAAAAATGTCTCTATGACCTCTTTAAAGGAAATCCACCCTTCTCTTTGAGGATCCGTCATGGTTGTGATGAATTGTGGATCAGCCATAAGCCGTCTAATATCTGGTCCAACGAAAACACCTTCCTTCAACTTTGCCTCCGAGAGGCCTGGAAACTTTGATATTAAGTATTTGAAGCAATTTGCATCTCTTGGAAGTGAACACTTTTTGGTCCAATGATTTGCTCGGTCTCTACTATCCCATAGACACAAAAAGCAAGGGAATTTGGTAAACCCAGATTGTTGTCCGAGCAACATGCCCAAGATTTTTAAATCACCGCACACTTGCCAACCGTGGTCTTTATATTTTAATTTGCAAAGAACCATTTCCAAGTTTTTGTAGGTTTCCTTGAGGTGTACGGAATGACCGACAGGAATGAAAGCATAGAAACCGCCATTGTGAAGCAGAACTGCTTTAAGGCTTCTTTTTGAAGAATCTATGAAAGTACGCCACTGTGCTGGGTCGTATGAGATCTTAAATATATCCATCAAACCTTCAATATTGGTACAATAAACCAACTCGTCCTCTTAGGCAAAGTAGGAAGTGAACTGCTTCTCACGATATCTAAACCAGGAGGAAGACACTCCCGGCAAAAGTAAGTTCCTGCTTTTGAGCCTTGATCCAAGCAACTCAGCAGCGTTTTTGGGAAGATTCAAGTCTCTTATCAAATCATTTAGCTCGCCCTGGGAAAACAATTTCGGACTGCTGTCATTGAAAACTTGACTTGTCATCGGGTTCAGGTACAGCACCATCTTCGTCAGAACTTGGAATTTCTTCCAAGACAGTTATTTTCTCATCCAAGCAGTAGCAGGGGCCTTGGGCACTGGTATTTCGGTTCCATGAGGGATGGGACGAATAGCTGATTGCAGATTGGGGTATGAAATGGACTGCTTCCATTCTGAATTATACCCTTTCACATTACACGAAAAAAAGTAACAATCATCACTATGGTTCTTTTGCTCGCGCCATACCATAGGAATCGCATATCGGAAAGCTCTTTTCTTGCTCTTAAACCAATTTCGAAGGTCTTCAACACATCGTTTGCAGACTTTATGAGGTGCCCAAACTTTATCCTGATCTCCAAATTTTAAGCCAAAATACGTAAAGTATACTTTTTTTACAAAGTCCGTAATATTAAGTTGTTGCTTTAATACCATATATTCGCCACAAATATAACAGAAACTGTCAGACGAATTCACACACTTCCGCACAGATGACATTGTACTATATTGAACCAAGATCTATAAAACAATGACGAGTTAACACGTAATTGTACCGCGCCACTTTCTACACTATCGGAGCGCGCACGTTCTGGTTACAACGTTTATGTTAGTTAATTTAGCTCACACAGGGCGTTCTTTATTTAGAAAGTAATGATAGTTATGGCCTGTATACATTTAAAAACAGTAATCAAAATAAAATTGTACCTATTTATTTATGACTTCAAGTTAGCCCAAAAAAACCCTTTTTTATAATAAAATTTTCCGTTTTGCAAAATAACCTGACGTTCTGGAATTTTTTGAGTATTTTTTTAGTTTTCAGAACACCTAAATACATAGAAATCAGTTGAAAACATCCAGACAGCATTTTTGTTGCAGACCTGTGTTATCTCCTTAAGTTGGAGAGACTTGGAAACGATGTGCTGTATATGAGGTATAAAAGTTCATTTTGAGTCAATAATAAGCCTTAGTAACATCGTCACTCAATTTGTTGGGTGTTAGTTTGGGAGCAAATATATCCTGGCATGAACATGTCGCAGCCATAGCAAGGAGAGCTTCTCAAAAGTTGGGAATATTTTTTCGAACCAGAAAGCTTTACACTCCACAACAACTGTTAATTCTTTACAAAGCTCAAATTCGACCAATTATGGAACACTGCCCCCATGTTTGGGGCTCCCAAATATACATTGCATTTGCATTTAAGGACAGAAATACCACCTTTAAATGCTTAACCTATTTCGGCAAACCAACGGAAAAACTGGGGAAAAATTTTTAAATCAAAAAAATATCAACAGAGCTTACAAGACTAACAATACTATAGGGAAATATCTTAAAAACTACAAACCACAAATCAATAAAGACAATAAATCAGGGGTTTATCAATTAACATGTGGGTCATGTCCTAAAACATACATCGGACAAACTGGACGTACATTTAGACAAAGAATTACAGAACATGAAAAATGTTTCATCCATAGAAAAACTAATTCAACATATACTAATCATCTTTTAACAGAAAATCACACATTTAACAAGAATTTCAAAATTTTACACACCCAACAAAAAGGTTTTTTGTTGGGTGTGTAAAACTAACCTGAACTAACCTGAACTAAACCTTTTAGAGACAATGCAAATAAATCGATTAAGGACTACAGGTACTTTACTTAACGACCAGGTAGATTTAAGCAATTCACCATTATTGAATTTATTCTCCTAACTCCAAATCTGTGTGGATTTCCCAATACTATCAATGTAATTTAATTAGGTGTAATATTATAATTAAATAATTATATAAAACTGTGAATATTAAACCTAACTTGACAGTGTAAAATGTAGATCTGAAGAAGCTGCATCGACAGCGAATCATCGCAATTTAAATAAACCAGTGGAAATTGACTAAAAACAGTGTTTTATTATATATTTATAATGAATTTCCATCAAGTAGAAGCTACAACCATTCAAAATACATTGCAATTGTTGGATTCTATTCAAAGAAGAGCTATTCGTCTGATTGGAGACCCGGAACTGACCGACTGCCTTGATTCGCTGGAACATCGAAGAACGGTTGGCGACTTGAGCCTATTCTACAAGTATTTTCATGGAAAGTGTTCCAAGGATGTAGCCCGCTTAATTCCTTTCAGAACGGTGCTTGTTAGAAATACACGTCGCGCTGATACTTCACATCCGTATGAGGTCCAGCTTGTTACTCCTCGTGCAACGCTTTTCAAGCAGTCTTTTATATGGAGAACATCATCCCTTTGGAATAATTTACCCAGGACTGTGTTTTCCACCTAGTACAATTTATAGCGATTCAAGAACAACGTGCATCGCTTTTTCCGTAGACGTGTCGCTCCTATAGCGCTTTAGGGACGTTCCTGCAGCACGTGTGCTAGACCCATAAAAAAAATCATCTAAATTTAAATTGGAAGCAAATTCTATCTTTTCCAAATATATTGTATCATATTCTAGACATATTGTGCCAACACATGATAATGGAATTGCAGTTACCTAATCTGACTGTCATGAATCACTTTTTGATGTGAAAGAAGAACCCTTTTAGGAAAATTCAAGTGATATAATATATATTGAGCAACACATTCATATTTATTTTTTGATAATACGTGAATACCATATGCTGTTTTCCTGTTGTACCAAACCCACAAAATAAAATTTTTATAAGGTAATAAAATACTTCAAAGATGTTCTTTTAGCCACAAGTGGCGAATTCAACCTTGTCTTTTCTATTATGCTAAGATATAGTGTAAAATACATCGTTGCCTTCCTCTCTCCGGTTGCCGACATTTGTGACATTGCTTTTATCAAAGCCCTATGAATGTAAATGTATTTCTGAGGCTTTGCTCCTCTCGAGAATTTGCGTTGGCAAAAGCTTCAGCTGAAAGGCAAAAGGAAAATAAATAATTAAATATTATATTTTTTCGAGATGCGGCGATGAAAAGAGGTTATTTGGGTGTTGTTTGGTTTTTTAATAAAATATTTTCTTTTTGTATAGCTTCTTCGTGATTTACTTGGGGAAATAATACCTTTTTCTGTAAATGATTTTCTTTTCCGTCTGCGTTGTTATTCACAAAGAATATCGCATTTTTTTTCATATAAAAAAGCTTTCAATAATTTTTCAAAATTTCTTGAGTAGGTTCTTTAATTTTAATTTATTTTTAGGGCCATTTAGAGTAATGGGAAACAAGACTCATGAATTTGTTTAAACATTAATAAATGTTTTCTAGATGGTAGCACTAATTTTTATTTCTCTCGGGTGAGACAATTACCAGTAAATAACATAAAATGTAAAAAAATGCCAAGTCTCGCAACGCAGTCCTTCCACCACAAAAAGGTGTGAGATCTCATGTAAAACCAAGTCAGTTATTTTATTTAATATCTATGGAAGCACCTATTCAACAACCTTGTCATAAATTGTTATCTACACTCCTGGACAAAATTAACGCAACAATCTGAAAATTAATTTAACTTTTTCTTATGTCAGTTTTAAAGTTTATCGAGTATTTGAATAGTAGGCTATGCATATTTTGTTTCGTTGTTCATGATAGAAATCAAAACAATTCGTTTAGATTTACAGTTTTAAAGAATTTTTTAGAAGATAAACAATTTTCTGTAATAATGCGATCGATTTTCTTTAAAAGTAAGCTTATAAATTGTTCCCTTTTTCAAAGTAATACGTTTTTGTGGTAGACTGTTTTATTTTTGACCCCGAAGAATTAGATAAATGAATCGAAGAAGGAATTTAACTGAACACGAGGTAGTGCAAGCCTCAGTTTTATAGGACGAGGGATATTGTCAGAGTTATGTTGCCAATTTGTTAGGCAAACATCGTTCCACAATAAGTCGTATGGTAAGACGCTTGAATGAAGTAGGAACTTATTCTAAAAGGCTAGGGCAAGGGCGAAAACGATGCACTAGCGACCTAGATGAACGTTTTATAAGACAATATGCTTTAAGAAACAGGACTGTCACTAGTTCTATAATAAGAAACGAACTCGAAGTTGTTAGCAATGTCACAATTTCTTCTGAAACAGTTAGAAGACGGTTAAATGAAGCTGGATTAAACAATAGAAGACCAGCCACTGCACCCTTGCTTACTAGAAAGAACAGAGTTGCCAGGTTACGTTTTGCTCGAAACCATGAAAACTGGTCTGTGGATGATTGGAAACAAGTTTTCTTCACAGATGAAACTACGGTTAGTCTAAAACATCCAGATGGTCGTGAGCGAGTATGGCGAAGACCAGGAGAGAGGTTTGCTTCTTGCAATATCTCTGCAAGGATTCCATTTGGCGGTGGCTCTGTTATGTTTTGGGGTGGCATCTGCTTTGATGCTCGCACAGAGTTAGTTCCTGTCCGTACGAGATCCATGAATGCTGACTACTATCTTGAGAATATTGTAATAGAACATGTGATGGTCATTTTGTGGGGCCCAATTTCCTGTTTATGCAAGAGAACGCTCGACCTCACGTGGCTAGGGAAGTACTCGATTATCTTAATCAAGTTGATATACCGATTATGCAATGGCCACCAAAAAGCCCGGATCTGAATCCGATAGAACATGTATGGGATCACCTTAAGAAAAATGTGGAACGTCATATACCTGCACCTAGAAACCTGAGGGAACTTGAAAATGCAGTTATCACAGAATGGGAGCAAATTCCTCAAGATTTTATACAAAATTTAATTAGAAGCATGCCTAGGCGCATAAACGCTATCATCCGAAGTAGAGGAGGCAACATACGGTACTAATGTCCCAGTTACACCATTAATTTTGCTACTAGTGTCCCAGTTTATTTTTTTCATTATTACATAATTTCAACTATTTTGTTATTAGGTCTTAAGAATAATTTTAATTCGAATCTTATAGAGAAATTTGGTAGCTAATTCACTTTCAAAGTATCCGAATAAGTTTTTTCTAACTTTTAGTGTAACCAATGTTCATAAAAAATTATTAAAATTAATTCTTTATAGAGATTTGTATGATTTCGTATATTGTTGCGTTAATTTTGTCCAGGAGTGTATATATATATGTAGAAGTAGTTTTTCGGGTATCCCGTGTTAGCTTAAAGTCCTTTGATGGACGGTCTCGCTGACGTTTCGATGGAATCTCATCACTGGTCGGTGTCTTGGCGTTGAATGTCGAGACTGTCTCCGAGGGCCTCGGTTTTATGCGCTGTGGCGTGGCTCTATTGGTCAGACGGTTCTGGCTAATAGAGGCGCGGCTTTGACTGCGCGTTATCGGTCCTGTGGTTCTTTGCAAGCATTATTTGTGAAGTGGCATTCTTATATATGTATTTGCTGTTACTTAAGGCGTTAAGGACTGTCCATATCTCTACCGAATCAAATTCTTTTTCGTAGTCGACCATTGCTCTCCACAAGGTAACCTTATATTCATTTGCTTTTTCCACTAGTAATTGTTTAAAGATGGTCCAAAGTACTGTATCTCCATCTAAATCTCGCTTGTTCAGGTGGCTGATAACTGTCTAATTTGTTCATTAAGGTAGTACTGTCGGTCGTAGAATTACCGTTCAGAACTCAATGAAACTTGGCATAGTGGTACATTATAATAAGATAATGTACCAGTTAAATTTTTAAAGGGCTACTAAGAATCAGAAAAAAGTTATTAATATTTAAAATTTTTGTTCTTTAACATTGAACCTTATGAGAAATCATAGATTTTATTTTATTTCACAAAAAGTACCGTTCAGATTACAATAATAATGGTATCAACTGAACATTATAGTTCTACTCAGTATATATCACCACTACACCAAACACTTTATTTTTGCACTCGACGCGCCTTTCGCTGACCATGTTAGCTTCATCAGGAGCGATGATCGACTAAAGCTAAACTACAAATCTACCCTATTTATACTTAGCCTAACCGTTGAATTACTCAAGCGGAACTAATGACATAGGCAAGGCCATCAGTTCCGGTCAAGTAACCAGTAGAGGGGACTATAAGGAATAGGCCCTCTGTCTTTATTTAAACTACTTTTACATTTTACGATTTCCATACTTTCGTATGCATTCAACAATCTCCTATCAGATACATTTTTTATTAATCTTAGATTATCTAATGTTACAGTATGATCAGCTTCAAGGGCATGTTCAGCAATGCTAGACTTTTTTGTTCTATTGTATTTTAAGTGTTCTAATTGTTCTATCAATTCCGGTCAAGTAACCCTCTACTGGTTACTTGACCGGAATTGATGGCCTTGTCTATGTCATTAGTTCTGCTTGAGTAATTCAATGGTTAGGCTAAGTATAAATAGGGTAGATTTGTAGTTTAGCTTTAGTCAATCATCGCTCCTGATGAAGCTAACATGGTTAGCGAAACGCGCGTCGAGTGCAAAAATAAAGTGTTTGGTGTAGTGGTGATATATACTGAGTAGTATCATTGTGCCAAAGATTCAACATTCCCAACTTAGCTATAACTTGTTGATGTTTGCGCAAGATCAAGCGCTAGTATCTCGCGCCAGATTTAAATATTGAATATTTTGAGTGAAACAGAGTTACTCTAAGCATATCTCTATCTCTTTTGCTTTACGTGGCGTTGCCAAATCTAAATACTACGGAAGTCAATTGAGCCAAAGCACACATTTGAAACATGTTGTATCGACAGTACTACCTTAATCTATACGTTATAATTTTAGTGAGTGTTTTGTGTAGTACCGATAACAAGCTGATGGCTCTGTAATTCTTCAATTTAAATTTGTTTTTCTTTTTGAAAATAGGCATAATTAAGGCGTTTATCCAAGGTGTTGGTATTTTACTTTCTATAAGGTACCTGTTAAATAGAGCTTGAAAAGATTTTATTGTCGATGTCCCTCCATACCTTATCATCTCTATAGTTATTTCATCATCCCCTGGTTCTTTGTTGTTATGTATACAATGTAGGGCAGGGATCGGCAACCTTTTAACTAAGGGGTGCCAGTTTTCATCCATACAGCATTTTGCGTGCCGACATAGGTACTTACTACAACTAAAATTAACAAAAAATTAACTTAAATTAACTTAAAATATTGCTTTTAGAAGGTTTAATTACAAAAAAAATTTTAATGTTTAACAAATAATTTTATTATACTAGTCCTACGACCTAGTGTGAACCCTGTGCTTGAAGTTCTTTAGAGAGTTTTCTTATATCCGGTTCATGTCTGGTTATTTTCAATGTCACACATGCTTCCGAGTTGTCTGTTGTCAGCCTGCTTCGGTACGGGTTTAAAATCACTCTCATATGGGAAAAAAGTTGTTCACAGATATAGGATGATCCGAAAGCTGTAAGCATGGCAAACGCTACTTTCTTAAGAGAAATAAATTTCTCTGGTAAACTCATCCAACAACTGAGTATCTCGTTTGAATGCTTCTGGCAGTCACCTTCTAATACCCTTCTTAATTCTACAAATTTCGTGTTCTATAACTCGGAGCTTTTAAATTCAATGTATTGAAGATCAAAATCATTAATGTCCATCCATGAGAAAAGAGATATGTCAAAGCAACTGCTGGAAAAATTCATTAAATCTGGTTTGATTAAAAAAGCGAACATAGGACCATGTTTATCAAAATCCTGACCCCTCTCGATAAACTCCTCTTTTAAATTAGTCATATATTTAAGAATTTCGTGTATTAGTGTACCATCGTCGACACTGAAGTTTTTAAATTTGGAAAATATTTATATGTGTTTGTAGTAATATCGCTAATAAATAAATCTATTTTTAATTTGAATGATTTCCAGGATTTGTATAAATCCAGAACTGTTTTGCCTGAACCTTGTAACTTTAAGTTGAGTTCAGTGAGATGGTTTGTAATATCAGTAAGAAACATTAACATACAGATCCAGTTCTTATCTTCTAGTTCAGGATAGGCATCCATTTGATTTTTTTCCAACAAGAACGATTTAATTTCGCCCAGACATTGTACAAATCTAGAGAACACTTTACCACGGCTGAGCCAACGCACATTATTGTGCAATGGTATATCTGAATATGCACTTTCTAATTCCTGCAGAAACGCCTTAAATTGTCTATGGATCAGTGAAGAACGACCGACAATGTAGTTAACTATTTTAACCACTCTATCCATCACGGATTTTAAACTTCCAGTGGAGATTTTAGCGCATAAACTCTCTTGGTGAAT